>CAUYUJ010022059.1:757742-867742 GCA_963575745.1 Prorocentrum cordatum | reverse complement strand
TGGGGCAGCCTGGGGGGTGACTTCTGCAAATATACGAAAGCACGGGGGCACATTTCAATCAGCGCCAAAAGGAAGCTACAAATCTACGAGGCGATGCTCACAAGTGAAGCAATGCATTCCCTCGGCTCGGCGCGGTTCAACAAAGCCGAAAACGACGGTTGGACAGCTTCCAGGCGAAATGCCTCCAGAAGGTATTGAACATCCCCCATTCATTCATTTTTAGAATACCAAGCAATACCATTCTGGAGAGAAGCCAACAGCTGCCCTGCACATCGCAAGCATTGCATCCACAACTCGAGCTATTCGGGAAGATCGGCCGGAGCCCCAGCACTGACGCGCTGCGCGCGGCAACGTTTCAACCTGGCGCCCCCGCGCCGGCCGCGTCGACTTGCAAACGCGCGCGGGGGGGGCCAGAAAGAGAATGGGCAGCAGATGTGTCATCAATTGTTTCCCCATGTTTCCCTAGTTCTGGCGCTTTAATGGACGCGTTCCGAGACGCGGAAAGACGGCGCGTCTTCAGCGCCAAACTTTCCGGGCAACTGGATGCGGAGAAGACGAATACTCACGGCGCGCATTGCACGGCTCGTGCGACCTGGGAGGAAAAAACACACATGTCATCGCACCCCCCCTCCCCCCCCCCGCCCTGTCGGCGCGCTTGGCGCGCCCAGGCCGCTTGCACGCGCGATTGGCGCGCAGTGATCTGCCCGTCGGCGCCCCCCCCACTTCCTCGCGCCCTCTCGGCGCGCATTCGGCGCGCCCGGGCCGTCTGGGCGCGCGCTTTGGCGCGTAGTCGTCTGCTCTTGCGCGCGTCTGGCGCGTCGCGTCTCCCTGCCCCGCCCGCGCGCATTTGGCGCGCGGCTGCTTCGCTCCTTCTTTGTTCCGAGCCCTTTCCATTCTTAACACTGCGCTCCTCCTCGACCCCCCCTCCTGGGAACCTCTCCTTGCAAGCCGGGAGCTGCGGTAGCCAAACGGAATTCATCTTGGGCGGCGGCCGCATCGACAACCAGAGACAGTCGCCGACGCTTGCCGGGGCACCCAAACGGGCGACCCAGCAGTGGACGAGCTGGGCATGGTCCTGGCCTATCTCGGATGCGAAACCGGGCGCCCAGTAGCAATTTTGGCTCAGGGCAAGGCAAGTCACAACTTCATTCTCGAGCGCTCTTCTTCAAACCCGTGTCGGGGGCCGCCTCCAAGACCCGCATCTCGGCACCTCCCTCCCGTTCATTGCGTAAACATCCCAGACAAACGAACCAGCACCACGTCAATTCTAATTTTCTGGCGAAGCCGCAGAGAACGCGAGCGCGCGCATAATTACCGGACGTAAGCGGTTTCCACGATGACGATGAAAATGATAGCGAGCCCGGGGCCATGAAGTCAATCCAGAAGATCTTTACCAAACACATGTGGCCCCAACCACGCGCGTCGTCCGCACCGGCGGGTGCGAGATGAAAAAGATGAAGAAAATGGTTCAAGACAGCATCGATGATGCGGACGTCCGAAGTACAAATTTGGAATCGAATATGGAAGAAATGGATAACGATTCTGAAGACATGCAAGTACGAATGACTAACCTGGAGCACACATTGAAAGAACCAGCAAGTTGGCTCAAGGTTGGCCCAAGGGCTCAGGGGTTGGCCCAAAGTGGCTCAAGGTTGGCTCAAGGGCTCAAGGGCTCACACATCCCATATCCTACGTATGTTATTTTCCTTCTTTTTCACTCACCCGCACAACCTGTGCATGGAGTCTCCCCTCGCATCTCAATCTCGATTGCGTGCTCTTGCGACGGGATGCGGCCAGCGGCATGGGTTTTACAATGTGCAGGGCAAATTCCGTGGACCACGATAGGCACGGCGGCCGCTGGAGCTTACTCATGGGCTGCATCAGCCAGCTCCCGATCTTACTCAGCAGCAGCTGCCATGCCGACCGATTGCAAGCAGGCTGCAATCCACGCGACGATGGTTTGCGCAGGATACCAGCCGGAATACTACTTGGTGCCAGAGCTGGGTCCATTATCGTTGGGACGGGGGTGGTTGGGGCGGGCGCAATCGCGGGCGCCTTGGTGGCAGCGGTCATGTTTCTTACGTTCATCCGTTGCTGGAGGACGGGCCTGGGCCCTCCAGCCCATCGCCAGCCTCGCATCCCAATCCAGGCCATTCCCCCTTAGTAGGGGTAGTACATACACCGAAAGATAAATCACAACTCGAAGTACTACGAGTTTTCCGAGTTGGCGGCCACGATACCTTGCGCCAGGGGGCAGCCGATGCGGGGATAACGGAAATATAATTGTTATATTTTTTCGTAGGTCTTCCGCACGCTCGCCCAGCTCGAGCGCCGCCAGGTTTGGCCGGGCATGGCCCATGCGGAGTCGCATTTTTCCACAAGCGGCGCCATGTTTGCATGGTTTCGCAATTCATCCCAATTCTTCCATTCCTCCTCCCAAACACGGTTCACCCCATCTTCTTCCACGTGCACGGTGAGCGCCAGTTGTCCGCCAATATGCACTCGGTAGGATATCGCGTCGTTCACTTGGATGATGAATTCGTTCTGCATGTCGTCTTCGAGTAAATATTTTACTCCAGAAGCAAATTGCGAACTGCTCGGTCTGCAAGTTCTCGGTCTTGCGAGGCCAAAATTGTGTTTGACCCAGACGGTATGCGCTTACTCCGGAATAATGCAACAGCAGTGTCCCTGTCCATTATGTTTTCAAATTCAGCAAGTAGAACGTCGCCAAATACATGTTTTGAATAAGTATAGGTTCGTATATATGTATATACATACACATATACATATACATATATATATATATATGAGCATTAGAATAGGGCCACGCACGTCGGAAAGCTTTGTCGTCAACGAAGGCGTCCAAGTTGTCAATGACGGTTGTGACCGCCTTGTTCCCGTAGCGGTAGTATATTTGGCGGAATTGCTGGAAATTCCTTAGTTGACCTCGGTGTTCGTTGCACTCCCATGTTTTGAAAATCTTGAACATATTCTCCAAACTCGTTATGCGTATTTCGATGTCTTCGATATCAAATGTTGCTGTTTCCAAAGCAGACACCCGAACGTTCACGTTCTCGAACTCCGAGCCCACATCCTCTTAGCAATTGTTTCATCTCGCACCCCGCATCCCGGACAACGCGCATCCTAGGGGCCAAATGATTTTTTTGAACAGCTTCCGTATCAATTTCATTGTCATTGGTTCGTCGTCATCGTCATCATCGCCATCCTCTTCTGGCACACGTTCAGCTTCAGCAGATGCAGTTGCGGCGCGCCCCAAGTGAGGGAAAGGAGGTGGCGCTTGAAAACGTGCCATTCGTTCAAGGGACTGTGCATACAAGCATTTTTCCAGCTTTTCGGGCATCCTCATGGAGTGCTTCTCTGCCGGCATCCCTGCCCAAAGCGGCGGCACAAGAGAGAACGATATATTGGAATGTCAACGGAATGCGGGCGGGAAGGGTGGAAAAATGCAGGTGTAAGCAGAAGTGTATTTGAGCCAAAATGGATTGAGCCGAAATGGCTGCGGAATGGCAGAAATCCACCCTTCTGCCATTACACTTTTGGTGATATTTACAATCGGGCCCTTGCCACAAGCGCAGCGTGAATTCCTCTGCCCTATGGCAGACTCGCAGGTTTTGTGAGCTGCGCTCCTCTTCCCCCTCCCCTTGTCCTCTTCCTCTCTTCTTTTTGCGCTGCTGAGCCCACTCCTTTTTTTCCGCCCATGCGCTGAAAGCGTTATGACATGCATGCTGAGCCAGCCCGCTCGCCTTCAACCAATGCGTTGTGCGCTGCGGTCCTCGGACAAAAATCCGCGCGCCGCATCGACGGGAAAATGCAACGGACCCGCCAATTCGAGCACCAGCACACCCCGTTAAGCCAGCAAGCATTCACATTAGTCTGCCAAATGGGTGCCAAATGGGTGGCAACATTCACATTAGTCTGCCATTATCCGCTAAGTGAATTTGGATTCTTACATCGATACGCCAATTCGAACAATCAAAAGCGTACCGACATGCATTCGGTCGCAATTCTTACGCATAGTTACGCATCGACAAAACATGGACACTACACCCGACATGGTCGACATGGGTTGTTTTATGCTTCTACCCCGTATGTTCCTACACGAAGCCCAGCATGGAGGGAAATCAAGCAAACGAGAATTGAGACATCGCATCGCATTATTTGACCGCGGCGATCCCGACAGTCTTCTGCACTTTGCTGACAAGACAGTGCAAAAAAAACAATGGTAACATAAAGAAAATAATGAAGATAATTGCATTGCCAACGCTCTGGAGTTGATCCGAAAAGGCTAACTCAGCCATGCATCGCGAAATCTCACATCGCCGGGGCTGGCCCCAAAAACGCAAACCACCTTTGCAGAATAGTTTCATCCGAATCCCCACCCACGCGACGCTGCTGAACCAGCGCCACAGGGATTTAATGCGCATGCACCAGGTACAATGATTCTGGACCGCGACATATTTGCCACAATACGATGACAATCAAGGAAACGTCTCAATGCAAATTGGACCGGGCTTTCGAAGCACTGCGCGACGTGGCGGAAAGATTGGCACGGGCAGAGGTGCCGAATGAAAGACAGAATGCAGTGAAGATTTCCGCACTGACAGCATTGCATCAGGAGACGCCTTTCGGAAATTGGTTTTCCAAAATTTGTGGCTTGACAATTCCAGAAAGAATTATGGAACGCAATATGGCCGCAAAATTTCGGCCTTTCGAATCGAAGTGGCACGGGCGCTGCAATCCACTTTTAACGATTTGTCACAGACAATTTTCCTCCGAAAATTGCGGTCAGTATGGATGGCGCGGGGGCATTCGACCACGTCTGCCGGACACGCATGTTCGAAGAATTCCAATGGAACCCATCCCTCCACCATCTCATATTTTTCGCGCGTCAATGGCACGGCGGGATATCTCAATTCAAATGGCGGGACAACGTGGGCAAGGCGCGAGATATAACCAAGGCGGAGAACAAGGCGACGCATTGATGCCAGCACTATTTCGCATGGCCCTCCACGCCGCATTGCCGCACATTCGCGATCGCCTTCCGCCAAGGGCGAAGATAGTAGCCTGCCTCGACGACGTGCACCCGGTTAGAGATCCCGATGAGGTGTCTTCAGGAAAAAAACTGAGATGCAATATTGCATGGTATATCGCACGCGGCGCGGGTGGATCAATCCAGATTCCCCCCCGTTTGGCCGGCGCAAGTTTTCGAGACGCGATGCGCGCGCACCGTTGCACCAAGGATCATCGCGAACAAAAAAAAGTTCCCGGCCTTGGGAAACCGCATACTATACGATTTTGCCATTCTGCCAACTACAGCAAATCTCACGGATACACAAATACAGCGCTATTTCGCGGCAGCTGAAGCAAAGCTTTGCGTGGGCTGACATTGAGAGGGGCTCAAACCACCACAACCAAATCTAGCAGAAATGGTCCTGCAAGAATGGATGTTATGAATCATTTTACATAGAGAAAACGACGCATAGGAAATTTCTTCGTGACCGCGCACCCAATACTTGGGCGAATGCCGCTTCCATCGGAAAGCACGCATGTTTTCTACAATGGGACGGTTTGCTTCAGGGTGGCGGTTGGTTTCACCTACACCAGGTGAGCTCACGATTACGGATTTTTACTTAGTGTGCGCCGCGCGGCGGCGATTACAAATAGCATGCATACATGATGGGCCTGATCAGCATGATCATGGGCGATTGGTTGATGGCACCAGGAGGTGGCCGGCAGGGGCGACACACCGAGCTGGTGGCGGCTCTGGGCATGTGTTCAGAAAAGCTGGGGTGCAAGTCCCAGATCGCAACATGGAACTGCTCCTCAACAGTACGAACATACTTGTCCGACCAGATGATATATATATATATATATATATATACGCGGGGCTGACACTGCGGTAACGTGCCCAATGCGGAAGCAATACAGACGTTGAAACCATCGCGAGTGGGTTCGGTTCTGCAGTGCCTGGGAGAAGAGGCGCACGGCAGATGGGGGACACAAAATGTCGCTTTGGTGCCAAGCTTGAGTCATGAGTGCGAAAGCAAAAGTCCCGATTGTCATAAGAGATGCCGGCTGTCGTAAAAGATGTTTTGTTAGTGCCCTCACCGACGGCCCTTCTCAAACCCAACTCGCGGGCACGGGGCATCTCAAGCGGGGGTGCTTTCAGACGGTTGGTAGCCAAATCATTGGTCCGACAATTCCGAACACCCTTACATGACGCAGTATCGCCATGGAATTTCGGGCTACACGATCGCAACGGCACCGATGCCGCCATCGACTTGCTCCGGTATCTCTCAGATGCAGACCCTGATAAAGTAAATTCAGCTTAGTCGGGGTCGGAGCCTTCGACCACATCTGCAGGACGAGGATGTTCGAGGAGCTCATGCGCACGCGCGAGTTTCACGGGCTTGCTCGAGGAGCACATGCGCACACGCGAGTTTCATAGGCTTCTACCAAATTCAAATGGAGAGATAGGGGCGGGAAAGTCTACACAACACGGCAAAGAGATGGAGGAGAACAAGGCGACGCGTTGATGTTTGTTTGATTCTGCCTTGCTCTGCGACCCGCCTGCACCGCATTGAAGAACCCTCCCCACCAGGCCCCCATGTCATCGCCTACTTGGACGATCATATATTGTTTGCAATGCGACGGACACGGCAGATGCATACGATTTGGCACGCGATATCATACGGGAAGTTTGCCACATCGATGTGATCATTGGGAAACTTGCGGCGCGGAGCGAACGCCCCAACTCGTGTCCGCCAGGACTGGCCCAGCGGGCGGCGAACGCATGGGCACACGACAAACCCGCAGCAGAGCAAGGTTTACGAGCGTTGGGCGCACCGATGGGCACAGATGCATACGTCGAGGCCTTCGGGGCCACACTGGTAGAGGAGAAGGCGAAACTATTACAAACACTACCTCGGCTCCCTTCGCTTCAGGCAGCATGGGTCCTACTCTACTTCTGCGCAATGCCGATGCTAAACCACCGACTACAGACCACGCCGCCGACACAATCCAAAACAGCTGCCATCGCGCACGACAGCCATGTATTGAACACGTTCACAACATTATGGGGCATCCAAAACCGTGAAGAATAGGCGGAAACAGTGCGCGGAATTATTTGCGACACGTGGGTGGCCTCAGCAAGGTTTCCATTGAGGTATGTTGGGTTGGAGTTGCGCGACCCCGCCCGATCCGCACCCGCGGCATATTGGGCCACTTGGGCAGACTTAAGCGAAAGTTTGGTTCAAGGGTTCCCGACTGTGGGCAGGGGCATCATCTACCATTGAATCGTACATGCAACGCAGAATCCGTCGTTAGAAAGGCGACCCGACTGTTGAATCGCCGCCGAATTGGCTGGGCGAGTTTGCGCAGACATGGGATGGACCAACCGACCTACGCGGGAAAATGTGGCAGCTGGAGAAAGGCCGCCCGCTCCTGACCCACATCTTCATGCTCTCAACGAATGGCCCCATGCTTGGCAATTCCACGCTACGGAACCTATCGAAGCCTCTGCACATGCCGAACTACTTCGCACGCTGGGGGGGGGGGAGATGTGGCCCGGAAAACTCAGCGACCGCAGGGGGGGCACGGCTATTCCCCTGTATGGGCCCGCATGCCGCAACATGGTTCACCATATGTCATAATAAATGCATGTATTGTGCTATTCGCCGCCGGATTGGTGCAGCGGTCAAATATCACGGCCTGGACTCGCATGGCCACGCCGTAATGACGACAAACCACGATGGGAAGTCAACACAAGACATACACAAATGGCGAATGCGCGGCGACAAGTTCTGATAGATGCAAGAGGGCTGATACCAAACAAGAACATGGAACGCATACTCTGAGAAGCACACATACCGATCCCAGCAGGCGACGACCGACGGCTAGATCCAAGTGTTCTCGGGCTCAGTGTCGCCACTGTTTTGCGACGTCGCTGCGGTACCCCCCTTTGCTCGCGCGGGGGGTCCGCGACCCGGCACCAGCAACAGAGGCGGGAAAATTTTGGAAATGCCGAGAGAGACATGTGACGTACCACGGTGTAATTACATCACTACAATGTCTCGGGGCTAAGGCGTTTGGCAGATGGGGCAAACAATCCGCGCGGCTATTGCCATTGCGGGCCAAGGAACGGTGCAGATACTTCTATGTGCGCATACAGGGGGGTGCTGCGTTGGGCCTTTTACACAATCGTGGGGGCTCCTTCGCACTACCTTGCAAAAATCCGTGGGCCACATGGTGCTGGAAGAATGGTCGGATGCTCCATCTGAGGGTTGAGGCCCCCTGCCCGCTGGACGAACTTGTTATCTTGTAGGCTTGCGGCAAGGGGGGCCTCCTCCTCCTCCTTCTTCTTTCGCTGCTTAGCCGCACTCTGGTGGCTTCGCCGGGCCGGTGTTTCAGTGCGTTCTGGTTTCCAAGATGGCATGTTGAAATGTGAATGCGCCGCGGGGGGGGGGGGGGGGGGGGGGGGGGGGGGGGGGGGGGAAAAAAAAAAAAAAAAAAAAAAAAAAAAAAAAAAAAAAAAAAAAAAAAAAAAAAAAAAAAAAAAAAAAAAAAAAAAAAAAAAAAAAAAAAAAAAAAAAAAAAAACGGATTCGGGAATTGCACAAGCGAGTCCGTCATGGGGCCGCATTCGGATTGAAGCATCGGTGCTGGGTGCATTTTTGGTTTCGATTTGCAAGGAGTAGTGCCCGCGTGCGCGCTGGGGCAGGGAGGTGACCGGGGCCTAAGGTTATTCAATATTATGTATTTCTCTTCCTCGTCCTCGTCCTCTTTCTCCTCCTCCTCTTCCGTCTCCTCCGTCTCTTCCTCCTCTTCCCTCTTATCCTCCGTCTCTTCCGTCTCCCCCTCCTCTTTCTATTGTTGTTTCGCCAGCGCGTCGGGCCCGCCCGTCGTTGAGAGCGACCGCGCTATGTTTCACCTTTCCGCTGCCGCGGCGAATTAGCTCATACATATGGTATAAAATTAACAAATGGTTATTGTTATAATGCAGGATGGCACTGGCGCTGTCAGGATTGGTATTGGGCGCCATAATAGGGATTATGATACGCAAAAGCTTCGCAACCACACCACAGTCTCAGCCGATGGCGACTGCTGGCAACGCCCGGCCTGCAATACAACATCAACCATTCACACAACAGGACATCGGACAAATGGATGTGCTACGACACCTACGATCGGGCGGGCCCACCGCGCTGGCAGGGTTAGCCAGGGAATGCGGGTGCACAGAACAAGACAGATTGCGAAGTTTGGGCTTGCCACCCACAGTTCGCTCATTTACAGCCCCCCCTGGTCTCCAGCCGAGGGCTGCGACCCCGCGGCCGCCGATCATTATTCCGTAAATGTGCGGTCCACGGGGCGCGCCGCCATTTGGATACGAAGAGGATGCGCAGCGTGACCGTTCAACGAGTACTATCCGATTGCGACGGCTTTGCGGTGCCTCCACAGGTATCCCAACCACCGGCACATCATCAATTTCGACGGCGGCCGGCGGAGCGGCAGCTGCAACGATGGAACCGACATCTACCACGGTGGTACCCCAACCACCAGCACATCATCAACTTCGACGGCGGCCGGCGGGGCACATGCGAAGATGGGGCCGACATCTACGACGGCGGTGGCATTGCCGTTACGGGTATCGAATCGCAATAACCGAATTCCCTTGGAAAGGTTTCTTCCGCCCTCCGGCCCCTCCACCCATGATCCCCCGATCCCCTCGACGTCGTTGCCATCTTATTCCAACCCCGATCCGACGATATGGTCTCGGAATTGGTTGTCCGATACGTTCAGAAAATATTCCGAGGAAAGAGAATTTGCGAACCAAGTTTACGGTAAGTCTGGACAATGCTGGAACCGCCCCGGGGCCTTTCTCGATCTTCTTTGGGGCCACAATGTGGGGGGACCCTGGAGACCTATGACATGGATTTCCAGAGTATGCATTCCGACAGGTGCCTGCATAGGTATGGCAACGACCGCGATTACATCAGCACCGACTGCGGCTCACAGAGCAAATCCGATTACAGAAACGACGTCTTCTTCAACGCCAACGACATTGCCGGCGTTGCCGGTGCGGGAAGCAAAATACCTCAGGACAATTGCCGTCCTTGCGCCTGCCCCCAGAGCTTCGAAGGTCAGTTGGGAATGGCAGGGCACCAATTCGGATCGTAAGCAGTTTATCGCCAGGTCCAGGCCTCCAGAATTGAGGAATCCCGTTTACCAAAACACCGGAATCGGCGTTGTCCTTATGGTTCCGAATTCCAACTCCGGCTACCAACCTCCAACTTGTCCAGCCCAGTTCCCGATTATGACGGCATCTCGTCCGAGTTCGGTGCGTTCGATTGTACAGGTTCCCAGCTCTAGAAGCAATATCTTTTCGCATGTCCTGAAAGAACCCCGCCTTAGAGAATCTACCCTTGGGAATCGGGCGTCCAATCTGGTTTCTGACGCTGGCCTCAGCCTTACTCACAAAAATCACCAAATCTTAGCGGTTCACTTTCCGACTCCGGCCCCCGACTTGATTACGGGCTTGAATGAAGTTAATATAGTCAAATTCCAGCAAGGCGATCCCTCAGGCACCACTTTACGTCGAAGCTGCAGGTCCCAATTTCGACCCCCAGCGCATCCACAGCACATGGGCGAGATAGAGGGCAATATCAACTACGGGTGTATATGCAAATTAACGGTACGACGACGCATGCGACTTATTCGGTGCATTACGCTGGTGCGCTCCGACGGCTCTATCGGCAGGCGTACGCAACAGTACTACAATTCAAAGAAGGTTTTATGCACGGGGTAACATCGATATATTATGTGGCATATGTGATACTATTATATCGGTTATCGCCACTTTGTGCTACTCGAATAGGGGAAGCTTCAAATCCTGGCCCCACAGACACCCAGGGCGGGGCAATATCAGCTTTGCGAGGGCATGCTATTCCATCTGGGCCCACAGAGGGATCGCGAAATCGGTAATTTTGATGGACCAGGTGGAAAAACACAGGTGGTCATCCTACAACGTCCCATTATTCTGGGCAGCGGCTGGGACGGAAGAAAGCGATGCGTTGGTGACATGGCTGGACTGTATGATGTCGTACTTCACTCGGGTATTCTCAGTCTTCGACGATCTGGTTACCGCTACCATGGCAGTGGATGCCTTCAACGCGACGCGGCATAGCATGCGGCAATTGGGGATCGTGGACAAAGCGGCATTGCTACACTGGCTCCAGGCACACACGACGCCAGGCACCCACATTTCCCTTGATGGCTATTTCCCCGCTGAGTCACAAGAGCTCTTAATGGACAGACTTGCGCAGGTGACGGCGCAGGTCAGGGACATGGAAAAGGCGCACATTGGTCTTGCAGTGGATCTACAAAAAGAACCTGCTCTGTCAACCTACCTGCGGCAGAACGTCGAAACTCACGCCTCTTCACGCCTCGCCCGCCTCCCGCGCACAGGAACCCAAGATCTCGGAGACGAAGACGACATCCCTGACGCAGGCTGCATTCCAACGACAATTCCAACTGCGGCCTGGACATGCATGGAGAACCTCGATTTGGAAGCGGAGCTCCGCAAAGAAGCACGTACTACCCGAGAGCCTCCCCGATGGTTCCGGGGATTTTTGCTGAAAGCTTTCGGGATTGGGCTCCAACAGTGGGAGAGGCATCGAACAGCGGCTGCATGGAAGCTGATCGCACTCACTCCCAAAATGCTGCTACGACCGACGGAGGCAGAGGGGGGGGAAGGGAAACGTGAGCTCCAGCGCAGGATGCGTCTTCTTCTCCACGGCGACTGGGACGTTCTGCTCCAGGAGGCATCCCGCCCAAGGCCAATGACCTCTCGAGATCGCAGGCGCCC
Source organism: Prorocentrum cordatum (assembly GCA_963575745.1). Taxonomy (NCBI): domain Eukaryota; class Dinophyceae; order Prorocentrales; family Prorocentraceae; genus Prorocentrum; species Prorocentrum cordatum. The sequence continues at coordinate 855,859 of CAUYUJ010022059.1, read as the reverse complement.
ACCCCAGCCACCTGGCGATGCCAAGCGGCGACAACAAGCTGAAGTTAAAATCAAAATGCGAGAAATATCTCGGGCCCGTATTTTGCTGACATCTACGGGTCTGGCCCCAGGGACCGACGCTACTTTAGCTGAGCTCCAGGATGAAGACCTCCGACCCCGCCGACTTACCGAAGACATCCCCGATGAGATCCTGCAGTTCCAACCTGTTCCCCCTTTCCGTCTAGACCGACACCACCTACTCCAGGCTTTACGTTCGGCTGGTCGCGGGTCTGCCCCAGACCTCGCAGGCATGCGGTATGAACATCTCCGGGTCCTCTTAGGCGATGAATTGGTGCGGGGTCGATTCGTGCGATTTGCTGAGGCCTTCGCTCGGGCAGACGTTCCAGCTAGTGTGGCGACGGCGTTGCGGCTGGGACGGATGACGGCGCTTCAGAAGGACTCGGGGAAAGTGCGGGGGATCGTGGCGGGAAGTGTCATGCGACGACTGGTCTGCAAAGCCGTAGCTAAGCAATACAGCCAAGCTTTCATGACTGCAACGCTTCCTTTTCAATTTGCGTTGCAAACACGCGCGGGGACACAAGCTTTGGCGCATGTGTTGCAGTATGTGACCGACCGGGACCCTGAAACCGCCATCGTCAGTTTGGATGGCATCGGGGCGTTTGACCACGTAAAACGGGCCGTTTTCCTTAAGAAATTGCGAGAAAGCCCCTCCCTACAACTATCAGCGCCGTTGGTCCGAATGTTATACACTACGGAGTCGAGATTCTTTTGGACAGCCGGCAAAAGGATTACACATACCATTACACAGGGGGAAGGAGGCGAACAAGGATGTCCTGTAATGCCAGCGCTGTACGCCCTAGCGCAACACGACGGTCTCGAAGTACGGATCTTCAGTTTCTTGGACGATCTGTACGTGATCACCACGAAAGCCCGAGCCGCCACTGCCTTCCGCGGTGTAGCTCAGGAATTGGAGGCCAACGCAGGTGTCCGTTCACATTTGGGCAAATTGAAGATGTGGTGTCGGGGCGGTGGTGACGCCCCTCCCGGGGTAGATGCCTTGGGAACAGACGTATGGACCGCATCCAACCCAGCAGGTGCTAACGGTTTGGTTGCACTTGGGACGCCTCTGGGGGCCACAGAATTCATCAATGCCCATGCCAGGGGCCGACTAGAACAAGAGAAACGGCTCTTGCAACAAATCGCTTGCCTCAGCGATCCCCAAAATGCGTGGACAATGCTATCTCAATCTGCAGTGCCGCGGGCGAACCACATCACGAGGATCTTGTCACCTATGGCGTCACACGTCTATGCAGATGCGCACGACGACGCTATCTAGGCCACATTCTGCGAGATATGTGGGACGCAATCATTACGCGGCGACGCGCGCGCACGACGAGTAGCCACACTGCCGGGTCGCATGGGCGGGTTGGGCCTCCGGTCAGCTACACGATCTGCGCCGGGAGCCTTCTGGGCATCATGGGTAGATGCGCTCCCCGTCATTGCAGAGAGGGCGCACGGCTAAGAGCCATGCCGTCCGATCCCGCATTTACCTTGACACCACTGCGGTTCCAGGTGGCTATACGGAGACGGTTGCGATGGGATTTACTTGCATTGGTTGGACAATGCAGCAGATCATGCCGTACTACGTTGGATTCGCGGGGGGATCACGCAGCTGCGTGTTCTCGGAGCGGCAGGCTGGAATCTCGATCAATTCCTTTAGAACGGATTTGGAAGCGCATTCTACGCGAAACAGGGGCCAGGGCCCGGGAGAACGTGGCACTGCGCGACACCGCGGCATCTACCATCGACCCCAGGGACGGGCGTATGATCGAGATCGTTGCTACGGGCCTCCCGGTACACCAAGGAGCCCCCCTAGCGGTGGACGTTGCGATGGTGCCCCCACTCCACGCCGATGGTTCAGCATGGGCTTGGGCTGCTACTCGAGATGGGGTGGCCCTGGAGCGAGCAGTCCGGAATAAGCATCGAACCTACGGAGAGCTAGTGGCGAATCCTGTTCTGTGGCTTGTAGTGGCAGCAACGGAAGTAGGAGGGCGTTGCAACCATGAAGTGTTGCAACTTCTAAATCAAGCCGCGACCGCAAAAGCAAGGTCCGCCCCAGTCCCGCCCCAACCCGCAGCAGCGCGCGCGCGGCGGCTCAGATGGACGACAATGCTCGCCATCGCTGCCCAAGATGCTTTGGCTGCGACGGTCGCCGACGACGGCTGGGACCATCTAGACGGGAAGGATGGCCACGAACCATTGGCCACCGATGTGTGGCTTGATGGGTAGGTCGTTCCTCCTCCTCCTCCTCCTCTTCCTCCTCCTCCTCCTCCTCTTCCTCCTCCGCTTCCTCCTCCTCCCCCTCCTCCTCCCTCTCCTCCTCCTCCTCCTCCTCCTCCTCCTCCTCCTCCCCCTCCTCCCCCTCCTCCTCCCCCTCCTCCTCCTTTGGCCCTGCTGAGCCTTGAGTCGGGGCTCCTCTGGCACAGCTGTTGTCTCACCCCAATTGGGTTTCACAATTGGCGCTTGCTGGAATGCGCGTGGGCGCTGCGGCGGGAAAAACATCAAAATCAAAATCTATAATAATAATAGTAAAAAATCAGCAAAAAACAGAAAGAATAAGAAAAACCAAAAAAACAACTTACCATTAGATATGTTCGACTCGTTTGGAGTCGCCTCACCGCGCATGCGAGACGGGATTCATAAGCTATCGGGGCCGGGTGGGGGTGAATTCTATTTCTCCTCTGGCATTTGCATGTTCCACCCCGGGGCCGATGGAAGACAAAATGGGGAACGGGACCTACGACGGCGGTTCAGTGGACTCATTCGACTCAAGAGGTTGGGAAGATCATTGCGATTTACTTACCCAAGTACGGAAGAGTGGTCCGACGATCCGCAGACCGCATACGTGATCCACGATATGCAAGGCCCTCGCGTGCAAGAAAGAATTGAAGCATGCAAAGCACGATGGCATCGGGCAATGCACGACGGCTTCGTGCATCCTAGCGGCGACCGTGAAATATCCGAACGTATCCCGGCAACATTACGCGATATCTCTTCCGACGCCGCTACCGGATGTATTTCGGGATTCCGACCGCAGAATACGTTCAACAAGAAATCGGAAATTATTGCATACCTGGATGGATATTTGCCATTTGAAAAATATAACGATTCTCTACGATAATATGTGGGCAACTTGCGAGAGATGTTACGACACGGCAGGCAGTTCCAGCACAACGACAGGCCGCACGCAATGATTTTTACAAATTGACAGAAAAAACGCCTTCATTTTGTTTACAACGTAAACGTGCGCACTGGCCCGGAGAAGGAAAAAAAAGAATTGCGGGATAACGTTGACGCGGAGCGCAGCCATAGAGCAAAATGGTTCGATTTGCGTGGCGTAGATCGGAATGAGCCACCGATCGTTGGAGAGTAATTCCAAATGCCTTACCACTTGTGTAGATGGCGCGACGAAGAGTTCCTGAATTTCCCCCGCGCCATTGCTGGAACCAAAACGATTGATTATTTTCCCCACCTTCCGAAAACTTCACATTCCAACGAATGAAATCGGGGGGGAAAGGGGGAGGGGGGAGGGGGGGGGGAAATAAGAATAATAATAATAATAATAATAAAATGCGGTAGTCGATGTTGTTCGAATAAGTTTCTCCTTGCATTTCTACTGCCTGATCATGGGTAACCCTTGGCGGCGATACGGGGCGCGATTGCAACGTCGCAGACGAGCAATAATTTGTTGGCGACGTTCAAGCATGGGACCACCAAATCCAATCTTGTTGCACCCCAAGATGCACTGGAATACGCGTTTGGCTTCGGAGTCGTTCCACGACGGGCTCGCCAACCGTTACGGAATGCGCAACAGCCACAAACTATGGCATTTGCCGGAGAGCGTTCCGACCAACCTACTACGGTAAGTATCGGTCCGCCTCCTGTATTTGTCACTCCATTTCCTTTCGCGCACCCCATTTCCATTCCCGTTTCCCCCGTCATTGCCAACGCCGGGGTTTCAAGATTGCCCTCGAGTACTTCGGCCCTTGAGACCCCTGCTGGGGACGTCCTTCCAGAGCCGCCTGAGGACCCCGAGGCGCTGTCACCAAGCAGAGCTGAATATGGCCCTCCTGCGGGCCCCCATCGCGACAGATCCTCGGGGCCGCCGCGCGACGACCAGGGCGACGATATACCGATTGCCGTTCCTTTGGCTGGCGGATTGCCTGAACCTCCAGAGTCGCAACTTGAAAGAGCTCTGGCCATCCTCGGGTTCGGTCGCAGACTCCCGGCGGGTGCGAGTCCCCCAACCACCCGCCCAGAGCCTCCCAGAGACGGACTTGCCATTCCCCCTGCCCGCAATCAACTGCCTGACCACGGCCCCTCCCCCGGCCCCCCCCCCGCCTTACACTATTCTCCCGGCCACTCCGCCCCGCCTCAAGATGAACGGCGGGGCGACGCACCGATTTTTGTTGCCCGAACCTGGGGCGGCCCAAGTGGAGAAAGCTCTGGAAGTCTCACGACTCGGTCACAGACCTTCGGCAAGCGCGAATGGTAAATTCATCCCTCATCCTCCCGATCAGGCGGCTGCACTTGGGCCCTTTGATTATCCCATCCCCTTCTGGCCCTGGGGCGCCCAAGGAGCCCCCGCCAGCAGAAAACGCCGACATGGAAGATCACGCCGAAACCTCAAACAAACTCGCGTGCGACGAGGGCGCTATGAGCGAACTCAGTGACGAAGAAGGCGACGGCGATGATATGATCTTGAGCCCTCCACAACTGCCACCACCGCCCGACGCTGCACCCCAAACAGCGACCCACCCTGGCGATCGACAACCTTTGAATTCTAACCACCCCCCTCCACTCGGGCATGCCCCGCCCCGGAAGAGCTGCCTGCACCAGTTGGGGGAAGGGGGCGCGACGAATTCCGATGGCGAATGCCGAATCTTACCCCCCAACTTCTTCCTGATCGAATTGCCCGCTCAGCCGTTCATGTGTTATTACAAATGTTGGGCGGCATCCCTATGGGATTTCCAGACCATACTGCGCGGGCGCGGATCTTAAACAAGAATTTGTCATATTTCCATATCCTTATGTTTTGGGCTGCGGTGAATAACGATAGAACCAATGCAATATACATTTGGTTGGGACTTATGGCGAGGCATCTCGATTCAGATACCATGGTTGCGCACTACAACCAAACGTTCGACGCTTTTTGCAAGCTTTTTCCAACAAAATGGGGTACATAATAACGGCGAGTTCATGGAATGGTTGATCATGATCAATCATGCAACTTTCGACTTTCGGCCTGGGCGTAGCCAAATACCATTACAAGAATACGTCATGGATTTGGCTATCACCAGGGATGTCACTATAACTGGCATCAAGGGTACGTTCAACACGATTGTTTTGGAATTCTACCGGCACCCATCGGTTCGGTTCTATCTGTCGCAAGCCTTGCATGAATTGGTCATCGTTCGGTCGCCTCCGCCGCCCCTATTGCGCGGTGTTCCGGCTCCCCTTATCCGCCGCATGCCCGAAGCCTGCTGGATGGCACCGCCTACATGGTATCACTTTGAAAACTGAGGTTACCATTCCAGTCCGCGCGGTGAAGATTATCACTTGGAGTATTCGGGATCAATATCTCCGCATATTAACGCAATGACTGCCTGAAGTGGAGTGTTCTTACGTGGACTCCAACAATGGCCTTTCTCAAGTTGAAGATTGGGCATTATTTCTCTTATTATCGCGGCTCAATCTACGGCACGCACCCCACGGAGGCGGCAACGGATATTATGGTTCAACGGGGGATTACAAATTCTTGGAACCAGCACGGGCGAATGTAGGAAAAACGTCTACTCAACAACCCAGCCGGGACCCAGAACGGACACACACGGATTAAGTACAGCAACGCTTGGTGCAAATAGGTGAGCTGAGCCACGCTGCTCGCCTTATTTCGTCGACATGTTTGGCTCCTGGGAACGACGCCACGTTAGATGAGCTCCAAAACCCGGACTTACGCCCTACGAACCCTGCAAAGCCGAATCCCGACGGATTGGACACGTTCCGACCGATAACACCTGTGGCATTGGACCGTGCGATATTTGGAACCGTTCTGCGGGAAACACGGCCAGGGTTATTTGCTGGGCTGTGGGGTAGGAGGTACGAACATTACAAAATATGTTTGGAATACGATGTCGCTTTTACCTCATTGCGTGATGTAGCTGAACGTGTGGCCCGAGCAGAACTGCCCGAAAGCATTCGACAAACTATGCATATTTTTTCCATCGCTACCCTCAGGATGGCAAACACGAAAATCAGAGGCATTTCGTCAAGAAGCTCTTTCCGACGGTTGGTGGCCAAAACCCTCGGAAGACAATGCCAATCGTCATTCAGGGAAGCAGTGTCACCACTGAATTTCGGGCTCTGCTATGCAAATGGCACTGATGCCGCTGTGCATTTCCTTCGGTACGTTTCGGAAACGAACCCCACCAAGGGAATCATGAGCATCGACGGAATCGAAACATTGGACCATGTAAGCCGAAGCAGCCGGCACCAACGGGACTCGCAACTGAACAACGGGACTCGCAACTGGAACAATGGGACTCGCAACTCAACAACGGGATTCGCAACTGGCAACAACGGGACCCGCAACTGGCAACAACGGGACTCGCAACTGGCAACAACGGGACTCGCAACTGGCAGCAACGGGACCCGCAAATGGCAACAACGGGACTCGCAACTGGCACGGGATTCGCAACTGGCAGCAGCGGGATTCGCAATTGGCAGTCTCGCAATTGGCAGCAAGGAGACCTGCAATTGGCAGCAGCGGGGCGCGTAAACGAAGGAATTGTAGAGATGTGCGGCTTCTGCAGGAGACCCCGTTGAAGCGGGAAAATCGGTAAAAAAACAGAGTTTGGGTTAGGCGGGGGAACGGGCCTGCCAATTCAGCGGGAGATCCGGCTTATGCGGGGGGACCGGTTTAAGCGGGATAGCCGGCTTAAGCAGGAGAGCCGGGAGAGCTGGCTTCAAAAAGAAAGCTAAGTTTAATGGGAGAGGTTGCCTTAACAGGAAACTGGGTTCAAACGGGACGGAAGGCTTAAAGACGAAACCGTTTTCAAGTCTAGAGCTTGTTTTTGCGGGAAAGCCGGCTTGGTGAGTCGGCCTTAGCGGGACATACAGAATGGTGAGATATGTCGGGAATTCGTTTATGGATTAGCGGTGAAATCCGGTTTTGTCTTATTTGTATTGCATTGATTTTGTATTCGCCCGGATTGTAATAATATGTATTTCTTTCGATTGCGTACTCGTGAATGGCCCCCGTTCACCGGATTGAAAACATTGCCGTAACCATGCGGAGAAGCCTATAATATTCCCGACATTATTCCGCATTGTTTCAAAAACCGAACCCGCGATTATAATGATTATTCCGTTTGTCATATGCGGGCCTCTTGCAGCCAATAGAACGGCACTACATTTCGACGACGACCTGCCGATGACAATGAAATTCCTCGACAATTTCATGGCGACGACCTGCTCGACGATAACGAAATTTCTTTGGCCGACCTCTTGCATGTGATCTTTCCTCCTCTTCACCCTCTTCCTCATTCGGACCTCACAGAGCAATTATGTCCACCCCAAACGGCCGTGCTGAACCCCCCAGCGGCCGCTAAGTCAGAACGCGGCCGCGGTCGCGCTCCTTCCCGCCCGGCAGCTGTAGAGGGAAGTCTCTGTGCATTCGACGACCTGCTAGGCGATGGCGAAATTTTCCCCGTGGCCTTCTTCGACCTCCTCCTCTTGGACCTCCTCTTGTGCTCTTCTTCTTCGTCAACTCCTCGCCCTCTCTCTTTTTCATTTTCTTGCTCCTCGATCTTTTTCCTTTTCTGAATGGGAGGGATGGGAGGGAGAGAACCGGAATGGGAGGGAGAGAACCGGAATGGGAGGAATGGGGGAGAACCGGAATAAGAAGAGAAATGGGAGGGAATCGGAAAAAAGATATCGGAATGGGAGCAAACCAGAATGGGAGGGAACCTGAATAGGTAGGAGAGAGCCGGAACAGGAGGAATGGAGGAATGGGAGATGGAGGAAGGTCCCCTACATCTTTCCTCGTCCTCCTTTGTTGTCTCGTTGCAAGCGTCCTTCTGCCTCCTCGTTGCCGGCCTCCTTCTGCCTCTTCGTTACGAACCTCCCTCTGCCTCCTCGTTGCGAACCTCCCTCTGCCTCCTCCTCATCCTCAGCCTCCTCTTCGAAGTCCCGCCTCTCGCGGATGCTGTTCGCCCGGTTCGCCAGGCTTCGTTTCGCCGGGGTCGTTTTTGCCAGGTTTCGTCTCGCTGGGCTTCGTTCTCGGGGATGCGCATGTAGTTGCGAGTGTCGTTTTCCAGGTGCGAGCCCCGTTGTTGCCAGTTGCCGGTCCCGTTGTTGCCAGTTGCGAGTCCCGTTGTTGCCAGTTGCGAGTCCCGTTGCTGCCAGTTGCGAGTCCCGTTGTTGCCAGTTGCGAGTCCCGTTGTTGCCAGTTGCGAGACCCGTTGTTGCCAGTTGCGAGTCCCGTTGTTGAGTTGCGAGTCCCGTTGTTCCAGTTGCGAGTCCCGTTATTCAGTTGCGAGCCCCGTTGCCCTTCCGAAGCAGCCATGCGCCAAAAGCGCGTGGGCAAGGAAAACTAGAGCGGCATGCCAAACGCGTGCCAACCTGGCCTGGACGCGCCAAGTGCGTGCCGAGCGGACGGAGGGAAGAAGAAGGAGGAAGATGATGAACATGCGATTGCACGCCAAACGCGGGGCCATTTGAGCAGGGCCGAAATATTCGACCAACTTCTGCTCCGACCAGGCCCTTATTCCGTTCATCCGACAATGGTATGGCGTACAATCGAAGTTCCTATGGCGGGACGACAACGGAAAAACGCATTCGATCCTGCAGGGAGACGGCGGCGAACAAGGCGATGCACTTATGCCAGAGAGAGGGGGGGGAGGAGGGAGGGGGAAGGGGAAGGGGGGGGGGGGGGCACGGCCATCATGGCCTCCTGCTGTGCGGTGGCCTCACGGAAATGCCCATCAGGCGCTTCCAGCGCTGCTCCGACCCCGCGGATCGATCCGTCATGGCCTCCTCCAGCCGCCGGCGGTCCGGGCACCTCTTCGCCGCCTCATTCATCACCTGCGTTGTCCAGTCTTGTCTCGGACGGCCGACTCTGCGGATGAATGAGCCGATCGCAGGTTGCACCGATGCACCAACGAATGCATTTCGCCGCAGCGGGCTCCCTGCTGGCGAGCGCCCGACCCGATGCAATAACACCAGCTGTTGGTCGAGTAATTGATCAGTGATGGGCCGGGCGCCTGCGCGACGGAAGATCTCGTCATTTGAAACTCGTGAAATATAAGCTGACGGCGCACAAGCAGCGCGCATGGAAACCCAATAGTCTGCGCCGTTGGGCCGTGACCAACCAAGTCGCGCATAAGCCGTAGCGGAGCTTCGATAACACAAAAGCTTAAAACAACTTCAACTTCTGTTGCCTGGAGAGATTCGCGTGCGCCCACACTTGCTTCAGCTTGGCGAACTCACCATGGGCGGCGCCAATTCTCCTGGAGAGCTCGGAGTCCACCCGCCCGTCGTTGCTCACCAGTCCGCCCGGGTAGACCATCGAGTCGACCTGCGTCATGGGCTCGCCGGAGTCCTGCTTGAGGATCTGGTTGGTGCAGACCGGAAGCGCTTGGAACTTCCCCCAGTGGAGCGTCATGCCGTACTCGAAGCCAGCTTTCTCTACTGCTTTTGCAAATTCTTGCACGTGCTGCGCTCTCGTTCCGATAAGCAAGGTGTCATCGGCGTACAACACGTCATATAATTTGTCATTGCTGCGGGCGTCGGCCGCGCTCGCGCCCAGCATGCCGCAGGCGTCGCTCATCAGAACTGTCATGGCAATTATGAAGAGGAGCGGTGACAGCGGACACCCTTGGCATATGCCAGACTGCTGCTGGCGCCTCTGGGATTGAACGCCACGAAAGCTCTCTCTGAGTAGATCGATCTGACTATGTCTAAGAAGAAGCCCGGGGCGCCAAATCTTCGCAAGGCGAGCGGCAGACCTTCGATTGATAGAATCGAACGCCTTCTTCCAATCGAGGGCAAGTAGGTGGGCAGCTCCACCGCGATGCGCCCGCACCTCCTCCACGGCCCGCCTGGCACAGCGCAGGGCGTCTTCGGTGCCGCGCCTCGGGCGAAACCCAAACTGCGAATGCCAGATCCGGTCGTCCGCCCCTGCCTTCGTCAGCCTCCGTAGGAGCACCATCGCGAAGATTTTGTACGCCGTGTTCAGCAAGCAGATTGGCCTGTAATTCCCGCAATCCCCTGGGCCCCCTTTCTTGAAGATCAGGGCGACGCGATGTAGGTGCCAGGCATCCGGCGCAGCTCGGTCTCGCCAGCAGGAGTTGCACAACTCCAGCAGCCACGCGGCGCCCTCCCCGCCCTCCCGCAAGACAACTTTCCAGCGCTCGACTGGGAGGTCGTCAGGCCCAACAGCCTTGGCATCCGCCAGTGAGCACGCAGCGTCCTTGAGTTCCTTCTTCGAGATCAGCGCACGTTCCACTGGTAGCTCTTCGAACAAGTTCGGCCGGTCCACGAGGCACGCTGGTCGTACGGCCCATTGGACTGACTCCAAGTACAAGGCAAATGTGTCGGCCCTGGCCTCCGAGCTGACAACGGCGCCGTCTGCGTGTGCGAGACGGCCCTGGCCGTGAGCGACCCCCTTCTTGAGCTTGCGCAGAGAACTCCAATCTCCTGTGGAGGCGAGGTTGGACAGCCATGCTTTCCGGTCTCGTCGTGCAGCCCTCTTAACGCACTTGTTCAAGCGGCGCTCCTCGGCGTCATTCTGGGCATGTCTGGCCTCCAAGCGCTGGCTGACAAGAAGCATTGTTGAATCCGAGATCCAAGGTCGGCGTTTGGAGCTCGACAATTTCGGTAAATGCTTCTCGGCGGCGTCTGTGAAAGCCGTCGTCACAGACCCGTTCAATTGGTTCGCGCTGGGGGTGGTCTCGACGGAGCGTTGCTGGCGCATGCTGTCCTCGCAGGTTTTGGCAAACCGGTTAGCTACGCCAGGGTCCTTCAGAGCTTGCCTGCCCCAGGGCGCGCGTCTCGGTATTGTCTGCCGGAGAGGGGCGCCGCGCTCGACGTCAGCCTCCGCCAAGTAATGGTGAGAAGCCAGGGGCTCGCGTCGAGCACTCGCAATGGAAGCGATGCGTGGCAAAGCCGCTTGCGGAACTATCAGGGAATCCAGCTGACCAAATTGAGACGGCGATGCATCTGCCAACGGCTTGACCCCAGGTCCTATGATATCCTCCTCTCCGGGGAATCGCCTGTGTAACCGTGCGTTGAGGTCACCCATGACGAGTTTCACCCCGTTCACGGACGTGCGGTTGTAGGCCGCCTGCAAGTCCTCATAGAACCGCTGCCGTTCCTCAAGTGGCTTCCCCGAGTGCGGAGCATAAGCGCCACATATTGCCATCTTTCCTCCGGTAACCCGGAGCTTCATTCAGAACACAAAGCCGGCAGCTCAGCTGAAGAAAACCAATGATCTCGAGGGCGGCACGAACACGAGGAGCAACGACAAATCCAACCCCTGCGTATTCAGGTCCGGCGCAAGATCCAGATAGGATGACTAGGTATCCCTCGTCTGTGACATAATGCGGCGACTGTATTTTTCGAGTCTCCTGTAAACACATAATGTCGATATGTCTGCGCTCCATTGCCCTGACAATCTCAAACAATTTGATGCAAGTAAGGCCCTCCACATTCCATGAGGCGATGCGGAGGCTGCCGCAGTGAGGGCGTGGATGGCGGAAGCTTGCAAACTGGCAGCCTGCTACGCCAACCTTCCCGGGTGAAACAATGCTCTGTTGTGTGCGCCGCCGGCCCCATCAGGCCGCAGTGCGGCCCTTTCCTTTGCACATCCGTTGTTTCGCAGTCTTCAAGCTCTCCTGTGAGGCCTGCCAAATCTCAGTGAAAGACGGGTCGCGATGAAGATCTTCCCATTCCTTCCATGCGTCCGCAAGCCACTCGAGCTTGAGCTCAAACTCCTGGACGACAACTTTCAGGATTGGAGTGCCCTCTACTGAGATGGTGCCGAGATCCGGGTCCACGTACACGCTGGACCTATTGAACTGCCAGTCGGTGAGCAATTTCTTGAACTTGAAGAGGAAACTGCGCGGCACCCGACTCTCGATCGGCAGGTCAGGGCTCATAAACGACCATCGGAGAGCCCCGTTTTGAGCGCGTTGAAGATGCGGATGGCGTTGTCGCGCTGCTCGACGGTGCGGAACTTCACGAAGACCATGCCGTTGAAGCTGCCCTCCCGGCCCTTGTGGAAGATCTGTGTGGTAATCGATGCGCGCCTTGAGCAGCGTCTGCTTCGCCCAATCCATCGCGACCTCACTGGGGGGCGCCTACTTGAGACCCCCAATCGCGGCGGTGGTCGAAGACGCAGATGATGGTCCGATGTGGAGCCTCGCGATGGCCTCCCCTGCAGCGCTCTTCATCTCCTCCTCCATTTGCCCCTTCGTCAAAAACTTCTGGGAGACGAGCTTCTCAGAGATCGACGCGTCGATCATGGTCTGAACAGTGTCTTGGGTGACCATCCTCTCCTGCACCTCCTTCACCTTCGCATCCGTCCCCTTGGCAAGTTCGACTGCCTGCTTCGCTGTGTTCTTCGCTTCCTCTACCCCACCTCTCACTGCGTTCATGTCCCTCGTCATCTTCGTCATCATACCCATCATCTTCGTCATCATCGTCTTCATGCCATGGTCAGTAGGCTCGGCCTCGGACGAACTCCCGCCCCCGGTTCCCTCCACCGCTTGGCTGAAGTCCGGCTGCCGCATGGGTGACTTCACCTCGACGTCGCCATCCATCTGGCCCAGCGGCGAATCGAGGCGCACGTGCTTGTGCTCTCCACCGAGAGGAGTGCCCATGTGATGTTTCTCTGCTGGCATCGCGGAGGCTAGAGAGAGCAGAGACGGGATGGCAGTTGAGACGGGAATGCTTGAACAGGTCAGGGCTTGAGCCAAGCACGCTTGCAGTTATCCACCCCCGTGCCTGGTGCACGTTGAGGAGTGGAACATTTGAGCCAGGTGCACGATTCCGATCTACATGGGATACAATACTACGATTTGCGGGGGCAGGCTTACGAGATGCATGCCGAACAAGCTCGGCTGCGTACTGGGCAAGCTGGGCCGATGCTTTGCCGGAGCTGCTCCGACGTTTCCCCACAGTCGGGAACCATATCCTGTTCTACCTCAGCACTTTCTCTTCCAACAGCGACAACAACCACACTAGTCCCGCATGCGTGGTCGTAGCGCGTCAATATGGGATGGGAAGACCGCCCAAGTTGGACGGTGGCCGACGGTCTCCAACCACCAATGGTGTCAGAACAGACTGAACTTGGCGAGTGGAAACATGGGTGGCAATATCATGCATCGAGCGAGCGCTGTGGAACTCGCTGCCCGCCGCAAGTTGCTCCAGAGCTTCGTTGGCCCTGTTGCACGCGCAAGTGCTATCTCAGCTGGTAAAGCGCGGGTGCACTCTTGCATGGGGCCATTCGCAACTTCTGTCCAACGACGCCGGCGCTCACGTTCCAAAGCTATGAAATACGGTGCGCAATGTGCCGACGGCTGGGGGTGGCTGTTTCCCTCGACGGACCAGACCCACATGGTCACGCACATGTGTGGTAGATGGAAGAAACGGCCGGCTTCACAGTAGACAAAAAAAATTGTATTCGCGTGGAGGCAAGTATTACAAAAAGCGAGAGGCACTGTACCATATTCCAATGTGGAACGCCTGTTGCGCAATACCACTATATCTACGCACCTTAACGACCTACGCCGTTTGGATGTGGTTGTCCCTGGGTTACACGTCGCCTGGGGGTTTCCGCTCTTCCGTGACGTTACAATCGTGAGTCCTATTTCAAGGAATGGGGCTCCGCGATCAGGTACCAGCAACCAGTGCGGGAATCGATTGGAAAAGGCAGAAGCGACGAACACCAGTGATTACCCAGAGGTCAATGACAGCGGGTTGGGGCATTTACTATGTCTTGGAGCGGAGGTATACGGACGGTGGAGTGGGCAGTGTGTCAGATTAGTACCAAAACTTGCTAAGGCGCACGTGCAAGGGATGCATCACAAGGTAAAACGGGGCAAAACCCTTGGGTTCCAGCATCGATGGTGAGGAATCTTGAGTGTAGGGTTACAGGCTGCGGTGGAAGCGGCCCCCGCTTTCGCCGAGCTCGAGGTGGGGCAACGGTGCAGGGGTCCTCCCCCTCTCCTCTTCCTCCTCCTCTTCCTTCTCCTCCTCCTCCCGCAGGCCTGCTTAGCCAGCCGCCGGCCGACTTGCCCAAGGCGATTTTCGTGCCAAAACTGCTGAGGCACTGTGTTAATTCTTGGTCACGCAGAAAAGCAACTCTGGTCTGGTATTAACCTTTGCTTCCGTGAAACATTTGTCGCCGCAATCGGGTATTCCGGTTGGTGGTAATTTTCGCATGGCCCACAACATATAAAATTTGAGAACTGTCTACTTAGAGAAGGTCCGTGATAGGGCAGATTATTAACCATGTCGCAGCACAAAATCCCCATGTGCCCCGCATTGCCGATCGTTGCTGCCTTAACCAATGCGGCAATGTGGGGTCGCTCCGCAGATGCTTGCCGGCAAAAAAATCACAGTCCCAAGAAAGTTCATTTTTCGGAAATCCACTGAAGTGTGAACTCATAAAACATCGAAGTGATAAGAATCCTCGGATGGCGTCCTAAGAACTCGAAGCTAAATGTGCCCGGCTTCCCGTGGTAAAAATGACAATCCAACCTGTCGGCTCACGGCCCGGAGCTCAGGAAAACTCTCCTAATCCCAAAAATGTACACCCCCGGGAAACCAGTGTGGCTAGATACGGAAATCCAATCAGAGGTTTTTGTATCCAGCTACACCGGTTCCGTATCCAGCTCTACACCGGTTCCCGTATCCATTCACATCGGTTTCTGTATCCGCCTACATCGGTTTCCGTATCCACCGACACGGATAAGGAAACCGTTGTTTGGATACCGAATCCGTTTCCTTCTTGCTCGCATCGAATTTCACCCTGTGGGCGAGACTCCATCGATGCCGTGACTCACGCACACACACACACAACACACACACACAACACACACAACACACACAACACACACAACACACACAACACACACACACACAACACACACACAACACACACACACAACACACACACACATACACATACACATACACATACACACATACACACATACACACATACACACATACACACACACAAACACACACACACACACACACACACACACACACACACACACACACACACACACACACACACACACACGCGCGAACGAATCGGAATCGGGCGGTTCCGGCTCAATTTTCTGGAAGGTGATCGAATCGTCTGTGTATATGGACTCCTCGGGGTGTTCGGCGCGAGTAGCTATCGGGAGCGGCCAAGAGGGGGGTGTCCAAGAGGGGGGGGTGCAAATCATGACCGGCGGCATGTGCGCGGCCCAGCGGAGGGGCCAGGGACGTAATCAAATAAGAAAAGGCGCCACGAAATCTGGGGAGATATCATGGCCCGCGCCATGATATCCACCCCCCCCTAGTCATCCCCCCCCTCTTTTCCGCCCCCGAAGCTATGCAGGCGTCCGACAGGAAATGATCCATAGCACTGGGCCGAGCACGGTGCCTTGATACACCATGGTGTTCATGCTGACCGAAAAGGATTCGTGACCTTGAGAAGAAAATGGTTCGGGCCAACTGGATAACGCATCGCACGCGCGCGGGTCACATCCAAGACCGTGCAATTTACACATGGCTCTCTGAAAATCAACCCTGTCAGAAACGCCCGACACATCTGAACAATAAAAAACTATGCGCCGGCCGACTGCGAAAGCAAACGACCGCCGCAAGACGAAGAAAAAAGATCGCGTCTCGGGCCCGACGTTTGTGGGATAGACGAATTAATCCGTTTCCACCAAAGGCGGAAAACGGAGACATCAGACTTTCGACAACTTTGGAAAACTGCACATTGGATGCCTCTGTGCAAATCGGGGTCTGAGACCGCTCCCTATTTGTGCAATGCAACAGTCCAATGAATGCACCGCGCACGAGGCCATCGGCCAGTGCTGATTATGCGGCGCGCGAGCTTTGCCACTGGAAACGCCAGAAAATCAGCGCAATGCTTTGATACGACAGGGTATCGAATCAAAGGCCGGCACCACTGTCAACCCGCAACTGCCGAAGGATTTCTTTCGCTGTCCGGGAAAGAAAAGGGAGGAGGCCAAAGGGAGCAAGAGGAACCGTCTGACTGGAATCCGAAAATTCATTGACGGCAGCGTTCAATTGACAAAGAAGACTTCGGCGAACACCTCTGCTGTCGCTTGCTTCGAGACGGCCCAGGTCCCGTCCGCCATCTTCAAAGGAGAATTAAATGGCTTGGAGACTCGCATGAGGCGATACAGGATGCGCCACCATTGTTTTGAGCCTTTGCGCTGCTGCCGGAGTACATTCCGTGTTCTAGCTTGAATGCAGTGTGCGCTTCAAGATGCCTGCGACTGCAAACGGCAAAGGCTGCCGGGAACCTGTCCGTGCCTGCCGTTTCTGATTTGGCACGAACTAGCGCCGCGCATTCGGCGTCTAGCCGCAGCACGTAGAAAAAAAAATACGCCAGACAATACAAATGAGAAATAAACGAAACGAACGCTCAACAATGGAATCCGGCTTTTCGGATTCTATCCAGTACCGCGACTGTTCATTGAACAACCTTTTAAACAACCGCCAATTCGCGTGAGAAAAGTGCCAGAACGTCCGATCCACGCGCTTAAACGAGAGCGGCGGGAGAAACATACGCAGCGATAAAGGCCGATGGTCCGAGAGCTCGCTTAACACTTAGACTAAACTGGCTTCGGGCATGTCAATTAAAACTAACTCCAAAAAAAACGGACCTCGAGTAGGTATGGTACCACCATGGTGCATTCCGTGGTCCCGTGCCCACCTCTGCAAAATGAACCCAGCCGTTGACGTGTGGCTATAATGATATTGTGCACGTTCATATCACCCACACTTAAGGAACCAACGCGCAAACTTTCAAAAGAAACCCACTCCCGCGACATTGCTTCTACAGACAATTCTTTGTTTTCGTGTGGCCGCCGACACCAGCAACCAAGCAAAAAAAAACCAGCATGACAATGCAACGTAAGCCGCGCAATTTCGGCATCGCTTGACAACAAACTTAAACCAACGATGTCAAGCAACTGATCCGAGACAAGTATTAAACACCTCCATAAGCTCTGCTGCCACGACGGCCGACAACAGTGTACCCTACGAGAGCCGGGTGCTGGCAAAATGCATCCAAATGCGTCTCCGTCAAGATAACAAGAAAGGGAGGAGAAACGGAAAAGGAACAAAAAAACACAAACATCAAACTAACAACAGGTGTCATCAAAACAGCAAAAGCGGGTATCTATTCGGGTATGTACAAATCGCCCACCTGAATTGGATTACGACCTCACGCCGGCTCTCGGCGCTCAGGAAATTCATGCAATGAGCGCTGGAGGGGGAAGGGCGAGAGAACAAAACAAGAAACAAAAACGCCGGATCAAACGAAGGGAAATACTCACGGTTGTTACCAGCTTAAGAACGTCGCAAATAAGCAGCAAACGAACACGGTCCTCGACGTGTCCGCTGCTTCTGGAGGGGCCGCACGCTTCTCACATAATGATGGGCGGCAAAGACGGAGGAGAAAAGAGGAGGACAAACCGAAACTGTCATATTAAAATCCCACCAGCCCTCTGGGCGTAGGTGGTTTAGGGAATTTCCTCTTCCACCCCTCCTTCTTCCCCTTCGGGGAGGGGTTTACCCCTCCCCCTAACCCCCTCCCCTGGACTTGGACGGGGGGGACCGCTGGTAGTTAGAGCGTCCAAAACGGCCTCGGCGAGGAAACCACAATCATCGGTTTTATTCGGGTTTTGGCCGATTTTGGAGGCTCCCGAAGGGGGGAGGCTAATTGGGGGACCCCCTCCCTTTGATGGATCACCTCCAAGATGGCCCCAAGAGCGTTCCCAAGCCTCCCACGAGCGCCCCAAGAGGGCCTCAAGAGGCGCCCAGGAGGCCCCAAGAGGCGACCAGGAGGCCCCAAGAGGCCTCCAAGAGCCCCCCAAAATACCCCCAAGAGGCCCCCAAGAGGCCCCAAGAGACCCCCCCCGAGGCAGCCAAACCGGTCCAAGAGGCCCCCGGGGCCGCCAAGAGGCCCCCAAGACGCCCCAAGAGACCTCAAAGGGTATCCCAAGAGACATCCCAAGAGACTCCGCGAGGCATTCAAGAGGCCTTTGACTCTTCTGATCGCCCTTATCCTCCTCCTCCCCCTCATCATCATCATCATCATCATCATCATCATCGTCATCATCATCATCATCATCATCACCATCGTCAAGACCACCACCATCATCGTCATCATCAACATCATCAATATCAACATCAACATCATAATCCGCCTATTCCTCCTCCTCCTCCTCCTCCTCATTCCTCCCTCCCCACCCTCATCATCTTCCTCCTCTTCCGCCTCCGACTCCTCCTCCATCCCCCCCCCCCCTTGGGGTACGACGGCCTCCCCAGCCCCTTGTTCCTGTATGCTGCCCCGCTTCCATGATCACCTCTACTCGCCTGGGCGTCATTTCTGGATGGGCTGGTGGGGGTACTTTTTTGTTCGGCGGCCCGCGAGGAAAAGTCCAGAGGGCGTGTCAATCACAGGCAATGGGGCGCAGTGCCAGATAACTAGCGAGGGCCAGGCCACGGAAGGAGGAAACCGCCAAGAGGGCGCCAACTCACGCACGCGCAACATGCAGAGCAGGACGACAGCGGCACCATGCCAGAATATTAGACCGACCGTCCTCACAACAGCCGGCAGGAAGGCACGCAGCCAAACCTGCCCGAAACAAATTCCGAAAGGCCAAGCGGCAAGAGAAGGAAGGCAGCCGAGAGGGCGCCAACCCACGCACGTGCAGCATGCAAACTGGGGCGACTGAGGCGCCCAGCCAGAAAATTAGTCGGGCTGCCCTAACAACAGCCGAACACACGGGCACGCAGGCGCACGACCCACGAGACATGGCCAGAAAGCAAGGCGTGCCAAGGAAGAAGGCTGCGATGCAAGCCGGCCTCTAAAAGGCGGCACGAGCGCGGTGCATGGGGGGGCCAACGGCCAGCCGCCACAGCACATCAAAGAGGGAACCAAGGCGGACGATGCGGGCCCACGTGATTGTGACCAAGGCCAAAGTGAGCCGCGGGCTGGAAAATTTCAGCCAGGCCTACGGGCTAAGCCCACGACAATGGGGGCCTAAGGAATGAAACTGAGCATCTGGCTCCCAGGTGGGCTGGTCGGGATTTTTCTTATCTCTCTATATATATATACATATGTTTTTTTTTGCAGCCGCAGGCGGAAGCGCCGGCGGCGAGCAGTCACGGTCGGGCTGCGGCCGCGACTAAATTCCCGGGCGCGCGCGGGAGCCGCGGATCAGGCGGCGGGGCAGCGGCGACCCAGGGTGTCTGAGAGGCCAGGCGGGCGTGCAATCCCAGGGAGTCTGCAAGGACAGTCACCTGAGCGGTCGTGCAAGCTGCAACCCAAGGAGTCTGAGGGGTCAGCCACCTGGGCGAGCCAGGCGCGGCCAAAATGGCGCGCAGCGCGTTCCAGGTCGTGATCGTGTCGAGACAACCGCGAGGTAGGGAACGATCTCCGTGCGGGAAAGTCAGTCCAGGGAGTCTGACGTGCATGAGCAGACTGAAACTGGTGACGCCGTCCAGCAGGAGGAGTACTCTGACAGCGCCAGCGAGCCGTCGCAGCATCAGAAAACGCATCCACGCAAGGGGAAGCCTAAGGCCGAACAGGCAAAGGCAAGACCCGACCACTGCTGAGCGATGCGCCTGCGTTCAGAGGACCAGCGATCTAGTCTGGACGCGGCAGGGGTACACGGGTAGCCACTCTGTGAGAACGCGAGGTCGCTCGGGAATGGACGTGCACCGTACAACTATGTGACCTAGCGCCAGGAGACCCGCACACCCATGTGTGGAAGCGCTCGAGGGACAGGGCCGTCGTATACCCAAGACAGCAAGTCCCTCACAGTCACAGGGTCCCAGGAGGCACGGCTGAAGGCCCTTGTAACTGGGAGATCCCAGGGAGTTGAGCGCAGGTCTGGGGACGGGGCGAAAACCGCCAGGTCGGCCACAAGGCTGCGCGCCTGGCAGGGTAAAAACAGCTACAGTGGGGCCAGGGGCCACTATGGCCACACGCAACACGAGATTGCAGTGTGGACGGTATTGCTGGCACACATACCTGGGTCCAAAGGTAGGAAGTGGGCGTATCAGGAGGGGCGGCAGAATGCCGCAAGCTGGGTCTGTAGGCCAAGGCGCGGCTGAAGGCCGCTGTCTGGTAGAGAATCCCAGGGTGCACGCAAGTTTCAGGAGTGGGCCCCGGTAGGTCCCAAAGCAGCTTAGCCGAGCACAGGACCGTTCGGGCCACTGGTGAGAACCACTACAGCGGGGCCAGGGGCCAGCTAGGGTCTGCGAGCTGCGCTCCCCCACGCAGCGAGGCAGATGGTTTTGCTGGTCGGCGCACTTGGGTCCGAAGGTAGGAAGTGTGCGGACCAGGGAGGGGGGGCAGCGGGGCTGCCACACGGTTGAAAGAGAAGGTAAGGCAGCTGAAGGCCGCACGTAGTGTGTAGTGAGGTTATCGTTCGGGTTGTCTAGACGCTGGATGTATGGGGAGTGAGCTCAGTCTCTCCATCGGTGTCTCTTTTCGTATCGCTCGTCGGGTCTGCCTCCACCACGCTTGCCACCCGTCTGCCAGCGATCGTCGCGCCAGCCTTCACTCCAGTCGCTCTGCCAATTACCCCAGGTGTCCCAGGGCCAGGAGCTCGTCGCACGGTCTCGCCAACTGCTCTGCTGGAGGTTGCCCTTGCCCCTGCCGTCGGGTCGGGTGTGTCGCAGGTAGTCGGCCCGCAGTTGTCCCAGTCAATGCGATAGCCGTACCTCGTGTCCATCAGGTAGGCGTTGTACCCGCAGCCCTTCCAGTCATCGAGAAACTTGTTGATGGTCGCTTCCGTGTGCAGTCTCGGGTCTGATTTGGGCTCCCTGGATCCAGGGAGCCAAATGTGCTGCGTGTAAGCGGTCCACAGCGCGCAGAAAACTGCACCCAACTCCGACTGGTACTTGGCGAGGCGTTTGGCGGGTGGCTCGTCGCGACGCTCCAAGTCCACAGTGCCCAGCCAGACCTTGTACATGGGGCCCCCATGTGAGTCGGTCAACAGGTTGAGCGTATCGCGCTCCCTCGAATCTGTATGGCGAGGGTAGGTAGGTCTATGTCCAGGGAACTGTGGGTTACGCAGTGGGGGCCGATGGGTCCGCACGTCGCCCCTGTCGCGGGCGCTCCTATCGCCCTCAGATCCCCTGGCTGCACTGGTGTTAACCAGTGTTAGCCGGGCCATCCCCGGCAGCGGTCGGGACACGTTCGGAGCTGGGTTCAGAGCTGTCTGCCGTTGGGCTCCGCTGAGGCGCCTTGTCGCCTGGGCCGTTGTCGTCGACCTCCGTGGCCGAATCCGAGCAAGAGACAAGAGGAGGGGGCTCGCTTTCTCCGTAGCCGGGTGACTCCACCTTCTCCGTAGGGGGGATCACGTCTTCACCGCTCTCGTCCTTGACAGCGTGGTCGGGCGGGTCCGGGAGGCCCAGACGCGAGTCGTCGTCTCTCGTACCCAGGGACTTGTCTGTGTCGACCGCCGTAGGGGTGCCAGGCCTGTCCTCACTCATGGTCTGCACGTGCGATTCGGCCAAGGAAGTGATGGACGTGGTGGCGAGGGCATCGGCACTGAGGCTGAGT
Source organism: Prorocentrum cordatum (assembly GCA_963575745.1). Taxonomy (NCBI): domain Eukaryota; class Dinophyceae; order Prorocentrales; family Prorocentraceae; genus Prorocentrum; species Prorocentrum cordatum. The sequence continues at coordinate 833,958 of CAUYUJ010022059.1, read as the reverse complement.
AGGAAACTCGTCAGCGTGCCAATTTCGTGTCTGATGGGACTAAGGCCGCTTGCCGGGGCCAGGATCGCGGCGTACCTTTATGTGAACCATGCTCGCGAGAGTCTAGTTTACGCCAATGATGACATAAACCCTCCAAAAACCCTCAAACGCTTCCCGCGGCACATCAGTGCAAAACCCTCGAAAAACCCTTTGCGAACAGTTGAAAATCCCTCCCCCACGGGCTGCGTGTATGTATGCCAGCCTTGGGCGCAGATTTCACATCGCCCTTGGAATATGGTTGCGACGTTCGTAAACATAAACCGTGCATGACGTTTCGATCTGCCAATGTTCGTTGCCATGGGCGTGTTCTGAACCAGGCCCGCACCCATAGAGCATAGGGGTGGTAAGAAGAGCAGGGGTCGCGCAGGGAAGCGGAGGGGCGATAGGGGGGCGGAGGACAGGTTGAAGGAGGAGGAGGGCGTCGGATGGGGAGGGCGGAGCAAAGAGTACGGATGGTTGATGCAGGAGGAAGCGGAAGAGGAGGAGGCGGAGTAGGAGAAGGGAGGGAGACCGAAGAAGAGCAGGGAGAGGAGGACGGGTACGATATGGGAAGATAAGGAAAGATTGAGAACGACAGTGCAGGACGGGAGACGGGCGAGCAAAAGAAACAAAAACAAGGTTCCTTCCTCCTATCCCTCATCCTCGTCCTCTAGCTCAATTTTTCACTCCTTCTCGCCAGTTCCTCCCTCTTGTAATCAATACCACTTCTCGCTACCTACTTCACCTCCCCAACAACCTTTTCCACAGGTCCCTCTCCTTGATCGTTTCCATCGATCCCTGTTTTCCGCCCTCATGTTTTTTTGGTTCTCAGCTATCCGCCGACCCCTCTCTCTTTGTTTCCCTCCCGCCCCCTCTCCGTTCCCACCCCGCCCGTTCGTTTCGCCCTCGTGTCCCTTCTTTGACAGCTCATCCAACGTTCCTCCTGCCGCGCTCGTTGCCTCCTCTTCCATCATCCTACGATCCTCCCCACCTTCTCATGCCCAATACTCGCGAATGCCCCTCCCCACATGTCCAACTGTTTCCGCCCATGCCTTCCGCTGTCCCCCCTCCTCTCCATTCCTTAATCGCATCACTCTTCCTCGCGCCCCCTCGCTTCCAATGTTATGTTATTCCGTGGTTCTCGCCCTGGTGCCGCCGCGTCATGCCCCCCCCTCTCCGTCGTTGTTCCCTGCGCCATTGCGTGAGCAGTGCAAGTCTTGGCACCTCGTGCATCCCCGCCAGCACAGCCAGAAACGATGCCCAGTCGACATGCTTCGATCAGGGACGTAGAGCAACGCGCCGTTGAATTCATATGCAACGGGGGCATACATGCCGTCGCGGTTCTTTCGAACGGGATGAGGGCGGGGCAAGAAGGGGGGCTAGGACGATGAGGATGATGATGAGGGGGAGGGGGTACTTGAGGAGGACGTGGACCAGGATGAAGAGGTGGGAGTGGGAGCACGATCAGCGACGACGACGGCCACGACGATGCCAACGATCAAAACGACGACAGGAGTCCCCCGCCTTAGCGGGCCTTTTGTTCATGGGGCCTTCTTGAGCCAGCTTGGAAGCCTCCTGAGGCAATGTCGGCGCATTTGAAGTCCACTGCGGGGCGTCTTGGGGTCATCGGGGGGGGAGGAGGGGAGCTTGGGGGAGGGGCCTCCTGAGGCCATGTCCGAGGGCATATGGCTAGGAAGGGCGGGTCCCCGAGCAACCTTGCACTTCTCCAGCCCCGAAGGTCGCCGTGGGGCCCTACCAGCCCATTGGGCAGATACAGTTGGCAGCGTTGCTGGTTCCACTCTAAGGTTCCCCTTCGGCGATGGGTTTATCACTGCCCCGTACCCCATACCCCATGGGTTTGGACGAAGCGCCCCGCGAGGGGGTTAGAGCGCCCCAGATGGTTGCGGACGGCTCCGCCAAAACTCTAGATCGCCCAAGACCGATTCCAATCTAGCTTGTGATAGCCAAAAGCTGCCCCCATGTGCCTCCCCAAATGCGTCATGCAAACCGCAGTAGGATGCCGATGCGGCCCCGACTGGCCACGGACCCCCCCGCAGCCGCGATGTTGGGTACACATGGCTTTCACTTAAACGCTCGGGAAACTAATGATGGTTAGGGTAGTGTTTGTCTCGTTCCCGATGGGCCTCCGAAGTTTCAAGATGGTTCCAATGTTGCCCAACGGAGTCCCACGAGTGGCCTAAGTTGGCTGTAGGACAGCCCCAGGAGCGCCCAAGAGCCACCCAGGAGCGCCCCAAGAGGGCCCCTTCCAAAATTGTACCCCTACCCCATCGCCGCTCCCCCCCCCTCTCCAGCTCGCCGAAGCCATTTTGGCGCAATGCATGTGGCCCCTGCTGCCGTCAAGGGCGGCGGCAGGGGCAAGGGCAAGGGCCCGAACGCTCGCCCCATCGCAGAGGTGCAGGCAGCGGCCGCTGCGGCGCGCAGGCGCGCGCGAGATTCAGCAGAGGAGAGCAGACAACCGCCCGAGCTGACGATCATAGTGCCCAAGGCAGACTGTGAGCTGATCGACGAGAGCCCAATATCAGGTGTGTCTCGCGCTGTCGTGCCATACGTGTGCTCAGCGGTGTCTCAGTTGAGTCAGATTGTGCCCTTATTCGAAGGTGTTGGCCCTGTTGACGAGGCTGAGCGTGAGTGGTTGGAGGGCCCCGCATCCAGGCGTCCAGGCACGGCGGCGGCGGCAGACACCATCAAAGACGTCCCCCCCACCACTCAAAGACGGGCTAGAGTTGAATTGGCGACGCTGGCGTGGCATGTGTCCAGAAGTATTCGGAGATCGTTGTACGAGAGTCTGTTGTTGGCAAAGCGCCGTGGCGCGAATATTCGTTGTGTTGACACAGTTGATCATTGTGGTTTCGACGAGACGCCATTGCCTTTGAGATTGACTGGAAATGCTGCGACCCAGACACAGTGCAGATCAATTACCACATGGTCGCCAGGAAGAGCCACCGGCCAGGTCGTCACAAAACTGTTCCAGACACAATCCGAATACGGTTGTCTGATTGCTGTGCCGCCCCGTGACGGATCGGATGGACCTGATAGATATTGTATTGTGATCGGGCGGACGCTGCACGAGTGCCAATCATTGAGGAGCTGCCATGCCGAGAACATTTTGCAGGCGCTGGAGCAGTCATCTGGTATGACATTGTTTGAGTCGGCGTTCCTGTCCAAGACGAGGGCATCATCGAAAGACAGACATCCGTCGAACAAGTGTGCTGAACTCGAACTCGTTCGTCGTCGTCCTCGTGGTTGGGGGTACCTCAGCATGGATTGCGAAAAACATCAGAATGCATCAACCCATGAGTATTGTAGCTATTATTTGGGCGACGCGCTGAACGGAATGCTGCACTTGGCGAAGAGTTTCGACATGAGGGGTGCGTGGGAGGATTTCCAGACTTGCGTGGCTGACGTGCTGAGACATCGGATCAGACTTGTCCACGGGAGCTTGGACAACGAATCTCTTCTGTACAAGCTCGTCACATGCCGCACTCTCGTCTCTCCTGACGGCGGCGCTGTGATGAGGCGCGTGTTTCTACAGATGGTTCCGCAGTGTGATTTCCGAGACAGACACGAAATACGAATCATTGTTGACGACTCCTTTGACCTCGATGACGCGCCCTCGGTCCGTGACATGACAGAGTACATAGCCCGAGTCGTCACGAATTGCTTGACATATCGGAGATTTCGGTTGTACAGCATGCAGCGGTGGACTGGCGCCGAGGAGGGCGTCTGCGATCCTGCTCTTGTGGAGGCATGCTGGGGGCTACTGCGGCCATCATACTTCCTGTGGGTGCGGCGGCGTCGGAGGCGCCACTGTGCCCCCGAGCATCGCACTCCTGACCAGCACGCCGCAGATCAGCGTGACATGGCCATGGCCCTCGGCACTGATCTACATCGACAATTCCAACAACTACGCGATGAGCACGAGCCCCCCCGTCAGCGAGATGCGACCAGCCACGAGCAGGAGCACACAAAGAGTACCAGGAAAGCGTGCGAGTGGCTCAGCACGACGCGCCCAGAGCCCCTGACAAAGATGTTGGTGTGGAGGATGTGCGTCGCGCCTTTGCAATTTGACATGAAGATGCAGTTTCGCATATCGTCCAAGAAGTGGGAGCACCAACAGCGGGCAGCTGCTGCCCGATCCATCCGTCACGGCGGCGGCAGGGACGGGTTGCACCGCGACTACCGTATCCTTGTAGCTGCACGGGGGTCTTTGGAATCTGAGCTGAACATGAGGCTCCGACAATTGCTCTACGACACCCGCATCTGGGACCTGATTCCGAGGGGCGATGTCACGAACCGCACCAGAGCCATTGCTTTCTTTACGATCAGCTCCGCGGGCGGTTCCACGTATTACTACAGGGAGAAGCCTCACACGAAATATCCGTTCCGTGCCTTCCTCAGCCTCGAGTCGCAGGAGATGGGGGAGATGTGCGACAATGACAAGCCGTGCCTCAGATGTCCGTGGTCTGCTAGGTTCGTGAAGGAGAGCGGCACGTTCGCCAGCGAGGAGGCCAGGTGCCGCCTGCTGTTGTTGGCGCATGTCTTATACTTCGGCAACGGCCGCCTCGAAGTCGGCAGTGCCCACTTGCGCAGACGAGTCCACGAGCGAGTGCAGGCGCCGAAGATCAGCTTGGGCGACTTGTCAGCGCTCTTCATGGGCGAGAGCGTCAGGTTCAAGTACGGGGAGGGCTCGTCTGGGTCGGTCGGGGCGGACGTTCGCCCCGACGCGCGGTTCCAGCCAGCCGAGTGGCATGGTCGAGCTGGAGGCGCATGGCGTGCATATGTGAGGGCCATGGGATCGAACGATTTGAAGCGCATTGCCGAGCAGTACAGGGGCCTCTCAGATGAGGACCGCCAGAAGTATACCGAGGACGGCCAGGCAGCCACCACGAGGCGGAAAGCTGGCGAAGCACTCGGGACTTCGTTCGGACCCAGACGTGGAGACATGGAACGGGCGAACCGAGACAGAGTTGTCGCATCACGCGTTATGAGCTTGTTGGATGCTGAGCAGCAGGACTCGGTCGACAGCGTGCTGCAGATCGCCGCTGGGGCAGGCGACACAGCCCACACGGTCATGAGCGAGGCCAGAGCTTTGCAACGTTCGCTGAATTTCAGGCGCCGAATCAGATCCCGAGCTGATGACGACGCCCTGGAACAATTTGATCGTGAGACCACGCCTGCAGCTCAAGAGATGGTGCGGCCCTGCGCCGAGGAGGCACAGTGGACGACGCGTACGATGACATCCATACCAGGCGACGTCGGATGCACGGTGCTCTGCGTGAACGACAGCAAGGTCGCGGAGGCTGCAGTTCACATGCGGCGGTGGGCCGCCAAGGCGTCCAATGCGAGGAAGTCTAACTTGATGAGGTCCTGTGTTGCTCAGTGGGATAGCTTGGCGAAGTCGGTGGCGGCATGTCCTATTCTGGACGCTTCGCGTCTCCCCACCAGCCCCTCCAGAGGAGAACGAGGGTCCCAAGGGGGGCCGAGATGGGCTCCAGATGGTCACAGAGGCTTCAGCACGGTGCCTTGAGAGCCCCAAGATGATCACAAGAAATGTTTCAGAGGGGGCTCAAGGGCGGAAAGCCACCACAGAAACGTGTGTGGTGGGTTGTGCCAGTCGTAGGTGCAGTTTGGAGTTTCTGAGGTGCCCTCTGGGCCCACCCAGGAGGGCCGCGAGAAGGCACCGAGATGGGCTCAATACAGCCCCGTGGGGGGCTCCAGCAGGGGCCCACGAGATCTTCAAGAAGGGCTCAGGATGGGGAGCTAGAGGGGGTATCAGAGGCGGAGGGGCCGAACATACCACATGGGTTGGTTGGTTGCGCCACTCGTATGTTCCAGTGGAGGCTTTTGGGGAGCCCGTCCCCCCCCCCCCTCCCCCCCTTGATGGCCCCAAGAGGGCCCCCAGGGGGGCCCAAGATGGCTCTAAGAAGGGCTCCATAGGGCCATAGGGTCCCGAGAGTCGCACAGGGGGCTCCAAGACGGCCCCGCGAGGCGGAAGGCGAACAACGCATTCCATTGAAAGGCGCGCCACGGGTTTGCATAACACGGCAGGGTGGTTGCAGGATATTTGCAGAGTCTGTGCAGGGCGCTTGCAAGGTCTTTGCGGGGTGGGCGTTGCAACGTTGCATGGGTACAGCAGGGTGTTGCAGGGTCGGTTTGCAGGGCCGTGCAATATGTTGCATGGTCCGTTGCAGGGTCTTCCCAGGGGGCTCTGCAGGGGTGCTGCAGGATCTCTGAAGGATGCCCAGGGGAGAGGGTAGGATTAGGGGTTCTTCTTGGACGGGAGAAGGCGCGCTTCCCTAGACCTCCTACGCCCAGAGGGCTGGTAGTATTAAGGACGGCGCTGGCGAGGAGACCGAGGAGTTCCCTGTTAGTGCATGCTGGGTCGCAGGCGTATGCTTGTGCGATGCCATCGGCAAACGCATGTACATGTTTCGGAACTCCGTTCTGAAGGTGCTGAAGACAGAGTTCCCAACGAACGAGGTCGAGAAGCGCGGCTGGCTGAAGCACGGTCGGATCATCATGAAGGTTACGGTCACGCCGCGTGACACCGACGGGTACGACGGCTCGGAGCTCGCGAAGTTCTGGGGCTTGGAGCCGAGGTTCTGGCATATTAACTTCATGATGTATAACCCCTACATGCCGATCTTCCAAGAGATGGACGACGTCGCGGGCACAGGCTACGAGGCCTCCGCGAACCCGTCCGCAGACGAGGTGGCGCTGAAGGCTGCGCGGCCTGGGGGAGGGACGATGCCTCAGTCAGACAGTCAAGTAGATTGAGTGCCATTCCGCTCAATCACCCGTCGCCCCCAGACCCCTTCCTCCGCCTACATGGGTCTCCCCCCACCGTCTCGCCATTCGCCTCCCCCCGCACCGTTTCTAGGCGTCTCCCCCATCGTCGCGCCTCGCGGCGAGGGCGATGGCGGCGAATGTCACGCCCGCGCGAAATACAACGCACATGCGGGGCAGACGTGCACGATGAACCGAATGCCCTCGCGGGCGCGACGTGGGCCCCCTTGGTGGGCTGAAACTTCCTGGACGTGTCCCCCTGGAGGCCTCTCGAAACGCGTTCGGGGCGGGCTGTGCTGTGCGAAACTCAACTGGGTCCGTACTGAAGGACGTTAGTTCCGTCGCTGGGCTCGTTGGGGCGTCTGGGGTGGGGGTCCATCTGGCAATCGGTGTGGCCAAGTGAGCGCCCCCATTGGATACCCCGAGGACCTTAGGAGCTTCTGATGCTGAATGCAATGCCCGTTAAGGCGTTAGTCTTGAAGTAAACCCAAGTAAACGTTCAGTTTCACTCGCGAACCCCCGTCATATCCAGCCCGCCTCCCCTGTCTCCACGCTCCACCTCGGGGAGCTTCGCCGAAACGTCATTGGTGTTGCCGTGGGATGGGCAGGGGGGACGGGCCACGAAGCGGGGCAGAGTGACTGGCGTCGGAGGTCGTGCAGGAGGGTGGCCGAGGGGCCGCATCGCGACCTTGACCGTCCGAGTCGCGGCGGGCAGGGAGCAGGGCCCGCGGCCGCGTGGCGTCCGACGCCGAGCGTGGGTGCTGCGAGAGGTATGACTTGCGAGGAGGCTGTAGGACGACGACGTCGGGAGGCGGCGAGAGGAGCGGCTGGGACCAGCATTGATACGAATAATTGTGAGAACGGGGGGGGGGGAAGGGGGACAGCACCGCCTTGACATAGAATCGGTATGAGTAGGTAGTGATGCTTCGCGTGGGCCCGCCAGCCCATCCCGAGAAGATGCCCAGGCGAGTCACTCCAGCCCCATGGACATAGGTGGTCCAGGGAGTGCTGCTTTCTCTCTTCCACGAAGCACCTCACCCCCCTACCCTCTCCCCTGGACGCCCTGCAAAGACCTTGCAACGCCCCTGCAACGCCCCCTCTGCAGAGATTCTGCACGGGACGCTGCAATATCCTGCGATACCCTGCAACACGACCCTGCAACACCCTGCAATTACCGTGCACAGCCCACCCTGCAAAGACCATGCAAAGGTCTCGCAGACCCTATAAACACCCTGCAATACCATGCAATACTATGCAAATAGTTGGCATACCTTGCAATGTAATACGTGCTTGGCCATCCGCCTCGCGTGTCATTATTGGAGCTCTCTGGGGGGGGGGCTCGTGGGGCACCTGGAGCCCATCTTGGAGCCGTCTTGAGACCACCCGAGGGCTCTCGTGGGACCCACCTGTGGGGGGGGGAGGGGGGTGCGAAGGGCTCCCCAGCAGCCCCAATGTAACCTGCGACGGGCACACAACCAAACCATAGTTTAGGCGGTTGTCCTCCGCTTCTGGGGCACCCCCCTCTGGGGCCCCTCCTCGGACCCTCTTGGGGCTCTGTTGGGCCCCTGCCCCCCCCCTGCGGCCACAGTGGGCCCGTCGTGGGGCCCGCGTCTGGCCAGCATGTGAGGGTTCGACTGTCCATCAGAAGTCCCAAAACAGAACCTACGAACGGCACAACACAGCACAGCCACCATGGTGTTGGTGTAGTGCATCCGCATCTGCCCCCCTCCCTCTGGGACCACCCTTGGGCCTCTACTGGGGCCCTCTAGGGCTCTAGGGCCCCTGTTGGAGCCGCATGTGGCCACCTTGAGCCTCTATCGGGGCCCTCTGCGGCACTTCTTGTTGCGCAGCATGCTGCTGCACTTACTGCTGCTACACTTACCTGCCCGAGGCATCTCGCCCAAGCGTCTCTTCTGGATGGGCTGGTGGGGATACGCGAGGGGTCCAGCATTGCATTGACCAGGAAGTGTAGCAGTATGCGGCGTACCAGCATACAACGTATTTCAGCGGGGCCCAAGAGGGTCCCACGATGGGGCTGGACATTGCTACATTGGGGGCTCCGAGAGGTTCTCTAAGAGGGCTCCAAGAAGCACCCCAGAGGGTTCCAAGAACGCAAAGCGAGTATTGCATGATCATCCATTGCCCTTGGAGCCGTCTTGGGACCACTTGGGGATGGCTTGGGTCCCTCCTGGGGCGCCCCAGAGGCCCTCTCGGGCGCTAATAGGTTAACATAAGCACCCCGCGAGGGTGGTCGCAAGCTTTAAGAGGGATTCAGTAATGTCCTAAGAGGCCGCACGAGTGCCCAACGACGGGTCACACAGAGCCCAGAAGTAAACGAGCGCCTGGCGTGTATCTTGCTGTTGGGGCCACGTTGTGGATCTCCTCGTGCACCTTGGCCCCCTCGCGGCGCTCTTGGGGCACCCTCGAGCCCCCATCGGGGCAGCATTGCAACCGCCATTAGGTGTTGGGCACCACGTTGGGGATCTTTTGGGCAACGGTGTGACGTCGGAGCCCGTTTTAGGCGCCTCTTTGGGCTCCGCGCTCCACCCTGAGGCTCTCATATGCCGCATGACCCCCATCGGGGCTCACTTGGGCCTGTCGGGTGCGCCCATGCCAAGCTGAATATTGAGCCATCGCCACCTCCCGCACCGTCACGCTCATTCTCCCCGTTGCCGTTTTGGCTCGTGTAGTTCGCGAGGGCACGTCAGCCTGCATTCACGAGCGCTGCCGCCCCTGAGAAGCACGGCACTGACTCGCCCGCGATGGGGTGCAAGTTCCACGAGGGCGCCCTTCTCGTGACCGGCTCGTTGCTGGAGGACTTCATCGGTGACGACAACGGCGCCAGTAGCACCGACGTCGGCGGCGGGTTCGTGCCAGCGTCGCCGCTCGCGGCCGCGCCTGGCGGCCACGACGGCGCAGCCCCAGCCGCCGCGGCCGTGCCCCCACCGCAGCCCGAGCCCGAGCAACTTGGGCTTGCGCTTGCGCTGCAGCCGCAACAGCCGCAGCAGCAGCAGCAGCAGCAGCAGCCGAAGCAGCAGCAGCAGCAGAAGCCCGCGACCAGGAAGGAGATCGCTGCAGAGATCGCTGGCGCCGTCGGGGCAGACGCAAAGGTTGTCGATGCGATTCTACAGGAGCTGCCGCGCACGGCGGCCAACCAGCTCAAGATCCGCGGCAAGTTCATCATCCCGAACTGGTTCGCCATGTCAATGGAGGAGCACCGCTTCAATAGCAAGGAGGAGTGGGATCGCGTCCGTGCCTGCGCAAAGACAGCGAACACACACAGTGACCACATCAAGATCATCAAGCCGACGCTCACCCTGAAGAAGAAGTGGGTCTCCTCCACCGCCTTCTGCCGCGACTGCAGTCCGAAGGTGATCACCTTGGGCGACGGCGACGGCGACTGCGTTCTGGACCCCGCGGCCGTGGATGCCGTGGTGCTCCCTGTGACTGACGGCCAGGGCCATGGCCTTGAGAGTTCGCCGTCGGCAGCCTCCTCGTCTTCGGGGTCGCTGGCGTCTCCTGGCCGCGGGTAGACCCGAGCTGCACATCGTCCACTCCCTCTGCACCGCGGCTGGAGGGGATGGAATCGGATGCGTCGTGATTCGGGCTGTCTGACTTCTGGTCGCAATGTCGATCGCACGTTTTAGCACGGTGGATGCATAGACGGGAGCGGTGAGTTGAATGCCGCGCTGTCGCAGCTATGTTCGGAGCTGGATCTAGGCGAACACCCGCGGTAGCGGGGGTGCCATCGCATACACACGTCAGCTCTCGTGTTTTCGGTCAGTGGGGGTTCACTGTTGGGGTGCGTTTCTGATCGTCGCTCTTGTACGCACAAGCTTGGGTTGACAAGCGCTCATCGCCTCCCCTCCCATATACGTCATCGTCCAAGGTTGGTTCCCTCTCCTCGTCCCCGCCCTCGTCATCCCCCGCCCCCACATATCCGTCCTCGGCCCTCCCTCTCCTCATCTATGCCCATATCCACGCTCCTACGTTCTCCTCCCCGTCGCCTTCCCTCCCATGTCAGCCGACGCCATCCTCAGATTCCGCCCTCTCGCAGCCTCTGCCCTGTCCTCCCCGCTCTATCGCGCTCCCCATCAGACTGAGGAGGGCGATGCTAGTGATGATGATGATGGTGCTGATGCTGATGAGGAGGAAGCTTGGTGTCAGTGCTTGCGTCGACCTGAGGAGGATGAGGCGGAGGATGGGGGGTGGGGATCAGGAGGAGGACGAGGCGGAAGCGGATGAGGAGAACATGAAGGCGAGATGGGGGACGAGAAGCATACGGAATAGGAGGATGGGAAGGACGATGCGGAGGACGATGATGGTGATGACGATGCCGCCGCCGACGACGATGCCTGTGCTGATGATGACGAAGATGCCGAGGATGCTGATGCTGCTGATGATGATGCGGATGATGGTGAGAATGCGGATGAGGATGCTGACGAGGATGCTGATGGCGATGAGGAAGAGGATGCTGATGCTGACGATGACGGTGATGATGACGATGCTGCTGGTGATACTGATGACGGTGCTGATGATGACTATGCCGATGCCGATGACGATGATGAGATATGGATGCGGAGGATGATGGTGACCATGTTGATGAGGACGATGGTGTTGATGATTGTGAGCATGGTGATGGTAGCGTAAGGATGATGATGATGACGAGAGAGCGGAGGAGGACACGGATGCGCTACCCCTCAAGCCCGTGCAGGCTTGCGGGTTGCACGGCGACCTCTACGACATGGCTCGGACCATTGACATGGACCACGTCATCGCCATCGAGTTCTTGGTTGTGCAGATGCACAATCGCCCCATCCCCAGCATGCAGCCCTGCTTGGTGCTCGCGAAGGTCCTCCCTCCAGGAACGCTGTATTCCCCCTGGCCGCGGCCGCCTCGGGGACGTGGCCGAGGGAGCGGCCGCGGCGGAGGAGGGCGAGGAGGTGGCGGCGGCGGCCGCGGCCGCGGCCGAGGAGGAGAGGGCGCGGGCAAGGGTCGCGGGGGCGGGCGAGGGCTGCCTGCCCCTGAGCCCGTCCCGATCGAGGACGGCGAGGGCGGAGGGGGCGGCGACGGTGGCGACTCCCCCGATGAGGGCGAGGCGGAGGTTCTGGGGGCAGGCGGCGGCTGGGCAGCCTCGGGCGACGAGGACGAAGCCGCCGACGAGGCCACCTGGATACCACCAACGCAACCCTGCATCGGGCCAAGATGTTCCTCAACAGTGCTTGCGCTCTCGGGGATGGGCTGGGGGTGCATGTGTTTGGGACTGTTTGGGGTTCCCTCGCCTGCATGTTCGTTCAGACGTGCTCCGTTCGATGGCACGGCGCGCCTGGATAACCGCGTCTGCGTTGGGCCCGCGGGGCGCATTCCGTGGGGCGCCATCCCAAGGATCGCACGGGCACGGCCGCCCGTCCTCCTCCAATGCGTTCGGGTCACCAACCATCATTCGAGGCGGAATCGAACTCCGTGGCGCCTCGCGCATCCTCCACCAGCCCATTCAGAGAAGATGCCCAGACGAGTTTCGCCGAACAGGGGTGTGTAGCAACATGCAAGTTAGCAGCACGCAGCATAACAAAGATGACCCCAAGAGGGTCCCAAGCGGGGCTCACGAGTGCTTCGTGGTGACTCCGAGGGGAGCCCGAAGATGGCTCCAAGAGGCCCCAGGAAGGCTACAAGAAGGCCCGAATACCCCCCCTCATGATCACGGAGCCGTCTTCGGGCCATCGCGCAGCCTTCGTGCGTCCTTCATGGGACCCCCTGAGGGCCATGTGCCCTCTCAGGCCCTATGAGGATTCAAAGAGGGCCCCCTGAACGCCTTTCGCAGGCCCGCTGGTCCGCCTGCCCCGCGGGCCACCCTGCCCAGCACCCCTCCTCGCATCCCCCCCGCCGATTCGCAGTGGGGGGTAGGGTGGAGGGGGAGCGGGGGAGCTCTGAGCCTATGCTGGCTGAGCCCGTTCAGGGCGCCCCGAGGTCGATGAGGACGGTGGCGAAGGCGACCCCTCACACTCTAGCTCGGACGGCGGCGGCTCTGGCTGCCAAGTATTTGAGTTCGATCCTCTGGCCGATGACGAGAGTGAGCCTGAGGGGGGGCCCAGCAGCATATGCGGGCCCGCCCCTGGAAGCTCTGGCGGTGGAGCCGCTGGAGGGCCTGGAGGGCCTGGTGGTGGGGGCGACGCCAGTTCGAGTTCGGGCGACCCTGGCCCCGCGATGCCCCCGCCACCGCCGCCTCCTGTCCCGCCGCTCCCAGCTCCTCCAGCGCCAGCGGAGGCAGGCGCGGCCGCCGCCAATGGCGCCGCCCCCTCGCGATCCAGTCGCGCGGGGGAGGGTGGCGGCGCCGTGGCGACAGTGAGATTTCCATGCGGCGGGAAGCTCGTTGCATATCCGTACGGTGTGTTCGAGGCCACGTGCGCCAACGCTGCGCACGGCAGGCGGTGCAGGCGCACTTTAAGCAACAAGAAACCCAAAGGTTGGCTCGCGATCCGCCGTCCCTCGGCGGGCAGGGGCGTCGGGTTTCTGAGCGCTTGGATTTTGTATGGGTCTGCCTGCAAAGATTGCAGCAATCAGCCGAGCCACGCTGCATGGAAGCCAGATTTTGAGCAGCGCGAGCGGGCGCGGGAGAGGCTCAGAGAGTTCGGAGGGCACGCTGCCACCCTCATCATCGCTCAGGAGCAAGGCGGTGATGCCTCGGACAGCGAGCCGATAGACGATCCGTCTTGAGTTTTACGCGCCACTTGTGCGCGCGCGACGCAGGGCCCTCGGCCAGGGCTGCGGAGGTTGCAGATTCAGGGCGGGGGCAGGGCTAGCGCTCGTGAGGGGTGTAAGGGTGGGGAGGGGGCGGCTTAGACGGAGGTGCATGGCAGTAAGGGGTGGCGAGGCACTGTGCCCCTGGGCCGCGCGACGACGACGGCAACGACGACGACGACGACGACGGCGACGACGGCGATGACGACGACGACCTCGACGGGGCGGCCTGCGTCGCCCATCAAACCCTACATCCCCCCCCCCCAACCGCCCTCCGCCCTGAATCGCCCCCTCCGTGGCCGTAGGACGCCGTAGGCGTCTCTTGGGCGTCGCTGGACTGATCCAACGATCCACGCGTCGCACTGCGAGGGTTTGTGCTGGCTTGCTTGGCACCGCTTGGGTACGGAAAAGCCCCTTGAGGGTTTAGTCGAAATCGATGACGCGTGCCACCGCGCAGGAAAAGGTAGGGAGGCTTTTTAAAAGGCGTTTGAAAGGCTTTTAAAAGGCTTTTAAAAGGGTCGGGAGGGTTTTCGGAGGGTTTTTGGAGGCTTTTAAAAGGCTTTTAAAAGGCTTTTAAACCCTCGGCCCGAATCGGCTCGATTCCAAAAAGCTCATCCGAAGAGTTTCTGTACCCAGTGCGGTGCCGAAAAGCCTCTCAGTGAGCCTTTCGTGTCACCCCGCTGCCCTTGCCGCTGTGAGAGCTGGACTTTGGCGCGATGGCGCTTCGACACTGTGACGTGCTGCGCACATGCACTTGGACAGGTTGCGCCCCCCTTCGCGGTCAGATTGCACGCTGCCGTCGGTGCTACTCGAATCCAGGATTTACGCGTGATTGCAACATTCTGAGACGGGGTGCCCTGGCGGCGTGTGCCAAGTACCCCAGCCCGTGCCAGCCCCCCACCCCTTCCCAAGGCCCGAAACGCGCATTGCCAACCCCCGTGCAGCAATTGATGTGCATACAATGATGGTCTCAGCGGGGCCTAACACTGAATGGCACAGATCGCATGTGGCTTATTTGAATACTAATGCTGGGCGCTTCGCGCATCCCCGCCAACTGCTGATCCAGAGAAGATGTCTAGGTGAGATTCAGCAGTCAGGGAAGTAAATCAGCGTGCAATGTATCATCACGCAGCGCAGCAAAGACGGCACCAGAAGGCACCGAGATGGGGCACAAGATGGCACCAGGATGCTCCAACAAGGGGCCCTAGAGAACCCCGAGAGGGGTCCACGAGGGGTCACAGAGGGGTGGGGTGGGGGTGGCAGAGGCGGACGGCCGACACATAAAATAATTGTCGGGTGTCATGCGCAGGTTCCCTTGGGGGCTTCTGGGGAGCCCCCTTGGGCCCACCCAGGAGGGCCTCAATAAAACACCAATGGGGGTCCAATACGGCCCCAGGGGGCACCGAGAGGGGCCCACGAGAGCTCCAAGATGGGCCCATGAGGGGCCACAGAGGGGAGCACAGAGAAGGGGGGCCACGCACTAACCTATTCGTTGGTTGTGCCCGTCGTAGCTTCCATTGGGGGCGTCTGGGGAGCCCGCCCACCCCCCCCCCCCCCCCCAAAGGAGGGCACCACGAGAGCTGCCAGGGGGGGGCCCAAGATGGCCCCACGAGGGGCCACAGAGGACCCCATGTGACCCCCAGCGAGCTCCAGAAGGCGCCACGAGGCGGAGGACGAACAACTTACTAAATTGAGAAGCGTGCCAAAGAGTTGCATAGTATTGCAGTGTGCGTGCAGGGTCAATGCGTGGCGCTTACAATGTCTTTGCATGGAGGGCTGTGCAGGGGTATTGCAGGGTGTTGCAGGGTATGGCAGAGCATGTTCAATGTCGTCGCAAAAGCGTTGCATGGGCATTGCATGGTCTGTGCAGGGCGTACGGGATAGAGAGATAGAGGGAGAGAGAGAGAGAGAGAGAGAACGAGAGGGTAATGAGATGAGCCCTTCTTGAAAGGGGGACAGCAACAGCACCTCTACCACCTATGTCCAGAAGGCTGGTGGGATCAGGCGGTCGCTTGCAACCGCGATAGGCGGGGGGGAGGGCGCTCTCAACGTTGCGATCAAAAGTTGGCGCGGCCCACGCCATCTGTGGCGGCGGGGCGTTGGGAGGAAATGGCGCCTTGCATCCTTGCGTATTCTGTTGAGGGCAATTGCGTGCTTTGCAGACCCGCGGCCCAGACCGCAACATTCCCGCATTTCCACCCCCATTGCCGCCACTGGGTGTCAATCGCCCCCTCCCCCCGCCACCCAACAATGCGTTGCCGCCACGGTGGTTGTCGGCTCTGGCACCCAGCTGTTCCTGGCATCTACGTTTCCAACCGCGTGCGCCCCGAGTGCACTTTCGCAGCGGCGTGGGGCCGCGCGCCATGAGTTCCAGAGGGGCTGACGAAGGGAAGCCACAGCCAATGAAACGTCCAAGAAAGGCCAGCAGCGAGGCAATCGTTGGTGGTACTGGCACGGGCAGGGGCGCCATCCAGAAGGCGCTCAAGAAGGCGTCCATCAAGTGCAGCCTCTGCTGCCAGACGAGCAAGGACCTCGGGGGCACTCGGGGGGCCCCTCCAGGTTCAGGGTGCATGCTGTGCCACAATCATTGCGCACATGTAGGGGGGTTTAACTGTTTGGTTCTCGTTTGCAATACTTGGTTTGCGTGCCCTTGCATGCGACGCGGTGCGGCCCGATGTGGTATTAACCCCCAAGGCCCTAAGGCCCCGCGTGTGCCTCCGACGCCCCGAGTCGCAAGTTGTCTGGCGTTGTGGCCTGGAGCGGGTGGGTTGGCTCGGTGACTGCTGTGATGGTGGTATTTCGGGCGGCTGGTGTCACGTGCGAGGTAGTCGGATGAGAACGTAAAAGGTCGCACACATTAGTTGACATTACTCAATGCGTAATGGACAGTCTGTCGCAAGCAGCAGGGACCGTGCAGCAGGTATTATAGCATAGGCAGGGTGTAATGCATAGCATGTCAGGTGAAAATGCAATGGGTAGTCGGTGGCATGTCGTGAGTAATATATATATGTATATATGCTGTACTTGGTAGTACACGTATGTAGCATTTCGGGGTAATGTGTATTATGTAGTAGCTGACGAGTAAGACATAACGCATATACATGTATGATATGCACTCATACTCATCTCATGTAGTGTGCACCGCCGATTAGGTACAATATAGTCTGTATGTGGTGGTGCCAGGAAGCGGGTGGCATATACCATATGTATGCATGTATATATACATGTGTGGTGTAAGAAGTAGTAACCGATGGTTAGTGGGCTGTGAACAACAAGTAGCCAATATCGTATAGTCGGCCGTGGGTTGTCGGTATTATCATGCATAATGGTGTGCTTCCAGAGCTAGCATGTGACCAGGTTGCCGTTTGGATCAGTTCCATAGTCAAAAGTATAGTATGTAGAAGGTCGCGTGCAACATGTAGTACGTCTTAGCCGGCGACTGTTAGCGAACCGAGGCTGTACTTTAATATGTAGTATGGTATAGGGAGCTAGTTGTAGATAGTGTGTGTAATGCCATAGGTAATAAGGGGGTCAGTGGCAGGTAGAAATTCGACGGGCGTTGGCCTAGACTGCATGCAGTAGGTAGGATGTAGCTGGTGTGACGCTGTGGGTCGCATGCATCAAGTAGCATGTACCATATAGCAATGCGTATGTAACGTGTGCTATACCTTATGGTGTATGTAGTACATGGTAGGGCGGCTGATAACACCCCGCACGAGCTGGGGACAGGAGCTCATAAGTGTTTAGGTTGCCCTGTTCGATCTCTTACTCTTATTCCCGCGTCTACTGCCTGTGGGTCTACTTTGACTTGAGTCGGGTAGCCTAGTGTGTTTAGGCTTCACTCTTCGGCCGTTCAGGGCACCTGGTCCGATGTGTGTGTGTGTGTGAAGGTCGCATGTCGTGTGTGGGTCGTGGCAGGTCGTGGGTAGTAGGTAGCTTGTACTCTGTAGCAGATCTTACGGATCACGTGCCAGGCTGTAGGGGGTATGCAACTATGCAATTGATCGCATGTAGTGGGGCACATCCAGTGCGCGGTGTCTGGCAGCTAGCAGTTAGGGCGTAATCGGTCGTGTGTGGTGTTAGCGGCTTGTATGCAACAGGAGGTGAATGGCAAGCGGCGTGGGTGGTGTTGGTGGTAGGTCTAGTAGTAGCAGTAGCAGCATCAGTAGCAGTGGCATTACCAATAGCAATACGAAGTATCGAAGGATTGGCCAATCCCCCTTCTCCCATCATTCACCCTCCGCATCAGGGCATCGTGGCCATATTGGATCAAGTGCGCGTCGGCGGCGGGCCTCCACGGTCCTCGGGGCTGGGCGCTGGGCCGTTGGTGATGCAGCCGCATCCGCCGCAGCGACCGCCGCCCGACCACCTTCTGAAACGGGCGCGCGGCGCCCAAGATCAGGAGGCGCAGGCCCGGCAGCCGCGCCTCGAGCCCGACGGGGAGTCGCCTCACGCGTCGGGCGAGGCGGCGGCGGTGGCGGCGAAGAAGAGGCCGCGCAACCGAGCGCTGATTTCGACCGCGCAGCCCAATGCCGCGCCTGGCAGCGACGCCGACGCCGCCCCCAGCGCGGCGCTGGCCGAGCGGGGCGGCCTCGAACCAGACGGGCCCATTTCGGGCCAGCCGCAGTGGGGCCAGTCGGAGGGAGCCTCAGAGGAGGAGAGGAACGCATGGCGCAAGACCGCCGACTTGCAGGTGTTGTGGCTCGCGGCCACTCGCCGTGCCGACAAATCTCTCGCAGCGTCGACGGAGGCTTGTCGCGCTGCATGCGACGCGTACCGCAACTACGTTGACGCGCGGGCCGTCGCCGAGGATCGCCGTGGGGGTCCAACTCCGCCTGCGCGCGCCCGCCGATCGTGGGCCCAGGGTGGGCATGACCGCGGTCGGCGCGGGCGCGCAGGCGCGCAGTTGGCGCCACCCTAGGAGGTGCGGCGCCAGAGCCAGCAAGCGCAGGAGGGCGAGCCACGGGCGGCATAGGGTGCTCCAGCGGCTGCAGGATCTCAAACATGCAATGCAGCAAAGGGCCTCCTGAGTTGTGGATGGCGGATGGGGTGGTGGTCCTCGTGCAAGCTGTCGTATGCATGACTCCCCCCCCCCGCCCAAACTGGCTCCACGAGCGCGTCGAGCGTGGCCCGAAAGACCACCAGGGCGGCACGTTCCCTCCCAAACCCCATGCGGACAAGCCGAAAACTACGTCACCTCCAACCCTCCTCCGCCTCCCCCTCCACCTCCACCTCCAACTCCGCCCCCTCCTCCTCATTTTCCTTCTCCTTCGCCTACTCCTCCTCCTCCTCCTCATCCTCCTCCGCCTCCTCGTCATCCGCATCCTGTCTTCGCAATTTACAGCATGCGCCCTGTAACATCACCCTACCCCCCCCCCTTCGGACCTAGGCGGGATTTGGTGTGCACTGGCACGGCTTACCCTTCGAGGGGCCACCGGTTACCCCTGAGGCCGTGGCGGGACAACACCGATGGGCAACGTCTGGGGCAACCCGCGACACACAATGACCAACCACGGGGCAACTAACGGGACAGCCACGGTGCACGCCATCGCTCGGGCATGCGCAGGGCGAGCGCATACGCGGGGGGGGGGGGGGGGCAAATGGCCTGACTGAGTGCCATGGAATCCCATACGCGTCGCGTACCCCAGCCAACCCATCCAGAGAATATGCCCAGGCGAGTTGCATGGAGCAGGAACGTGTAGCGATCTGCAGCGTATCAGCAAGCAGCGTAACTCAGAGGGCCCCAAGAGGGCCCGAAGAGGAGTTTACGATTGCCCCATGCTGGTTTCGAGAGGTGCCAGAAGATCGCTCCAGGGTGCCCCACTATGGTTCCAAGAGGGCCTCACGCGTATTGCATGCGCATGCCTTGTTATTGGGCCTCTCTTGGGGCCTCTTGGAGCTTTCTGGGGTCCATCTTAGAGTCTCATAAGGGCACTCTCGGTGGCTACGAGGGTTCCAAGATGGTACACCAGGGTGCGTTCGCAAGCCCCATGAGGACCACAATAAGGTTCCAATATGGGCCCAGTGGGGCCCCAAGTGGGCCACACGACTGCCCCAAGAAGGTTCAGAAACACGATGCGTACACTACACGTGTCCGTGTGTATTGCTGACGTGGCAAATGTGGGGTTATATTGTTGCCCGTGTGGGGTCTGTTTGCCCACCCCCCCCCGCCTTGGAGACCACACTGGCCATCTTGAGCCCCTCGTGGGGGCATATGTTGGATCTCTTGAGGCGGTCATGTGACCGTCTCTTGGTGCCCCCTTGGAACCGTCGTGGGCCCATCCTGGAGCACCCGAATACGATGCTTGCGTATCTTGGGCCGTCCTTGCACACGGCCCTGCGCAATGACCTTGCGACACCACCAGCTCTCTGAACGTTCCCAGGGTGTCTATCGGGGTACGATCAAGACTTCGAGTGGGCCCTATAGGGGGCTCCGAGAGGGATCCAAATCATGCTCCAAGAAGGCCTTACGAGTGGCCCAGGATGGCTTATTTGGCATGATGGGAACCCTTGTAGGGCCCTCTTGGTGTCCTCTTGGGGCTCCTGGCGACACAACGTTCGCGATATCAACGAGTCGACTTTGACAGCGGCAACCTCCGCCCTCTCGGGCCCTCTTGGAGCCCCCGTTGGGTTCTCTTAAGCCTCTCGGGGCACTCTTTGAGTCTTCTCGGGCCCGATTGGGTCCTCTTGGAGCACGCTTGGGGCCCCCTGGGGGCCTCCTGAAGCTCCTGGCGACAAGGGGCGCTCGTGCTGTCAAAACGTCGGTGTTGACAGCGCGGGCCCCCGCCCTCCTGAGACCAGCTGGGAAACCTAATGGGGCTATTGTGGGTCCCTCTTGGGGCCCTCTAGGGCTTTATATTGCCTTCGTCCAGCCCTCGTGGGACCATCTTGGGACTCCTGGCGACAAAGGGGCTCGCACTGTCAAAACGTCGGCGTTGACAGCGCGGACTGCCGTTTTCGTGAGGCCTTCTTGTGACCCACCTGGGGCGATCTTTGGGCCTGCGAAGGCTCTCTGTCGGCCCTCTGTGAACCCTTTTAAGGCGCGGGGTGCCACCCCTCCTAACATAAAATGGGTTCCATGGGGGGCAAGACGGTGCCAAGAGGGCCCCAAGAAGGCTACATAATCATAGGAGCGTCTTGGTGCCATCTTGTAGCCCTCCTAGGGCCTCTTAGAGCCCTCGTAGGTTAGGGCTCCTCTCGGAATCTCCATTGGGCAAGATTGAGGCCCTCTCGGGGCCCTCGTGAGACCCTCTTGGTGCCCTCTTAGGGGCCCTGTTGGGGCTTCTTCGGTCCCTCTTGAGTCCCTCTTGGGGCCCTCTTGAGCCTCTCTTGGGTGGGACTGGTGGGGATGCGCGAAGCGTCAATAATTGATTCCGCGTGCCTCTTAGCAGGGGGGTGAGGTATCTGGTGCACGCAAGCTCACACGTCCCATGCCGTTCTTGCTTTGGTTTGCCCTCGCTAGGAGGGCGCCACGTTCGTCGGCGAGGACGACATCGAGCAGCCTCCAAAGGGCGGGCCCTTGCACGGCTGCGAGGCGTGCGTCGAGCTGGTGAGCTCCAACTTCCCTGGCATGAAGTTCTACGAGGCCGTGGCGAAGAAGGATGAGGACGAGCAGTTCTCCGACGGCCTGGACGCGGTCTTCCAAGCGAGGGGCGAGACGAAGACCGATCAGTCCGTCAATCATGACATGCAGGTCACAGAGGAAGCATCGCTGCAGGCGGTCCTCCAGGAGACGTGCGAGCTCCACACGACGGCGTCTTGCACCAAGAAGTATGGGAAGAACCCGAAGACGATGAAGATCAGGCCCGTCAAGCTTCCGGATGCCCGTGGGAAGATGCGGCAGTTCTTTCCAATCCCAGCAGCAAACTTCCGAAAGCTCAAGGTGCTGTCCGTCGTGGGTGGCCGCGCGAAGACCGTCAGGATGAGCGGAGTGAAATTGTTCGAAGGCCATGGCGAAATGGCGTTGGAATCGCAACAGAACGTGTACATGGCCAAGCTCCAACTTGACAAGATGAAGAAGACGGTTCCGCGAGAGGTAGCTGAGTTCCGAGCCAAGCTGGATGCGGCCTCATACCCTGTGGCAGGCCTTGTCAAAATGGAGGCTGACGACGCAGATGCGGATCATGAAGACGATGATGATGATGAGGATGCCGCTGCATCCGAGGATGGTGGCGAGTCTTCCTCGGGAGAGACGTGCGCTGGCGAGAGGGGCAACCGGCAGCCCGATCCTGATCGCGAGCTGGAGTCGACTGGGCCGAAGCTTTGCCGCACTTCCGCGCATGCTACGCCATCGAAGGAAGGGGCCCGCTCGAAGAGCAGGACGCCATGCAGCAAGGGCAAGGACATGACAGCTGACCTCGAAGCCCAGGATACTACAGACCAGATGGAGGCGGCGTTCGGCAAGTTGGCTGTTCTTTTCGCCGAGCACCCTTTCGCCGACAAAGACGTTTGTCAATCGTCGGCTGCCGAGCAACACCAATCGGGCACTTCTGCTTATTGGGTCGCGAGGCTGCCGTTGGACTGCATTGCGGCATCTACATCGTTCAAGTTTGCGCATGCGGCCTCCCAGTCCGAGATCCTACGGAGCAAGGTTGGCAGGGTCGAGCGCGACCAACTGGAGGTCCACCTGGGCCTTGTTCAGGAGGCCAAGCATTTCCCAGATGGCAAGCTGCAGCTGCTGAGCTGGGACCAGGCAGTGGCGAAGATCGAGCGTCTCAAGCAGGCGGACGTCACTTGGCTAGCTGATACCAGGATCTCGATTCTCAAAGCGTTCGTGAAGCACTACGCCGACATGGCCGATCAAGGCAAGAACGTGGATACTGCAATCGGCCGCCTCGTGGTGACGTTCGCTCCATTTGTCAACGGCGCCCTGCCCAGTTACGACGCGGCGGCGCCGACGCTGCTATCGTCCAGGCTGCCCATGGCCGAGACGAAAGATCTGTACTTGACATCGGGCTTCATCGGATGCTTACTGCAGTGGCTGGAGGGAGGTGAATCGATGGAGAGCCACATCATTGCGCTGTGTGGCAGCGTGAAGGCGCACTGGGTGGTGTCGGAGGATACGGTCATGACCACGGAGTGCGCGTACCTCATGCAGGATACTAAGAAGGTGCTGGCAGTGCTATCCGCGAGCTACATGAAGAGCCTCCAGGTCGACACGCCCGCTAGCGTCTTCGACGACGTCAAACGGCTGCAAGATGATGGGCTGAAGACATCCAGGACAGGTGCAGCATCATCTGTGTTCCAAGTCGTCGGGCAAGCAGTTGAGAGGTCAGCCCATTGGAACCGCATGGTCACCGCTTTCGCTAAGTCGGCAAAGGCTTTGAAGACCAGCGCCCCCGCACTACAGGAGCACATGCAGCTGGCCGTGGAGATGAAGGACGAACGCCCCAGCGCTGAACACTGCCAGAAGCTGAAGTCCATCGTCGAGGCGATCCCCGAGTACAATGCCACCGTTGGCGAGTCTCACGTCATCGAGCTCGATGCGAACATCGCCATTGCTATCAGCGCGCACGCCGCCACGGTGGCTTCCCTTTCCACTGACGACGGCACGGAGCCCGCGGTGAAAGATGGGTCCCAGCGCCTCCTCGTGCCGTACGTTGAGTTGGTGAAGGCGGCGATTGCCTCGTGCTCTCACGACGAGAAGCTGCTTCGCGCGCAGAAGATGTTGCTGGACAGCCAGCGCCTCATCGCACAGATGGAGAAGGCCACCGACCTCAAGAACAAGCTGGACGAGTTCAAGATTGACGACTCTCACCACTCAAATGCAATGAAGGACTACTTCGGCACGCTGGCACTGCCTGGGAATGACGACGCGTCACGTTCCCTTGTGCACGGTCTCTTCGAGAGGGTGGTGGGGCAGCAGCACCTCGTGGACTTCGACGGCAACGATGTGTTCAACCACATCCCCTTGCTGAAATCAATGTGCCAACATGTTCCGACCGGGCACGCTGCGTCATGCTCCCACGTGGCGGATCTGCTCTCGCGCGTGGGCGCACTGAGCATTGCGAGGATGGCGGTTGAACGGCTGGGCGACTCTCCCTACGAGGCGGTGCTTGCCCCCGAGTGCGAGCAAACGCTGGCCGAGCTGGATCGGAACGTGCAGGAGTGCAAGACGATCCTGGCCAAGAAGGTCAAGGGCTTCGACGCGACCTTCAAGCGGGGCAAGGAGCGGATGGAGGAGGCGACGGGCTACCTCAAGGAGGTTGCGGCCGCGTTGGTGACGAGGGGGGCCACCGCCGCGAAGGCGAGTACGGAGGGCGCCTGGAAGAAGCTCAAGGAGAGCAACGGCTACGGCAGCTTCGAGCAGGACGTGGCCAAGGCCAACTGGAAGGAGATCTGCAAGGTCTGGGAGACGGGCTTCAAGGACTGGGACCACGACGAGGCGCTGGGCTGGTTGGACCAGCTCTCGCAGGATGGAAGTCGTTAACCTGCCCACTTCCCTCACCACCACCCGCATACATCGCCTATTCTGGACGCTTCGCGTACCCCCACTAGTCCATCCAGATACGATGCTTGGGCGAGATGTCTTGGCCAGGGAAGTGTAGCAGCATGCAGTGTAGCAGCATGCAGCGCAACAGGGAGGACCCAAGAGGGCCCCGAGAGGGGCTCAAGATGGCCCCATGTGGGCTCCAACAGGGGCCCTAGAGGGCCCCAAGAGGGGTACGCCAGGGGTCCCAGAGTTGGCCCAAGAGGCGGAGGGCTAAACACAACACATTGTTGTGGCTGTGTCGTTCGTGGGTTACATTAGGGGCTTCTGCGGAGACATCGGGGCCGACCCAGGATGGCCACGCGAAGACCCCGAGAGGGGTTCAATATGTACCCAGGGGCCCCCATCAGGAGCCCAAGAGAGCTCCAAGAGGGGCCCAGAAAGGATCACAGAGGGGGCACCAATGACAGAATACCAACCAATACAATATTGATTGGTTGTACCGCTCGTAGGTTCCATTGTGGGCTTCTGGGGAGGCCCTCTCCCCACCCCCAGGAGGGCCCCACGAGAACTATCGCCCAATATGGCTCCAAGAGGGGCTCCAACGGGCCCCAAGATGCCACCAGAAGGCTCCACGAAAGCACCGCGAGGCGGAGGGCGGACAGCGTATTATTGTGCAAGGTGTGCCAAGGATCTGCATCGTCTTGCAAGACTTTGTATGGTGTTTGCAGGGTTGTTGCAAGATCGTTGCAGGGTCGTTGCAGGGCGCGTACAGGGTCGTTGCAGGGCGGGCGCTGCAAGGGTATTGCAGGGTGTTGCAGTGTCGTGTTGCAGGGCATTGCAGGATCTTGCAGGGTCTTTTGCAGTGCCTTTGCGGGGAGGCTTAGACAGAGTATAGCAGGGTCGTCGAAAGACGCCCAGGGGAGAGGGAAGGGAGACTGGCTCTTCTAGGACGGGGTGCGACCTAACTCCCTAGACCACCTACGCCCAGAAGGCGGGTGAGATGTACTCCGCGCACCCTCCCCCCTCCGCAACGTTCGCTGCGGGGAGGGGTTGTGCGAGGAATGGGGGGGATCAGGGGGATGTGGAACGGTGGTGGGGACTAGGTCGATGACAAGGGCGCTGGGGCCGTGTTCGGACACTCCTGGGCCGACCAGAACTATCGGAACCGCATTCGCCCCGCTGGCAATCTCCCCCCTCGCCCGTCCACCCCCTCGTTCTCTCTGCCATCGCCTAAGCCAGTCACATCATTTGTCCAATCGCATCCCCCTCGACGTACCCCCCCACTCCCCGCACCTCACTCCCCCCTATCATCGTTAACGGGCACTTCTCCCGCACGACAGCACCCCCCTATCACGTGCATACTATACCCATCCTGTCGTGACAACCGCAAGCATTACCATTTCATCGCGTGCACCAGCTGCGAGCAACGCACACGATAACGGCCGCTAGGAACAACTACCAGCGAGTGAACGGTCGCATATGCAAATCAGAAGCTGCACGCTCCACGACGAGCATGACATGGGCGCTAGACGTCAAGGGGAGCCAACGCAGCTGTTTGCAACGGTTGTGGTCAGGCCTCCTGACCACAACCGTTGCAAACAGCTACGCAATTGCCCCGCACCACAGCCCCGTCCCCCCACGATGGCCCAGTGAGGCCACATGTCACCCTTCCCATCTGACGCGGGGGTGTGGTTGCTGTTCGACAGGACCTGACCACGTACACGGACCTCTGCGATGTGTTCAAGATTGCGCCGCAGCAGGACATCACACAGGAGTTCAGCACGTTGACGACTACAATCGCTTCGGCCGTGGCTGCAGCGATGATAATTGAGGCGTGTGTCAGCTCGGATGCAAAGGATGGCGTGAGGCTGCGGCAGAGGATGACGCCTGCCAAGAACGTGATGCGGGATCACAAGGTGCTCCCTAAGCACTTGCCGACGGGCATCAAGAAGGCCTACGACCAGGCAATGGAGATGACGTTCGCCTCATAGGCCCGCAGCCCGCGTGAGGCTACCCGCGCCCTGAGAGGGGCGACACAGCCGACGATGAAGAGTGGGAGGGGGCTGAGAGGAGGAGGATGATGTCAGGTCGGGGTGGGGCGGAGGTTGGGGGCTACGGCGGCGAGGATCAGAGGGCACATATAGGGTGATGACGTTCAGACTCGAACAGCAGCTGCAACAATTAGATCGCTCAGCGCTGTATTGGCGCTGTGAATTCTGTGGCCGTCGAGGGCCACGTTGTGAAATCTACTCGGCGCGAGCGCCGTGCTTGGTGTGTGACCATCATGTCTTGCTGCCGCGTCGGACATTCACTTGCAAAGCCACGTTCATCGTATACGCTTCGCATTTTTGCCGCCACCCCATCCAGAACGTGTCCAGGCGAGTTGTCGTGACCAGAGAAGCGAAACAACCCGTTGTTTAAATAACGGTGATGGGGAGCCTGTATATGCCTTCGCGGCTCTACGGAATAGGGGTGGGGATGTAGTGATATGGAGTGGGGCGGTGGTCAATGCGATGGTGATGAAGAGGGGGAGGATGACGTTGGACGAGGTGGGGGGAGGATGACGAGGAGGGTGATGGAGTGATCTGGCGGCGGCGACGGCGTCCGCAAAGATGGCGACGATCGCGACGACGACGGGGGTCACCCTTGAAGGCCGTTGCGGGTCTTCGCTCTTGGAGCCCCTGGGGCCACACTGTACCCCGTTGGTTGTTCTGCTCAGTTGCCTCGAATGCCTTCTCGGGGTTCCCTCAGTGCCTTCTCAGGGGCCATTGCGGGGGGGGGGCACTGGGGCCATCAAGGACGGCATCGGCCATGGGGAGGGGGTGAGCGACCAACGTTGCTCATCTGGGGCCCCAAGAGCCGCCTCTAGTAGCACTCGTGGGGCGTTATTGTGCGCTATTGGGTGTACTTGGGGCCGTCTTGGCGCGTTACTGGGCCCTCTCGGGGCTCTCTCGTGGCATAGTAGGACAGTCTTGCATCGCCTGAAGCGTTCTGATGCGACATTGCGATCATGTGCATTTCGCTGTGTTGTCTTGCATTGGAAGTATGGTCAAGTTTGGGTGTTTTTTTTTTTTTTTTTTTTTTTTTTGCCGAGGGGTTCTGAGATGCTCTATGGCCATTCGAGGCCATCTCGGAGCGGCCGCGTGGCTTATCGCGGGCGCGTCGGGGGCCATGCGGGGCAGCATCTGGGTATCTATAGCAATGTTTGGGGCGATACTGGGCGGGGCCTCCTTGGACCCCCCCGAAACATCTTGGGCTCTCTAACCCCTAGGGCTGCGCCCCGTCAAGTCCAAATGGTCTGGGGCATTTGGGGGGGGGAACCACCTCACCGAATATAAACAACGGTTGGAAGAGGAAACGCCGAACCGCTTTCTCACAGAGGACTGGTTGGATTCCTCAAGGCTGTTGCCTTCCCCCCGCCCGCCCCCCGAGGCGCCGTGGCGACCAATTTCTCAGAGCCCAGCTCCGCTCGAACGCGGGACAGCCCCGCGTGTAAACATGAAAAACGGGAGGGGGAGAGCGGACGGGCGGCGGGTCGTCGGGCGGGTTTGGGCGGGGCGGGAGGTTTTGCAAAAGAGCGACAGAAGGTGAGGGCGGATGGCCGAGTCGGCGGTGCTGGCTTTGCCCTTTCCCACGCTCGCCTATCATTTCCATCTCGGCGCGTGACTGCCCCGCCCCTTGATCACCTCCCTCGTTGCTCTTCTCCCCTGCGCAACGTGCCTACTCGCGCATCCCCTCTACCTTCTCCCCGTCTTTCCCTCAATTTAGATCCCTCTCTCTCCCTGTATCCTTCTCTACTCCTCTCTCTCTCGCTCCCTCCGCGCCCCCCTCTTTCCCCGCGCGCCCTCCGTTCCTTTACGTCCCCCCTTTGGATATCCCCGATGCCCGCTCCCCTTCCTTTGGCCCCCCCTCCGCCCTCTAGAAGCATCTCCCCTCCGTGGGCCCCTTTCCGCCCTTCCCTTCTCCTACGCACATGTTACTTCAAGTGGAACCCACGTTTTTTGAGGTGGGGGATTTTCGATCGTCCGCGGATGGTTTTTGGAGGGTTTTTGGAGGGTTTGCTGGGGAAGGCGTTTGATTTTTTTCGGAGGGTTGTTTTGGTGTTTGCGGCCGCAATCTAGAGTCTAGCGGAGCATGGATTACATAAGCGTACCTCACCCAGGACTCCCTCTGCTTCTCGCCGTTGGTGAGGTGGGCGACGACTCGCGCCGCGGCCAGCCGCTTACCCTCCCAGCGCTGGCTGGGCGGAACGCAATTCTCAGGGATGCAATCGCCGTACACCGTTCTGAGGAAATCAGTCAGAAGTCCGTCCGGCCAGGAGGCTTCATCACACCTGGGCTCTGGGGTGCTGCAGTCGCGGTTGGTGAGACAGAACTGTCTCCAGGTGTAGTCCAGCCCAGGGTGGAAGTCACGGAGGTAGGTCACCAGCAGTCGCTGTGCGGACAGTCCTCCACTGCCTGGTCCGCTCCCGGGGTCGTTTGGGCTCAGCGCGGGGTTGTTGACGTCCCTGTTGTCCAGGAGCGGGCCCTGCGGTACTGGCAGATCTGGCAGGAGCTCCATGGGCTGTGCGAGGGACCTGGGAACTCGCTCTGCCGTGGAAGCAGCACCACCCGCGGCGCTAGACCCAGGGAGGTAGCTCGCTCCGGCCTTGGTGAAACGATCCTGGGCCTTGGCGTCCGCGCCTAGCCATGGGAGAGACTCAGATATGTCCACTGATACCTCGGCTCCGATCTGGCTGCTGAGCGTCGGAAGGACAGGGGCCTCGGCTGGGTATAGCGCTCTAAAGTTCCGATCCAGGATGTGACCCAGGGTAGCAGGACCGATGTTCCATACCGGGACCAGGCAGCGACGACAGCACCAGGTGGCGTTCCATCTGCGCTCCCACCAGGCTATGGCTCGTTTGTCGATGGGAGGCAGCCCGGCCTGCTCGGGCACCCCTATCCCTTCCGCAGGCTTCCATATGAAACAGCCCAAGGGCGGGGCTCCTGCGTTCCAGACGAGGAGCGGAGCCCCCGGGGGGCATGTGTCGCACCGAGCGGAGTAGATCTGGTTCTGGGCAGCTTTGAGGCCGAACCGTTCGTCTCGGATCCGTAGGATGGGAATGGTGGTGTTGGCACGCTCAGGGATCTTCATGCCCATCGGCGTCATGATGAGGTCCGGTAGCGTTCTCGTGTCCGCCTGGGGGCTGCATCCAAAGCCAAGTGGGAGGTGGCCCAGGGAGGGGAGAGCATCCGCCTTGTCGTTGCTAGCGGCACCCGTCCTCTGTTGCTCGTGTTCCTTGACCTTGTCGGCAATTGTCGCACCTGTCGGTGCTGGAATGCCCTGATCCTCCAGGTATCGTAACCAGCAGCTCTCGCAGTGCCACCCCATGTTTGCGCCGTTGAGGTAGGCCTGGGGCCTATTCTGAGCGACCATCTGGCGCGTGTCGTCGGAGATCCACGTGCCATCGGTGGAGCGTAGCTGGTCCTTCCCGCACCTGTCGCACCTGAACCTGCCGTTTTTCTGCTCGGGTGCGAGCCTTTCGTCAGGAATGCATGGGGGGTCCTGCTTGGTGCCCGGGGCGGGGGTGGGCGGCAAGGGGGCGTTGAGGTCGGTATTGGATAAGGCAAATCCGCCGCCGATGTATGCGAGCCCCGCAAGTCGATCGTCGGCACCCAGGGAGGCGTCGGTCCCCGCCAGCGCAACGTGTAGCGCGCACACCGAGCAGCTGTGCGTACCCAGGGAAGCCAGAGTGGCGGCCAGGACGATCTTCTCGAGGACGAGCATCGGCGCTTTCAACTGAAAATCCTGCCTGTCCATTTCACTCCAGGTCTGCGGGCAGCCGGCTGCCCGCGCATCCGGGTGGTGGTGCGCAACCGCCACGAACCTGGAGATGTGGGGCAGGATTGCCTCGATGCGACCGTGGAGGTCGGCAAGGTCGTCTACCGTGAGGCTCCAGGTTCGTGCAAAGTCGTGTCGGAACCCTCGATGCGCCTCTTGCCAGGGGACACTGAAACCCAGGATGGCTTCGATGACGTCCCCGGTCTGCTCTGCGTGAGAGAAGGGCCACAGGAACACGCGCGGCTCGCGGAGCATGAGCATCATGACGACCAAGAGCGACCGGGCCTTGCAGGATTCCATGGGGAGGCCGTCGGTGTCGATGATTTCCTTGCGGATCTCGTCCCGCTTAGAGCCGTCGAACGCGCCACGGAGGGTGTCCTGTAGCCCGGCCATTCCAGGGTGCTTCCTGTGCCTGCAGCAGTCCTTGGTAGCAGTGCTCCACACCTTGGGAACCTGCCGGAAGATCCCCTTGGGGATACACTGGCGCCGCCCCCAGAGTGTTACACGCCTCCCTCTGACGCGTGGCACCGGTGGAAGGGAGTCGTCGTGGATTGCGTAGTTCGCGTCATGCCAGGGGGTGCCCAGGCCGAGCGTCCACGCCATTGCAACCCAGAGCATGTTGTAAACTAGATTGGTTGCGTCTAGTCCCAGGGACATGTCGAACAGGAAGCCCAAGTGCGACCACGCCTTGCGGTCGAGTTTGCCCGGTTGTCGCGGTGTCTCAGCCAGTGAGAACTCGTGCGGGTGCAGTCCAGACATCAAATAGATGACCACGTGGAAGGCAGGCGTCGAGAGAATATCATTGAGGCCGGCCGAGATTAGCTTCCCCAGGGAGTCCCAGTCGAAGTGCTCGTCCAGGGGAGTGTTGTAGCGCTCGGCGAAACCAATAGCCTGGGCGTCACGTGCTTTCTTTTTGGCCGCGTCCAGCTCATTTTGTCCGTTCTCCCCCTTTGCGTCGCAGCTCCAGGCAATAGGTGAGGGTACCCAGGAGGCGAGGTCGTGCAGTGGGCCGAAGCTCTCGTCGATGACCAGGGAACTCCTGTGGCCCGCGGGGGCACTGCCACGAAAGCGAGCCCAGAGGCGGGTCAGGCGCCCGTATTCAGACAGCGCGTGCAGCTGGGACCAGGTGGGATTGGCGAACATACGCCCGTCTCCCAAGATCAGGATGTTCCGCTTGGCCCTGGTG
This sequence comes from Prorocentrum cordatum, assembly GCA_963575745.1. Lineage (NCBI taxonomy): Eukaryota > Dinophyceae > Prorocentrales > Prorocentraceae > Prorocentrum > Prorocentrum cordatum. The sequence continues at coordinate 802,957 of CAUYUJ010022059.1, read as the reverse complement.
ATCGCCACGTTCAGGCGTTTGGCGTCGTCGACAAAGCCCCAGTTGTGGTTCCCGTTGCTCCTCGTAGTTAGTACAATTACGATGTCCGCCTCCCCTCCTTGACTGGAGTCTATGGTGGCGAGCTTGAGCGCACCGCTCTTCATGTGCTCGCCCGCGACCTGCCGGAGTCCAGGGAAAGAAGTGCCGATGGCTGTTTGGGCGTTGCGGTCCTCCCGAAAGACGGTCACCCACCGTTGAACGTCCACCTTGTGGCCTTGAGGGGGGGGTCCAGGGCCGAGGGTGTCTTGTCCATCGCGAGCAGTGCCGCCTTTCCCTTTGCCTGACTTCCCCTTCTGGCCACCTTTAGAATTTCGCAGGACGCCGGAGAGATGGCGGGGGCCCTGCGGCCAGCCATCCGCGACGATAGCCGTCTGGAGCTGGTAGCCAAACACAATTCTGACGGAGGTGCCTTTCTCGAGCTCGGGCAGAAGTGCCCGCGCGATGCCCACGGCCTGTGCTGCTTCGGGGAGGTTGGCGTAGCCTGGTTGGAGGTTAGACGTCACTTCCCAGGAGGGTGTGTCGACCAGCAGGAAGCGGTGCTTTTCTCCGCTTGGCGGTGGGTCCAATTGCTCAAGGGTCGTGCGGAGGTCGTTCTCGTCGGAACCGGTGAGAGACGCCAGCTTTGTCAGTCGTCCGGGTTCCCAGGGTGTAATGTCTCTCCATGGGATGCCTTCGACAATGGGCCTGTCCCTGAGCGGGTCCATGATACCGGACGTCATACCCTTGCCGTAGTAGGCTGCGTTCCGAAAGGCAAGCAGCTGCGGATGCATGCGGTGGCAGATCGAAAGGTGGACCACGGCCGACTCTTGGCCGCGGAGTGCGTGGAACATCCTGTCGAAAATGCTAACACAAAGTCCCAGGTCGTTCGCAAGCTTGGAGAGCACCGTAGGGGGCAACTGGTTCGGATCACCCACCAGGACCAGGGCCCCGCCGCTGTTGATCAGGTTTACCATGGACGTGAGCGCGTGGAGCTCCGTGGCCTGTCCAGCCTCGTCGATTACCAGGAGGACGATGTGGGGGCTGTCCTTTTGTCCGAGGGCCTCGGCTGCCTCGTGTGTGGACATGATTACCCTGGCGTCTCGTAGTAGGCTCGCCTTGTAGGGCCTGAAGTCCTGGCTCTTGTCCCCGTCCTGGAACGGGAATTCCCCGTGGGCGTTCTTGTAGTGGCCCTCAGGCGCCAGGTCGACGAGCGCCTCGTTGACACGGCCCTTCCTTGCCAGGCGCGCGAACTTCCGAGGAAACCCCGTGTCTGGGTCGAGGCGTCGTTGCCGATGTGCTTCGGCCATCGCCAGAGCTGGTTGGCCCACCGCTGTGTTGGAACCGGCGGCCAACGCAACTGCCTGTCCCGGGCGCAAGCAACATCCCCACATGTCCAGGCAAGATACAGAAGGTGGTCTTGCCTGTCCCAGGGGGTCCGTGCACTAGTACGGCGTGGTGATGCAGGGTGGCCTGAAGGGCCTTGGTCGCGTCGCTGTTCGGCTTGTGTTGTCCACCCTGACGCGGAAGGTGTCCATGCTGGGGGCGGGGCGCGCCCTCTGGAAGACAGAGCCTGTCGCGTCCGAAATCTCGTCGTCAGAGAAAGCCTTCAAACCCAGGGGAAGTGGAGGTGCCTGTGGTAGAAGGCCGCATTGGACAGCCTGCGCGTGGTCGGCGTCGGGAACGTCGTAGCCCAGGGTGGCGGCAGCCCTGGCCCTCAGGCTCAGGCCCAAAGAGCAGGTGCGCCTCAGGTCGTTGGCCGCAAGTCGATCGGCGCGTGGGGCGTGCACGAAAGCTAAGAGAAAGGTCAGAGGAGACAGCTGGTGGGCAAACAGGTCCGCGGGGTTCTGTCGGAGGTGGTAGATCTGGTCAAGAGCCCAGCACTGCCGCCAGAACTGGATGTCGGAAGGGGCCTCGTCTACTCGATACCAGGGAGCGTATTCGCTTTGGGGCCGCTTTGCCTTGGTCTCGTCTTCATGGAAAGGCCCCCCCTTCCCACTATTGCACAGCACTATGCACCTGTCGGAGGGGTACCTGGCAGAAGTGCTGAGGCCGAGCGCTTGGGCGTCTCTGGGGTGGATGGGGCCACCCAGGGAGGGGGGCCACCAGACCGTGACGTTGCGACCTTGTCGACTGTGGGGCCCGTGACGGAAATGTACAGTTGCCTGCCTTCCTTGTCCTTCCTGGGTCCTGGATGCAACCTTGTACTTAGAAGGCCACTCCAGCAAGGAGAGCTCCTTACCTTCTGGGAGATCCATCGCGTTTCGTAGCCGAAAGGTATCTAGGTCGTCCAGCTCAGTGTTGGCGTCGATCCTAGTGATGCGGACGCCGAGCGCACAGTTACCTTTCCTGGCCAAGTCCTCTCGTGTGGAGTCTTTTCCGTTGTCCACCGTCTCGACAGAGGCCTGGCTTTCCACCCAGGCGATCCTCCGTAGCGTCTGTCCACGATCCTGGAGAGAGTAGGGCCACTGTGAGGGGGGTCGAACGGCACCAGTCAGCTCCCCAAGTGCCGCCTTGGGGTGAACCCTGGAAAGCGGAGAGTCCAGTGGTACAGAGTAGAGACTGACTACTTCGGCAGCCGCCTGCAAAGCTAACGAATCATCCAGACCCGCTGGGCTTGTTGGTGATAAAGCGTCATCCTCGGAAAGCATCACCCTTCGCTGCTGATTGGGTGGGTCCCAGGCGGGCGGAGGGTGTGGCGGCGGGGGCGGGGGTAGAGGTCCGACCGAGGCGTCAGTAGGTTTCCCAGGCGCAGCAGGCGGGGGCCCTATGGTCGATTTCGCTCGCGTCCTGGTCTCGTCGCCGTGGTCGGGCTGTCTGAGGCCCGTCCTTGTAGCTTCACGTCTGTCCATCAGGTGCGTTCGCACCTGCTCTGGGTCGGACCTGGTGCCTCCAGGGCAGTTGTACGTCGGCGCGTCGTCCCAGAGAGGGTAGGTGGTGGGCACGTGCAGCGCGTCTTCTGGGATCAAGAGGCCCGGGGGCGAACGTGCACCGTCCTGGGAAACCGAAGGTTTGACGGGCCTCCAGCCGAGCCAGGGCTTTCGTACAATAGACACACGGTGATTTGTGTCCCAGGAACCACCCGTGCAGCTGCTCCACAAATTCCCAGGAATGACAAAGGTGTTCGGGTCGGGCCAACCGTCTTGGTAACGCGCGTCCGACATCTCGTAGTGCTTGTCACTTAGGATGTGCTGTGTGTCGTCCACGGGCTCTTGGCAGATTTCGCACCAGTGGCGCCACCCGCCGTTGAAGTAGACCCAGCGCATCCAGGGACAGAAACGGGCCAGGAAGACGCGTGCGCCCATGCGCACTGGCGGCCCGTCCTCACTGTACGGCAGACAGGAGGGCCACCGTCGGATGGTGCCTTGGCTGTTCTTAGGCATGATCCCAGGGCGTCGCGTCGGTCCCAGGGTGGCAGCTGAAGGCTGCGGGCTGTCGCTGCGGCAGCTGAAGGCTGCGTACTGTCGGGACCTTAGTGTGTCGGGGCGGGGCGATCAGGGGAGAGGAGGGGGAGAAGGATTTTTGAGAGCGTCAACGAACCGGGCAACCTGGTCCAAGTCGCAGAGGTCGACACCAGCGGCGGGGAAGAGGAGAGGAGGGGGGCGATGGGTACCGTCCCAAACGACCCAGGAGGTGACCGCCAGGTCACCGGCGTGTCGGAGGGCGTCGGCCCAAAAGACCCCTAGAGTCGCGAGGCGGTCGGCCGCTTTGTTGAGGCGGCGTCGTACCGCCTGCCATGTAAGGGTCCAGCCGGACTCACTGGCTTGCCTGAGGGCAAAATCCATCTGTTCTGCCAGGTGGAGCCGTCGATAGCGTCCGGTGCCGGCCCCGTATCGGATGGCCGCTAGGTTGTCGCCGACCACTCTGACACCTCGAAGCGTGCTTTCGACGTGGGGGAGCAGGGCGAGGCCAGCTCTGCACCCTGAGGCCTCTGCCGTCTGTGCGTTGTCACAGCCTGGGAGGGCAACGACAGCGACAGCAACGACGCGCGGGTAGCCGCGGCGCGGGTCGTGTTTCCAGAGGACGGCGGCCGCACCGGAGACTTTGTCCCCCTCTCCGATTCGTCGCGCTCCCCCGTCGAACGTGAGCTCGTGGGGTCATTGGGCAGTGTCGGCGGCGGGGAGCGGAGAGTCCCCGACAGTGATTTCCTCGCGCGCATCCATATCCCTGCCAGCTCTGAGCACGAGGGTGTGCTGGTCACAGAGCCTGCAATAAGCTTTGGTCTAGAGGGCACTGGGGCCCCTGTCTGTCCTGGGGCATGGGGGCCAGCCCACCCCAAATGCATCCAGCTCGCCCTGGGGTCGCAAGTTGGAGAACGGCGAGCCGGTCCCCACTTCGTGTGGCTCTGGTTGCGATGGGGAGGCGCCGGATTTCCCCTCCGGCTCGTGGCGCCTGTCTGCCGAGATGCGGCCCGGCGGCCCCGCGTATACGCAGGTGTGGCCCCTGGGGATTGCACTGCTGACAGGGGTCGAGCATAGGGGCCCAGACCGCGGTTTCATCTGCCGGGGCGCCCGGAGGCTGCCCTTCGTGCATGTCATCGTCCTCCTCGTCGTCTTCCTGGAGATCGGAATCGGGCACAGTGATACCCTGGGCGATGAGCCTGGCGGCTTCGTCGGCGCCGACAGGAGTGCAATCCAGGTTCACACCGTATCTGAAGGAGGTCTGGTGTAATAGGCGGCAAACTAGTCTCTGGTGTTGTCCCCTGGTGCACATCGCCGTGGCAAGGTCCCTGGGGTGGTCTGGGCCTCTAGCTTTTTCCCAGGCAAGGGCAGCCGCGGGGCACCAGCACCATACGTGCTCGGTGGTGGCTTCCCCAAGGCCACAGAGAGGGCAGGCTCCGTAGAGTCCCTGCCGCATAGGGACGCTGATGCTGACGTGATGTCATCTTCGCTCTGCAGCGAGTGGGCGCAGATCTTCGGGGAGGACGTCGTCGCTTAGGAGAGGCCAGAGGGCGGCCTCACCGCTCCAGGGCCCGAGGCAGGAGTCACGCCAGGCCTGGCCGTCATCCCGTTGCCCGGCAGTGAGCCAGACTCTTTTGGCCGACCTGCCGCAGCTGCATTGGTGGGGGATCCTGTCTGCCACGCTTCGCCGGCGCGCAGATCCGGGCAGCACGTTGGCCAGGAGCCGAAGGACGTGATGTGCCTCGGTGAAGGATGCACAGTGCCCCAGGAGAGACCATTCCGCGCCGTCTGTTTGTGCCCACCTGCGCTCGTCGCTGGTTGTGGCGAACCACCTGTTAACAATATGTCGCGTATGAATTGGTGGCCCGATCGGCTACCGCTGCAGAACCCATCCTTGGCTCAAGGACACGTTGCTAGCCCGACGGCACGCCCCGGCAGGATCGGCACTATGGCCAAGCAACCCAAGCTCAAGACGCCCCGCAAGGTCACGAGCAAGCCCGCAAGGAGGTTCATGCCAAAGATGAACGAGGCCACTACTAACACGATGAAACAGATGGTTAGCGAGCCCGCAGTCGGGGGGGCTCTCTCACCGCACGCTTGAATAAGTCAACAGCCCTGGAGTCAGTCAGTACCTTGGAGCCGGGTCTGTGGGGGTCGTTCCGCAGGGCAAATTCCCGAGTCCATTTCACGAGTTTATTCCACCTTCTCCCCGCCTTGTGCCGTGCCTGTGGCGGGCCCCACAGGTCGTCCAGGGCGTGTGCCCTGGCCGCGATCGCACGCGAGGTGGCGACCGGGCACTTGGGGCAGCCGGGAACCTGGAAGCGGATGCCCAGGCCCGTGAGGATGTTGTCGGGTATCCAGGAAGCGGATGCAAGGCCGAGAGCGACCCGAAGGTGGGCCCGGAGCGCCCTTTCATGAACGGTGTCGGGTAGGGAGTAGTGCGAGGGGTAGGGGATGAGCGCAATGAGATAGGTGTTCCAGGCAAGGGCGGTTTCGGTGGGAGACATATTGGCGAGGTGCAGGGCCATGGCTCGGTCCCGGAGCTTGGGAAGAGATTTGGCCCAAGTGCCCGCGACGAGGGCGTCGAGCTGCCCTCGAGTCATTGCGCCCCGGGGCGGCAGGATCTCTCCTTCGGCGGCCCGAGATACGATGCAGGCGCCGAGGTAGGGCCACTGGGGGCGCACAGCGGAGGAGCCGAAAGGAGTATAGTCCATGGCACGTCTCCACCAACCGTGGTCGCCGGTTGGAACCAGCGCCGTTTTGAAGTTGCACCTGCAGGGGCAGCTCCAGGGAGTGCACAGCGCAGCGCTGTCAGGTCACAGGTCCGCTTGATCATTTCCAGGATAAGCGCCGCTGGAAGGCCTGCGACCGTTGTCGTGGTGCCATTATCGGTGAAGTCCACGGGGGCAGTGGCAAGATGCTGTCTGACGTCGATTCCGGATGGGGCCTCGATGCCCCTGCACTTGTGGGCTTCAACCAAGAGTCCTGCCGTCCTTGCGAGCCAGGGTAGCGCAATGCCGGCACGGAGTGTTTGGGCAGTGGCGCCAAGAAGGGCGGCCAGGTCGTCCACGTATGCCGGGTCGTCCGCCCCAATGATGTTGGCAAGGGCGCTGATGAGAGGGTCGTACCCCAAGCGCCAGAGGAGCGGGGAGGCGGTGCCTCCCATTCCGATGGATCGTAGGAGTCTCCTTATCCTGCTCTTGTATTTCCCTTTGCAGGTACGCACGCTCCTGCTGCTGACCAGGCCATCCACGGAGTGTAGGAGCCAGCTGGAGAATTGCCAACGCTTCGTCAGCTGCCCCATCCACTGCAGGGAAATGCGCTCGAAGGCCTTGTTCTGGTCGCAGAAAAGGACGGCAGTGCTGGGGGCAGGACCTAAGTGCCTCGTGGCGCCCTGTATATATTGGTCTACGGCCTCTTGGTGCACGCCGAGCAGGGCCGCCCACGATGGCCCGGGTTCAGCGTCGGCCACTGGATCCAGGGCGAGGTGGTTGGTGGCGGATGTGATATTGGGACCACACTGTCCCCCGCGCTTGGCTGCTTGGTTAGGGCTGAGCCTGGGTTCGATCACGGGGCCGAGGCAGTCGGCTATGGTTGCACCGTGCAGCCTTCGTAGGCAGGTGGGGAGCTGTAAGGGTCGCATATCGTTGGGTAGCTCAGCGGCGGGTTGTTTTGCCGATCCAGACCAGAAGATCGATGGAGGGGCCTAGGACCTGGTCTATGAGTTCTGGGTTCAGATCCGCGGCGTACCAGGCAAGGGCAAGCAGGCCGGCAACGAAGCGGGCCCCAGGATGGTACAGCTCGCACGGTTCTCCGTCCACCCCAGGAGCGCTGCCGCTCGGACCCAGGACGAGGGAGGCAATCCTGCCCCACTGTGGGTTGGGGGAATCCGGGAACTGCCCAAGATCCTTGTGCCTGAAGTATTCGTCGAGGATACGGTCCGCAGCTGGGGGAAGGGGGGGGGCGGTTTGCCAGATCTGACTTCGGCTCCGCCATAGGACGTCGTCGACTTCCTTCGTGCTTCCACTCCCATCAGGGTCACGCACACCCAGGATAGCGTGCGTCTTGACGAAGATTTCACGGCCCGTGCGGTCGTGGGAGGCGAGAGCGGGGCGTTCGACCCCGGGGCCCCTTTCTACGGGGGTGAGGCGGGCGGCACGCCTCTCAGAGCAGCGTCGTTGTCCCACTTCCGCAGCCAAAGGGCAGCCTGCTGAGGGGTCAGGTCGTTGCCGTCCCACTCATACTCGGCAAGCCAGGCCGCGAGTGTCCCCACTGGGCGTGTGCTGGACTCAGATCTCGCCGCCGCAGCGAGCAGGGTACCTGGTGAGCGGTTGGTTTTGCTCCTGCGCCACTTCCTCCACCAGTCTTGTATGGCCGCGGACATGGCGTGGCGACCAAGAGTGAGAAGGGCAGGCATAACGGGAACGGTGTAATCGTCAACCAGATTGGTGGCCGGAGGTGGAGCTGACGGCTCCTGTTCCCTCTCTCCCTCGCCGTCGTCGTTGTCACTGTGTCTGGCTGGGAACTGCCCAGGGGCCGCCGGACGGACCCAGTCGGCGGGTTGTAGGAGGCCGGTCAGGTCAATGTCAGGCAGCCCGAATGTGCGCTCGAGGAAGGCGTAGAGGGTTCTTAGCTCCGCATGCGCCTCGCTCGGGAGCAGGCGCAGGTCACCGGCACGAATGGTGTTGTCTCTGCGAGTTCTGGGGGCGCCCTGTGGCTCCAGGTACAGGATGGCGTGGTCAGAGACTGAAGGCTCCCAGGCCTTCCTGACTCCATGAGCCCCAAGCTGTCGGAAGGGGCACGCAACAATGTCGATCTGCGACTCGTTGTCCGCGTCCACCCTGGTGGGCCCGTCACAGTGGCAGACGCTTGATCCGGTCAGCGCGAGTAGGTCGGAGAGAGCCGCAGCCTCATCAGTTTCGCCATCTCTGGGGTTGTCAATTTGTATGTTCATGTCACCCCCCCAATACGTGGGGGTATCATCCCATCTCTCGATGGCCTGACGGATGGCACCGATGGTTTCGGCTTTTCTGGACGGAGGGAGGTACACCGATACCAGGCGGTAGGTGCTCTCACCTCGTCTGATCGTGGCTGCGACGGCGCACCCAGGGGCGAGGTCTTCGGCCCGGAGAAGCGTTGTGCCATGCGGAATGAGGATTGCCACTCCGCCTGCGCGGCCCCCAGCTGGTCCGATGTAGGCTGGCGAGGCGATAAGAGTGCGTGCGTGGAACATGGTGGACCAGACGGCCGCTTCGTGCTCCGTCCAGTGGGTCTCCTGTATGAGTCCGATCCTCCCGTTGGTGGTCATCTGCGATAAGAAGGCGTGTTTGATCATGTTTTTGTGTGCAGTCGTGCTCTTGAGATACCTGACGTTCCAGCAGCCCAGTTTGAGCGTGCCGGGCTGAATGGCATTTGAGATTGCGTCGACCAGGGCCCGTAAGGAAAGGTCCCCGCAGAGGTCCGCCCACGTGGGGTTGTTCCAGGCGGTTGCATGTAGGTAGGCCCAGAGGGATCGCGGCCGCCGGACGGTGTAATTACAGTGTAGCGCCAGGGCGCGTCCCAGGGAGGAGCTGGCGGCTTGCCAAGCTCTAGTTCTCGCCCCCGGAACGAGATTCGCGAACGGGGGAGACCCAAGGGCGCGTTGCAGCGTCCCAGGGTCTTCACGCGAGTCTAGGGGGGCGGCGACCCGTAATCAGCAAGCTGCTGCTGCAGCATGGTTCGTACTATGTCGCCTGGGAAAGGGTTTTCGGCAAGCGGTCCCCAGGGGCAATTAATATCCGCGAAGCTGCGCGCCTGTCTCCATGCGGCCCACATGTGTCTCTCGGTCGGAGCCTCATGATGCTGGCCGGGGATGGGTTCGTTCCTGCTCCACGCCAGGATGGAGGACACGAGTCTGCGTTGGAGGCACCTCGGGTCGCAATTGATCCCTACGGCGTCGTAGAGCCTCCTCCCCCTAATGTCCAAGGACTGGTAGTAGGACCCAAGGCCCGCTGCTCGAGCCCGCTCTTCAGGGGATGGGATCCTGAGTCTATGCTCTCTTCCGTGTGCGGACAGCCATCCTGCCCAAGCCTTCACCTTTCCTTCGCTGGCTAAGCTCTCCCGCTCTCTACCTTGACAGACGAGGGCCAACCCTTCTGTGCAGCTTTGGAAGCTACGCTCGGCTCCAGTTTCCGCAAGTATGTTCTTAATGCCGTTCCTGGTGTCGGAGAGGGTGCGGAGGAGCCACCTGTAGCTGCTGTCTTCGCTGTACAGGAGGCGCAATGGGTGCGTCTGGTAGCTGCACGGAACTATGGCCTCGGGGGCATTGGCGGGAGCCTTGGATTGGGTCCAGGTGGGGATGCGTCCGTCTGGTCTGTAGGTCCACCGCCTTTCCCAGGGACTTGGGAGTCTGGGATACGTGACAAGGTCCTCGGCGGGAGGGCAGTTGCTGAGCCAGAGGCGATCTCTCGGGCTGACCACTGTGGGGGCGGCGTCTAGGCGGACCGCCCAATCGAATGGAAGCTCTCCCAGGGCCGTGCACATTGCCTGCTTGTGTGCCGATAGGATCGTAGCTGGGCCTTCGCAGCATATTAGGACACGTACGTCCGGCCGAAGCCTACGCGCGATGTTCCATAGAAGCGGCACGGCGAAAAAGTGCACTGACTGAGAGCCTGCAAGCCCGTCAAGTCCTCCGTGCTTGCTGGCTGCGGACAGGTTGGTACATGGGAGTCCGGCCATGATGACGAGGAGAGTCCCAGGATCCAGGGTTCTCAGGTGGTCGGACCAGGGATTTTGTCCGTCGTCTCCTCTCAGGAGATCCGAGACATCGACTCCTAGTCTCAAGTGTGGGGGGCCCCCGTCAAAGCGTGTAGCGTTGTCACGGTCCCAACGCCGCTCGACTCGAGATGCCGCTTCTTCGCTTATTTTGATAAAAAGCGGAGGATCTGAAACGTGGAACCGTGGCAACATTGGCCATGAGGTCGCCGATCGCAAGTCTCGCCAGACCCCATCCATCGAAGAGTGAGACGAGGTGTAGGCTTGGTCCCAAGGCGGCACTCGGGCTCGGTCTAGGGTCGACCACTCGGGCTCATGCTTGCTGGGTGAAATCGAGCGTCCAGTCGTCCCCTAGCCTGGGGTCGGCGTTTGAGTGGAGCCTAAGGTGTCCCGAGATGTCCCAGGTGCCGTCGGAGGAGCCGTGGGAAACAATGCCATCCTGCTGAAGAGTCCAGAGCGTGCTGATGATCTGCGTGTTGTCCAGACCTGCGATTTGGTACGCGGCAAGCGTCGTATCGGCGGGGGCGACTGGGGAGAGGCCGGTCCGTCCGTCCCTGTGTCGCTCCCATACCTGCTGGAGCACATCGGCAGGCTGGGGGGCTGCAGTGGGCTCGTCTGGTGTGAACCCCGCTGGTCGGGGTCGCGGCCTGCGAGTCCGGCCGCCCTCCGCACTTGCTGGCCTGGATGCCCGTCTTGTGACGCCTCGGCCAGCGACACCGGTGGGGGTGCCTTCGCCTGTTCTGTGGCGGGAGCGCTCCCAGAGGTCGACCAGGGTCCTGGGATTGGGTGCCCTGGTGCCTGGTCTGGTGGACCTTTCCCTGCTGGTGTTGCCTGCTGCTCTGGCTCGAGCAGTGCCTCGCAGTGTAATCCTACGTGTGCCTTCCGCCCTGCCCCGGGGGGCTCGGCGGGACGGGCTCCTGTGCGCCCTGTCAGCGGCGGTGATGCGCGGCTGGGCGCTAGCTTCGGGCGGTCGCGGCCTGGCCGCACTTCTGGTTCGGGCGCGCCTGGCCACAGCGGTGTCTGCTGTGCTCACGATAGTCTCAGCCGGGGTGCGTGCACGTCTGGGCGTGCCGGCGCGTCGGGCGGTGTTTCCAGATCTACGGAGGTTCCTTGCAGAGGCCTCTACTGTCTCACTCAGGACCTGGTCTCTGTCGTCGGTGAATGGCGCGCCGGCTCCCGCGCGCAAAATGGTGCGGAGCATGGCTGGCGTCAGGCCCTGGAAGGGGGCCTCGGGTGCCGACACGCAGTCCGAGCGAGCCGCCGGGCTGTCTGCGAGCTGTCTCAGTTGGGCACAGGCTGCGTCTGCCGTTAGCGCCACATTGCGTGTGTGTATTCTCCTGCCCATGGGGTTGCGCGTCCCAGGGGGTGGATGGGTGCTCCAATAGGCGCTGAAGGCGTCTGGAATTCGCATTGCGAGGCCAAGGTCATCATGCAGGTCCCGTACGGTTTTGTCAAGTTGTGGTATCGCAGCAGCCCAGGCTATCGCGCTGAGCACTTGGTTCCACTCGTCCTCGGTGGGAGGGCTGCCTGTGCCGTCGGTGGCGTGCACCTGCGCTTGTCTGAGCGTGCACGCCATGGCTTCATACTCCCGTCTCCAATCCATCTCCATGCACGGAGGGAGTTCGGGCCCGTTTCTCGGCGTATCTCCTCGTCCCAGGGGATCGCTACTGCAGCTTTGCACCGTGCCTGGAGGCGGTCTCCTGCTCTGGGCTGATGCCGGGTCAGTTGGGGCCCGTGGAGGTGCGGTTGTCGGGGATCCTTCCCCCCACCTGTTCGTTGCCCTGGTGGTCGCGGGTGTTCACTGCGCGTCTCTGGCGCTGGCCGGAGTCATGGCCCATCGTTCCCAGTCGTGGGCTGCTCCAGGCTGGCATGCGCGTCTGCTGGAGAGGTCTGATCGCCTCTGGGCGCGCCTGCGCCGGTGTGGTTCTCGGGACTGCCTGTGGTGCCCGCTCCACTTACTCCTGCTGTCTCAGCAGAGGTGTCGGTTGGCGCGGGGTCTTCTGCGCTTCCAAGGCTCGGTCTGGTTTCGTGGACCGGGGCACGGGTCCGCGCAGATCCACCACTGGGTGTCGCGGGATTCACAGGGGTCACCCGCGGGGGAGCTTGCCTGATGTTAACCTCGCGGCCTATGTCGTTGTCCACCTCTCTGCCGCCTGTCGACCTGGCCAGGGATGGTGGTGTCGCACCCTGTTCAGGTGCAGCTACCAAAGTCTGTGGTTGTGTCCCACTCGCGTTCATAGCATGGCTGTCGCTAGATTCACCGTTGGGGCCTGTCCTTGTCTGCACTGTCGGCGCTATCGTCAACCCAGGGCATGTCGGGAGAGCAGTCGATCCAGGAACTGGGGTGGCTGACGGCCCCACGTCGCTGGCTTGCGTGCCTGCGACTCCCGTCTCGTTGTTCGCCCGGCTGCGGCTTCTGCGCTCGTTCACACCTGGAGGGTCAACAGGCCTGTCCCCCGCGCCCGTGGTTCTGGTTGCCTGGGGGCCTCCTCTGTCCCCGGGTCACCCTACCAGGATCGTGGCGCTGCCGCTCCTCCCAGTGGAGGTTTGAGAGCCTGTTGATCAGGGCGTCCAGGGCGCTGGTGACACTCTCTGGGATGGGATGCGTGGTGGCGGCGTCAACGTCTGCACCTCTGGATCCAGGGACTTCGAACCATGGCTGGTGTGCTGAATACGTGGTGTCGGGTTCAGGCGCGAGCCATTGCGTGAAAGGGAGCTGTCTCGTGACATCCTCTCGAATTCCGAGCTCCCGGATGAACTGCCAGACGTGGTCACGGGCCAGGTTCCCCGGGTTAGCTAGCTGCAGGATCCAGATTGCGGCGAACATGTCCCAGTTGTACCTCTGTATGGGCCGGCCTTCCAGTTGCCTTCGGATTTCGAGAGCGATCCGGCGCTGCACGCCCCGTGCCATGTCGTGGACCGCTTGCTCAGGGACAACCGCAGCGAATCTACCCAACATGCCCCGCGCAATGCCTACTGCGTCTTCGTCAGCTCGCACCAGGTCGGCCGGAGAGGGTCTACATGCGCTCACGAGCACTTCGGCTAGTTCTGGGAAGTGCGTGGGCCGGGCTGGTCCAGGGAGTGGGTTGAGGGATGCGGTGGTGCGCCTGGGGGGCGGTTGCTGGGAAGGTGCGTTGACCCGCAGTCCCACGGAGGCGGGAGTTGGGGTCGCCGCGGGGGCGGAATCCAGGCGTGCAGCGTGGATTGGACCAGCTGCAAGCTGCAGTTTCAGTCTGGCTTGTGGTCTGTCTGCGCCTCTTGCGGCTGCTCTAATTGTCGGCGTCCGCGGGGAGGAGTATCGTCACCCAGGTAGGGACTGAGGTGAAGAGGAAACCAGCTTCGCCGCTCGTGCTAACCTCAACGGCTCCACCGGCCGCTACTGCCGCGAGCAAGTATTCTCCGGGCTGGAGAACCGTCTCGTAGTCCCGCAGGCCTCCTCCATGAAACTCATTGGATACCGTGTTGGGCGCACTCCTGCTCATTACCCTGGCGTTGTCCCGGAGCCAGTCGTCTGTGATGACAGGTGGGGCGGCCCTGGTGTTGGCTGGGTGCGAGGTACCGTTCGGGCCGTCCGGTAGCGGCCAGAGCCGAGTTAGTATCTGCGCATTCGCCGAGCCGACCGCGGCTGAGTAGAGCCGGAGCGTGCTGCGCCCAGGGAGCCACGCATCTGGGCGCATGCTACGAGGGCGAACTTCACCAAGCTGAGCCCCGTGCCTATCCATCGTGGTGATCTCGAGTATTTGGGGCTGAATGGCGCGCCTGGGGGCTTGCCGGACGGAGGTGCTGGCCAAGGCATCCACGTGCTCCTGTTGCTCCCTGGATACCGCGGCTGCTCTGTGCATGGGATCCATGCTTGGCGTCGCGGGGAAGATCCTGATAGTCTGGGCTCCGATCACTATGCAGCTGGTGCCTACAAAGGCAGCTGCCATGGCATCAGCCGCAGCCAGGCGTATGCGACCTTGTGTCATGTACCTGTGATCAGAGACGCCTGGGAACCAGGCATACACGGTGGAGACCTGCTCGACAGTGTCATGTCCGGTGGTGGCCTCTACGGCTTGCATGACGTCAGCCAGCCGTGTTTGTCCCATGTCAGCGAGGTTCCACCGCAGGTGGAAGCCGTCCTCGGGGTCGGAAAGGCGTACGAATGAGGGTCCACCATCCCAGGGTCCTTCCACGAGGATGCGGCGTGGTCCTAGTGCTGGTGAGGAGAATCCGTCTCCAAAATTGCGCGAGAATTCGTCCCGGAGGTGCCTCAGGACAGGGGCGGCAATCCTTTCTGGAGTAGCGAGCAGGAGAAGCCCTGTCCCGCAAATTCCCACTCTGTGCCCCATGGCCCCGGCTGTCGCGGAAGCAATGGAGTGGGCTAAGCATATTGCTCTGGGGGAGCTGGGATGTGCACTGAGTCACTCGTCTCGTGGGCTCTCCAGATGCACGCCGTCTGGTGGGCCAGCGTGGTGATTTGAGCTGCCGCCTGTAATTTGTCCAGAGGGGCACGCAGGCCGTCCTCTCCACTCATGGGCCTCGCTGCCCGACAGCGAAGTACATGATGGAAGAGCATCTCGAGTCCCTGGTGCCTTAGAACTTCGTCTCTGGGGAGCTGTACTCTCGTGGTGACCCACTCGGCCGAGATCATACCGTTGCAGGATTGTCTTAGTTCTTCCTTCCACCGCATGATCTGCGCGACGACGCCGTCGTTGCCGCTCTCGGGGGTTAGGATGTGTAGAGCGTCGGAGGTGTCCCCAGACCTCCCTCCCCAGTGTACGACTATTGACGGGGCCAGAATTGTGCGAAGTGTTCTGCCTGCTATGTCGAACTGCGCCGCAAAAAGCTGTTGCATTGGTGGGCTGGGCTTGCCGGTTCGGTAGGGGTAACCGATCGGGACGAGGTGAGCGATCTTGCTGGTCGCTCGGTACCCCCACTGCGCGTTTGCCAGGGTCGCGAGCTCGATGGGGTCCGGTCCTCCAGGGGGTGGCACTCCCTCTGTGGCCAGGGCGAGAACACAGCACGGGCATCCCGCTGCAGAAGCTGCCGCCAGGGCAGCGTCCATCTGTGTAGCTTGCGCGTCTACCATGAGGATCGTTGGGACGGCGCTCCCAGGGGGCTGGTCTCTGCGTTCCGTGACCAAGGCTTTGATATGCTCCCAGGCGTCGGGGCCTGCGGGGGCAAACGTGACTCCGGTCTCGTCGGCTACTCGATCGTCGATGTACGGGTTCTGGAGATTACCAGATCGGCTGCAATGTCCCGGACCGCCGTGGTTAGCAGTCCCACAGGGAACCGCATAGGTCCTCTCCTCCTGGGTTCGTCCTCTGGTGGATTCCGTCCGAGAAGTAGGGCCCATCTTTCGAAGGTGATCCTCGGAGCCTGTCGTGTCCTGTCTGCCCTACTGGTGGGGCCGAGGGGTCGTGGTGGCGGCGGGGTTCCAGGGCTCTGCGAGCTGCTCTGCGTGTCGTCGGGGTTCGTGCCGTCTCCACCGTCGGGTGGGGTTCCGTCCACGTCCATCGGGGCCTGTTGCATCTCGAAGGCAGCCCTACTCCCGCTCACATGCTCGTGGATCCTGCGCATGTCCGACAGCGTGACACATGTATGGGGCCGTCGAATAGAGAGTGTCTGCGCTCTGAGGCAGTCCAGGTCCTGGGCCAGGTGCCTGACGACCTCGGCTAGCTCGTGAAGACCCAGGAAAGGCTGCAGCGGGGCTAGGGTACCGTCACGGAGTTGCAGCAGGTCTGGTGGTACCGCCACGGCGGCGGCATCAGCGTCGCAGACTCGCCCTGGCAGCCTTACGGTGATGCTACCCCTGTCGTTGGAGCGGCAATTCGGGCAATTTACTGGGAAACATCTTCCGTAGGAGTGGGCCTGTGTTGGCTGGCTCACCCTCCACTGGCTCAGACATTCGGCGTGGAACAAGTGACCGCACGGCATCAAGACTTCTGCGAATCCCACGATGTTTTCGCTGCAGATCATGCATAAGGGAATAGCTACGTCCAGGTCCCAGGGGGGGGACCTTTACAGCGTCCATGTTCTCCGGGGGAAGTCTGGCGTTGTCTCCGGGGGGGTGGCCAATCTGGGCGAGGCCGTCCCCCGGGCTCTCGATGAGGGCTCTGGCGGAGACACTAGCGTCAAGATGTGTCAGGCTAGCCGCCTCGCCGAGGTGACAAATGAGGGCTTGGATCTGCAGGTTAGTGAGTTCAGAGTATGGCGCTAGATTGGCTCCTGGCACCTCCCTTCGGAGACAGGTAACCACGTCTTCCGGTGTGTGCATCTCGGCTCTCGTCATCCAACGGTAGAGTACGTCGTAAGGCCGGGAGTCCACCGCCCGCACAGTCACACCGCCCGCACAGTCAGTACTGGCCTCAGGAGGGGGAAGTAGTGTGGCGCCAGGCATAGCCACAGGGCTCTGGAGATCCAGGAGCCTGGCTGCCCGTTTGCTCTGTGGTCTAGCAGCATGCTCTGCGCCAGGCACTGTGCCTGATCACCGCTGACGGAAGTCCTTCCTTCTGGGGCAGGCATGGTCCCTCTGCCTGCCCCCTCCTCGTCCCTCGACTCGCTGCCTGGCGTCAAGTGTGCGGATGAGCCTGTCTAGGTGTTCTTCTCTCGTGCTGCCTGGTGGTAGTCTGCCCTGAGGGATAGCAAAGTTCGCTCGGTTGAGCAACTGTCGTATGTCCGCGTGCCAGGGCGTGGTTGTGCTCGCAGCTTCCGCGGTCGCGGCCTCCGCTCCAGGGCGCGCTCTTCTTTCGTGCGTGGGCCAGCGATTTCTTGGATTCGACCTCTGCTCGGTCCTGGCCTGCCCCGCTCGCAACCTCGCTCCGGCTTCTACTGCCTGCCGATCCCCTGACAGGATGGCGGTCTGAAGGGAGCCATTCGCGTCTAGGTGCAGCATCATTCGTTCCTGCAGCTGTGGTGCAATGTAGCTGCCTACTTCGGGTGCCTCGAGCGTGGATCCGGTGGCCCTGGAAGATGTGTCTTCTTCTGAAGCAAGGACTACCTGGGCGTCCCTGTATGAGAAGACGCCTCGTGCTCTCCACCAGGTGGCTGCCTGGTTGATGATGGTAGTACTGATATTGATGGTCCTAAACGCCTGCTCGAGCACGCTCCGACCCCTGTCCGTAGCAGTGCCCCATGTGAAGGGAACCAAGATTCTACTCCACCGCATGCCTGGGGTGACGGAGCTACTGGCCACCATCCTCCTGATTCGCCGCACCTCATCGATGAAGGCCTCTCTCTGGGAGCGCTCCGCATGGGATAGGTCCTCCACGGGGTCTGGGAGGGGTCTGTGGGGGGCTGTCGCTCCGCTCCCCTCTCCGCCAGTGGGGCCCCTCCTGTCGCGCCAGGGGTTGTCTACATCCATGGGGGAGTGTCCACCGCTGGGGCGCCCAGCACGCTCGTGGTCACGGTCACCACTGTCTGCCTGCAGGCGCCGGATAACGGCGTCTGTGACGAGGTTTCCCCGGGGGGTACCTTGCCCCATTTGGGTATGTATTGGGCGCCAGTCGGCGCGCGCTGCTGCCTGTAGTGCGCCTCTCATGACCTCGGCTGCCTGGGAGTGTGGACTGTCTCTGTTGTGCCACCAGCGTCTGCTGAGGACCATGCCGTCTCGTGCGTCGCTTATGGCGCGGTCCAGGTGGTTCCCGCCGATGGTGGCGCTTAGCCAGCGGAGATCGTCCAGGTGTGCCACGGTGTTCGGTCCTATCGCGACGGTCGCGGTTGTCCTACTCGACGGGGGGCCCCTCCAGTGCGATGGTGGGTACGTGCTCGGGTCGTCGTGATAGAGCTGCGGAGGGAACCAGCCATCTAGTCGTCCTTCTGGGCAGGTCCTGAGGACGCGACGTATTTTCTGGCAGACATTAAGGGCCCAGGAGTCTGGCGCGGAGCAGAGTAAGGCAAGGGAGACCGTTGCTGTGCGAAGTTGCCAATCGCCTCCAAAGTCTTCGAGGCCTACGGTGCCTTCGTACGACCAGATTTCAGCCAGGCCTGAGGCTTGGGCCACCATATGTCTCCAGGCTCCCAGGAGTTCGCCCACGAGCCAGGTCGAGGTGAAGTCGGAGGGGCCAGGTTGGGCTGGGGAGTAGAGATGCTCTGCGACTGGGACGTACCGCATGCCCGCTCTGACGAGCTGCAACAGCAGGGTGGTGTCCAAAGGTCGAGCGCGTGCCTGTTGAGTGGCTGCTCCGGGTCTGCGTCTGGGTGACCCTGCGGGAGGTCGCCTGATTGCCGCTCACCCTAGTTGTAGCTCCATGGGTTCGCCAACCTGTGGCAGGTGATACAGCGTCGTCCAGTGGGGTCTCGGAGCATCCACGAACCGCAGAAGTCGCATCGTTGGGCCGGGCAGAAGAAGTCCCGCAACAGTAGTCGATGCGCTGTGGTGGACCAGGGCCATGCGTTGTCGCTACTGTCGCCCCCTTGAGTCGGTACCCCAGGGATGCCCATTGAGCTGGCAGTTATTCCTGTAAGGGCGGGCTCTACCCATGGTACTGGGCCTCTACCTGCTTGTCGTCTCGAATGTACGTCATCCCCAAACCGTCCAAGATTTCCCCTCCTGATGGCCCACTGTCTGATGTCCCCATGGTCCGGAAAGTGAACTATGTTCTGTCTGCGCTCATGAATTGGGACTCTATGCGCATACTCCCTGATTTCGTCATCCATGGGGTCCTGGGTCCCGTCTGGTCGGTTGGGGCCGCTACTGTGCGGGGGCACTGCGTCATCGGGAGATCTGGTGGGCATGGCATCCTGTCTGTGTCGAATCCATTCGGGAGCTCCATGCCAATGTCGCAGTAATGCGCTGCAGCGACCATGGCCACGTATTCGAGACGCGCTTGTTGCCTTTCCGCCACGGAGGGATCATCGGCGTCCAATCTTTCCCTTCTCATACTGGGGTCATGGGTGATGCTCGCGAAGCGAAAAGCGAGGACCTGTATCGGGTCCGGCTGCACACCCCCAAGGCGCCCTTCGTAGTTCCCGTGACGGACCAAACGAGCCAGGAGAGGTCCAAGATGGCGAGGATTGGGGCTGAAGTGGCTCGTTGCGAAACAGGTCCAGGGCGGAGGGCTTCTGCTGGAGCCGCGCGCAAGGGGCTGTCTGCTCGTATGCCTGGGTGACCAGGGCGATGCCCCCTCCACGCATGGTGCGTGAGGAGCTCCAGGTTGCTGGTCTCGCGTGGCGTCCTCGGTGCCCTTCGATCGGGGATCTCGCGCCAGGGGCCGTCGATGCGCACTAGGTGGCGGCGGAGGGCGTTCATGGTGCCCCCCCTGCCAGCGACCCTAGCGTCCGCAACGCGCGGGCCACGCATGGGTTCGTCCGCCTCCCGACTGGCTGCCCAGCTAGCGTTCGCGCGTCCTGTGGCGTCCAACAACCCTCGAGCGTGGAGGTCGGCAGCGCATTGCCCTCTGTCTCTCTGGGCTTGACTGGGGCCCTCAGCTTCCGAGGGGGCGATCTGGTTTTCCCTCCGCAGTTCTTCCTCCAGGGCAAGGTCGGGGGAGGGGTAGGAGGGCGGTTCGGGCATGGAGGGAGCTCTGGGAGCCGCGCATCTCAACGCGAACGGGGGGCCGTTGTCCGCCCATAGGAGGGGCCCCCGCTCCCGACCTTGAGACGGGTCTTCGTGGCCGCGGCCAAGGCCGCAAGGGGGGCCGTCTGGACGCCCCAGCCCAGGGGGTGGGTCGGGAGGGGAAACATTGGGGGAGGAGCAGGTGGGCGAGGGAAGGGAGGCGCGAGGCGATCCCGCGGCAGAGATCGGAGGTCCGATGTGATCGATCCGATCGACCAGGGAACCTGTCCCGACGGCGGGATTAGCAGAGACCCTGTTAGCGTTGGGTGCGTGAGGCCGTCCCGTGGACAACCCCGTCGTCGTTCCCAGGGAAGGTCGGTTACGGTCGGTCGTCTCAGCGGAAGGGCGTGCCTCTCTGTGGCCGCTGCTGCCAGGCCCACCCGACTCTTGCTCTCTCCCTGCTGGCTGAAGGCCAGTCTCTTCTGTGAGGTTAGCGGCGCGGAGGTTGGGCGCGGCCCTGGCGTCAGCGCCCGTGCCTCCAGGGAGAGGGGCGGCGGAGTCAAGGCGAAAGCCGTTCGATCTGTTCGGAATGCTGTCTGCGCCTGTCGCACGGTCTTCGGCGCGCCTTCCCAGGGGTGGTCCCATTGCAGGGCTGGCCCCGTCAACGTCGGAGTCGGCGTGGTCGGTCGGTCGCCCGCAGCTGGCGTGGGGGCCCACCTAATAGGGAGGGCCCAGCACGGGAACACCAGGAGTCCCAGGAGGGTCGAAGTCGTCTCCGTTCGTGGTCACGGCCTCTGAACCTCTCCCTAAGTCCATTGGCACTGTCTCTGGACCTCGAGCTAAAGGCTCGTCACTTCTGTGGTTGCCCGATACGCCTTGGACCCTCGAGCTGAAGGCTCGTTCCGCGTGAGGATCTCGAGCTGAAGGCTCGTCACATCCGCGACTGTCCGACTGGGGGGCGGGTGGCTGACGAAAGTCGTCGGGGTTGCAGGAGTGCCCAGGGAGTTGACTGGTCGTTGCGTCGCCGTCGGCGCCGAACAGTCCACTTGGGGCGCCCCAAGCTGCAGGATCGCTCAAAGCTGCTGTCTCGCAGGGAGCTCCTCGGGCTGAAGGCCCATTCTCTACGTGCGCAGTGCTGTCAACTCCAGGAAGGGCGGCGGGCGCGCGGCGACTCCCGTCGCCGCTCGTGGCCACATGCCCAGCGGCACTCCCGACGACCATTGGTGCCGTCTCCGATTCTCGAGCTGAAGGCTCGTCCTCTCTGAGGTTGCTCGATGTGCCTTGGGGCCTCCAGCTGAAGGTTCGTTCCGTGTGAGAGTCCCGAGCAAGAGGTTCGCCCCGCCTGAAACTGCCAGCCTGTGGGGCGGGGGGCGGACGAGAGTCCTCGGGATTACGGAGGTGGCCAGAGGGGCGGCTGACCGCCGCGTCGCAGCCGGCGCCCGCCAGTCCACATGAGGAGTCCCTAGCAGCAGACTCCCTCAAATCTGCTATCTCACAGTTCGCTCCAAGGGCTGAAGGCCCAATCTTCTATGTCCATTCTGCTGCATCCGTGGGGGGCGGCGGGGGTGCGGCGATCGCCATCGAGCCCTCTGCCAACGTCCGCAGGGGAAGTCGGCTGCGCGGCGAGGGCATGGGTCTCCGTGGTGGCATGGTTGGCCAATTCGCAGCTGAGGGCTGCTTCTCTCAGCGTGGAAGTGTCCAAGGGGGGACGCTCGGCGGAGTGAAGGCGCAAGCCTCTGTGATGCGAGTCGGGTCCGAGGGCAGGCGTCTGACCGTCTCCCCTCCTGTCACACCCGCGGTCACCCTCTGGGGAGGCCCCAACCATAGTCCCCCGTCGTCGTCGTTGAAGCCCCTGGGTCGGTCGCCAGGGGCATCTCTCTGTCGATCGTCCGTTCGCGACCCGTTCGAACCTGGGTCCGTCGGGGGATTCGCTTGTTCTGGAGTGGGGCCCTCGCCCCCCGTGATCCTGGTATCGCCGTGAGCGATCCAGCTCTGCCCTGCACCGCCAGGAGAGAAGGAAATTGGGCGCCCAGCAATGGGCATGGGAAGGGTAGGGGTGAGGGAGGGGGATAAGCTAGGCGGGAGGGCGTCATGCCTGTCGTTGTCAATCCCAGGGAAGCGACTGAAGGTCGCTATGTCAGTGAGTATCGCGGGGTTGAACGTGTCCCCCCGACTTCCCGTTTTTGGCTGAAGGCCATCGGTTCTCGTGTGCACGCAACGTCGACGGGAGCGTTCACGTCCCAGGGGGCGAGGGGCGACGGCTGCCCTGGCGGGATGGTGTCCTGTGATCCAGGGTGAGGATGCCTTGAGTCTGCCAGTCCGTGGGCCACACGGTCGTCGACTGGCGACACGGTCGTCGTCGCACCAGGGAAGTCAGGACCGTCGTCGATCGGTCGCCCATCCATGCTAAGCCCGACCTGGGCCAAGCTGCTGCGTGAAACCCAAGGAGAGGGATCCAGGGAGTCTGCTATGGCCGGCGCGGCCCGGGGGGAACCGCGCGGCCCGAAAAACTCCTGGGGGAAATCCCCTTGAGCTGGGAGACCCGGCCGAGGGGCCGGGGCCCAGAGACGGCTTGAGCCAGAGGCTACGGACGCTGGTGGGGATACGCGAGGCGTCAAGAATTCCATGCGCTGTCCCAGACCTCGGGCTTCAAGCCGGGTGCCTGGGTGCACTCTCCCACCCCTCAGGGGTAAGACAAGCTGGACTGTCGGAACTTTCTCCGTTCAGGCGGCGTGCACTCACCGGACCCTCTTCGCTCTTCGGGCTCAAATTGAGTGCACTCGCCAGGGCCTCTGGGGTAAGGTGAGCTGCGCTGCCGAAGCTCTTAGCGTCAAACCGGGCTGCGTTCTGGTTAAGGTGGGCTGCGCTCGGGCTAAGCCTGCCGGGAGGGGGCCGCGCACTGCTCACAAAGTGAAGGGCGGCGAGGCACGCAGAGGTCGAGGGAAGAAGATGAGAGGAATGACGAGTTGTACCAGCAGGCCTACGTAGCCGTACCAATACGCCAGTCCCTGCACTTCGCCGTCGTACTCGCAGACTTACGTACCCGTAATATGAAGACCGTCCCTGCACTCCGCCGCTGTACTAGTAGGCTCACGTAACCGTACTAACACGCCTACCCTGATCGGACTGGTACGCGTGCGTCGCCGTACGCGTACGCCTGGCCGCGCACCGCGGGCGAGTCGGGCGCAGGGGGACACCCTTCCGTTCGGGGCGCGGGTAGTAACCCATCCGCGCACGAATCGGCCGCAAGGGAGAGAACCCTCGCGTCTGGACTGTGGGTGGCAATCCATCCTCAGCCGGCTCCCTAACGGCCTCCCAGCAAAAGAAAACAACGCGTGCTCGTGGGTACGAGGCCACTAGCGCAATTTATATTTGGGTGGGCTGTCTTGTTTTCGGCGCCCCGGGGGCCTCCTTCGGGATTCGACGAAGTACGGTTTTAGCGTCGGGGTCGTCTCCTGTCTCGATGTCCTACCACAGCAGAGAGAAGCAGAGGGCAGCTGACAGCAGCAGGGAGCAGCAGAGAGCAGCAGGGAACAGCACAGAGCCGCAGAGAGCAGCAAGGTGCAGCAGAGAGCAGCAAGGAGCAGCAGAGAGCCGCAGAGACCACCGGAATGTCATCGAGCAGCAGAGAGCTGCAGAGACCAAAATCGAGCAGCAGGGAACAACAGAGAGCAGCAGGGACCAGCAGCGGGTAGCAGGGAGCAGCAGAGAACAGCAAGGACCAGCAGAGAGCTGCAGAAACCAGCAGACAGCAGCAGTGATCCGCACGGAGCAGCAGGGAGCATCAGAGAGCATCAGTGGACAGCAGGGAGCAGTAGAGAGCCGCAGAGAGCAGCGGAGACCATAATAGAACAGCAAGGAACAGAGCCCAGCAAAGACGAGCAGAGAGCAGCAGAGACTAGCAGATACCGGGAAGTACCGACAGAGAGAAGCAGATACCAACAGAGGCCAACAGAAAAGAAGAGCGAACATAAGTGAGCAGCAGAGCGGCAGAGAGCAGCAGAGAGAGGCAGCGAGCAGCAGACACCAGCAGAGAGCAGGAGAGATCAGCAGAAAAAGGCACGGACCAGCAGACACCATCAGAGACCAGAGAGCAGCAGAGACCAGCAGAGTCGAATTAGAGACCAGCAGAGAGCAGCAACAGAGACCAACAGACCAAAGCAAAGAGCAGGAGCGACCAGCAGATATTAGCAGAGTGCGCCAGAGAGCAGCAGAGAGCACAAGGAGCTGCAGAGGGATGCAGCGATCATCAGGGACACGCAGAGAGCAGCAATGGCGCGACATCCATGCGACAGATGGTGTTGACAGCCTCCAGGACCCCCAGGAGCGGAGATAGCCCAAGGTTGAACAGCCCAGGCGGTGTCAGGAACCAGAACCGACGTCGGACCTAGGCAGAACGTTGCCGTATGTTCGACGAGGGGGGTCCCAGACATCCGACGATGCTTTTCTTTAAACCCTGGCGGTTTTCCTTCCATTTCGGCATCCGGGGCCGCATGCGGGCCTTGGGACTCCGCACAGTCGTCTTCGTGCGGAGAGAGCTCCTGTTCGAGACATCCTCGATAGTTCGCCCTGGCGGGCCCACCAGTGGGGCTACTTCGGAGTACTAGTACTGTTCCTTGGGCCTGGCGGGGGGGGCGTACTAGTAGAGCTACTTTGGCCTAGCCAGCGAGGCCGATGGGACCGTGTGAATGTTTTCGAGCCGGGTGTTTTCGACTTTTTTCGGGCCCTGGGGCCCTCGCAGATCAATCCGGCTCGAGGAATGACGCAGAAAAATTGAGTCTGGGCCTGATTTGTTTCGATGTTGCAGTTTTTTCGCGACGTCGGACCTCAGGGGGGTGAGAGGAGAGGGAGACGAGCTGGGTACGCTCGGTCTGACATCCTATACCTCCCTCCCATCCCTTCCCATGGCGCTGATTTTTCATGGTCCGCGGACGCGTGTCATAGCCGACCTGCGACTCCCACAGAAAAACCATTTCCTTGCGTGCACAATCGGAAAAGGGGGAGCTGCATGCACAGGAGGAAGAGGAGGCGGGTGAGCAGCAGGATGAGCGAGAGGAAAAGGATGCAGGAATTGGAGTGGAAGGGGCGGGAGGAACAGGAGGACCAGGGGAAGGCGGAGGAGCTGAAATGAGGGGGGCGACAAAGATGAAGAAAGACACGACAGCAGCAGCAGAAATTGGTGTGGAAGAAGCGGAAGGAGCAGGAGGACCCTAGTACGACAGGCGGGGATGGCCCCCGCTCGAGACATCCTCGGAAATCCGCCTCGACGGGGCTACTAGTAAGGCAACTTTGGTCTACTAGTACGGCGCCGGGGGCCTGGCGGGCGGCGTACTTGTAGGGCTACTTTGGCCTACTAGTGCCACTGGCGGAAAGGGCCCCCACTCGATACGTCCTCGAGTGGGGGTCATTAGGTCATGAAGCGCAATTATGTGAAGTAACTGTTAGGCCAATCTGGCCCGGCAGGCATTGTACAACAACTCCCACACCATCGACGCATGGGGATTGTTGCTAAACTTATCTGCAATTCTGATTGCAGCTTTCAACCTGTGCTGTTGCGATTTCCAGCATAGTACGTGGCAACTAGATATCGCTGACATATCTGGGTACTATGACAATTTATGAACTGCGCCCAAGTTGGTCGGTGGAGGTGCGCGTAATTCCTCCTTGAAAAGTAGAAATCAGAATTGGTCATCGTATTCGAGTGGGAAGCCTTAATGATTGTACACAACCGTCGTTCTGAGAGCCGCTGCGATCAAAATACCCATCAATACCGTCCTAGTGCACTCCGTCGTATACGTGCGACTCAACACCAGTATCGTGATTCGCCACTGTGGTCCAGATCGTCGCTGGCAAGGTATTCAGGCCAAGAGTGGCGACGGAATCGGAACCTGAAGTGGGAAGAAGATTGATTGGACATCGGGTCGGATGCCAGAATATCGGACAGGCGGCGGGATCTCAGGCTGGGTTGGAATCGGGAATTGATAGGATCCCGAACAAGGCCCCAATATGGATCACTGACGCCCTCCGCATGGGCTCCATTATGGGGCCCCGAGAGGCCCTATCTTGAGGCATATGGGGCCCCCATATGCCTCAAGATAGGCCCGAGATTGCCCAAGATGGCCGCGAGAGGCCCTCAGATAACCCCGAGAGGCCCCGTGATGGCCCCAATCTAGCCACACGATGGCTCCGGCGAGGGGGCCGGCGGCAGAGGGCGCAACCCTTCAGATAAGCATACGGTATAACGTGCCCTTGCCCTCTGTTCAAGAAGATGCGAGTACCCGTTGTGGCGACGAGGGTGAGGAGTGCTCGGGTCCTTGCCCCAAAATGGCGGGTACGACAGCCGCGGAAGTGCGAGTCTCATCACCGCTCCAAGAACGCCTCGACGTAGCCTGCGGAATACATTCAGAATAGATCATGTTTCAAGAGTGTGCACTAAAGAGGGGGCAGATACAACATTAAACGCTTGTGTCACGAATGTCATGGCAACACTGCATCTGTTATGTCTACTGCGTCCCAAACCTCGTCTATATCATCCACGCTCGAGATATACTCGAAGGCGTCACCGACTCATCTATTACAGTTCTCCACGGGGGCTGTAGAGGACCTCAGCTCATCACGCAAGTATTCTGCCAAGAGCACTTGTTGGCCTGAACCAAGGGCTGAGTGGGAGTCGTACCTCAAATGCACATTCATATGGCGCGCCGTGCGTGCTCACACTCGAAGATATCTTGTTATGGCAACCTTCGAACGTGCACGGGCGTAAGTCCCCCTTGCTGGCTGACATACTGTCATGACTGTGATGCGATGCGCGTCAACTGCAAACATTCAACTGATGACGCCGGCCAGCCAACCA
The DNA here is from genome assembly GCA_963575745.1 of Prorocentrum cordatum. Classification (NCBI taxonomy): domain Eukaryota; class Dinophyceae; order Prorocentrales; family Prorocentraceae; genus Prorocentrum; species Prorocentrum cordatum. Next base: position 776,457 of record CAUYUJ010022059.1, on the reverse strand, counting down.
ATCAGTCCAATCGACAACTATCTGGACATGCAGGGAAGCGGTGGGATCAAGGCGAAACCCATTAATCACATAGGGAGAGAAATGAGAGAACACAAGGAATGGAGGGGGGAGGACGAGAACCGAATCGAGAACGGGCGAATAGGGAGGATATTAACTTGCGGGAGGGGATGGAGAGAGGGAGGGGCGATGGGAGAAAAAGGGAGGGAGAGGTGCAAGGGGGGACTGCGGATGAGTGGAGAGAGGTCAGCCTTGAGGGTGATCAAGTTGGCTGAGGGTGAGAATGGCGGATGTCAAAACTCTCGCACCCCTGGACACCCTGCCTAAGACGATCCCACTAAACTTTCATTTCCCACTCTCGTATGTTGGGCACTCGTATTGAATATCCTGCCGCCTCACTCCTCTCATCCTATCTTCAACCTCCTGTCTACCTCCTACCTCTTTTGCACCGCTGTGTAGTCCCAGCTGCTGTGCACTGAGCTCCTGGGAAACACAAGAGAGTGCGGTCCTACGGGCATCCAAACTAGACCTCACTCTCCCTGGGTGCTGCGCCGACTCCAACGGAGTGCAGTCCTAAAGGCGTCCAAACTAGATCTCGCCCTCCGTGGGTGCCGCCAAGTGCGGACCTGTCGCCACTTTCGCAAGCTTCTGGGAGGTCAACGAACTGCGGTCCTACGCTACGGGCATCCACAGGAGACCTCGCCCCACCCTGCATGCTGCCAACTGCGCAACTGTCCCACTTTCGTAAGCTATTCGGAGATTCAACCAAATGCGATCATACGGGTACCTGTCTGGATTCTGACAACTGCGCAACTGTTACCATTTTCGTGAGCGGGGTGCCGTTTTCCCGTGACCCAAGTGGGACCTCGCCCCGCCTGGGTGCTGCCAACTGCGCAAAGTCCGCCACTTTCGTGAGCTCCCAGAAGGCCCGTCGGAGTATCATCTTAAGTTGGCACAGGTAAAACCTCGCCCTGTCTGGGTGTTGCAAGCTGCGCATCTGTCGCCACTTTCGTGAGCGTATGGGAGGCCCAGCGAAGCGAACCCCCGCAGGGACCCAATCGAAACCTGGCCCTGACTGGGTGCTATCAAATGCGCAAATGTCGCCATCGTGAGCCTTTTGGGGGTACAGCGGAGTGCAGTCCAAAGGGCGTCCAAACTAGACCTCGACATGCCTGGACGCTGACAGTTGCGCAGATTCCGCCACTTTCGTGAGCTCCTTGGAGGCCCAGCGGGGTGACGTCGTACGGTGACCCAAGTGGGACCTCGCCCGGCCTGGGTGCTGGCAACTGCGCAACGGTTGTCACTTTCGTGAGCTCATGGGAGGCCCAGCAGGGTGACATTTTACGGTGACCCAAGTGGGACCTCGACCTCTCTGGGTGCTGCCAACTGCGCATCTGTCACCACTTTCGTGAGCATGTTGGGGGTCCAGCGGAGGGCGGTCCTACGTAGATCCAATTGGAACCTCGCACCCATCGCAAATGACACCCGCACAACTGTCGCCACTTTCGTGAGCCCCTGGGAGGTCCAACGAAGTGGTGTCCTAGGCCGCTCAACCACACGGTGCTGCCAGACACCTCGGGTGGTTTGGGTACGTCCCTGGGAGACTTCCCCGTCGACCTCCCCCCTTTCCTCCCATCCTCGCCCTTGTTGACGTTGACCAAACATGAAGAGCGAAATCGTTGCGTCGATACATGTCAACCAGTAGGGCACTTGAGTGCAGACTAAGCGGAGCAGGAGGTGCGAAGAGGCATAGACAAGTAGATAGTTCCAACATGGCATAGAGTATTATATCTGCAGGCGTCAGCAAGGTTTTCCCCCCCCCCACCGATCCCCAACGTCATCACACACAACCCTGACCCTTCCATGGCTAGGGCCCTCTCGCCCTCCCCCTCCTCCCCCTCCTCCTCCCCCACCTGGCTTCCCTTCTCTGCCCGCCCCCCTGTGCCACACCCGCCCTCCCCTGGAGCCCTTTCGTCGTGGCCTGGCTTGGTTCAGAGGCAGTGCGCGAAGGAAGCCCGGGGGCCGTGCAACAGGGAACGCCTGCCGCGCGCCGAAGCGAACGAGATGCCCTCGCGGATCGACGAAATCGCGCCAAAGGCGCTCCGCAAGCCTCTGGGTCATCTTCACACACGCATCTTCAGGCACTGGGACTGTCAAAACAAGACTGCAGGACGAGTCGCTGGTCACAAGTGGAGGGTCGAGAAATCCAGCCGAAAATTGCCACCAAAAAACTTCCGCCGAAATTAATTCGCGATGCGAGCTCCGGCCGGAGGAGGCGGGGGGTGGACCGCGATGCCTTAATGCTTCCGCCCTGGCCTCCACGCTGATGCAGCCGAGCAGCATGTCGCCTTTTCACTCCTCCTTGCTGGCCTGGGGAGATGCGCGTTCAAGGTTCAGAGGTTGGCTGTGTGCCGTGGTCCGCGAATAGAAGAGGGGGTGTCCTAGGGGCGAAGGAGACCGAGCAAATGGCCGAGAAGTCCGAACGCACGCTGGGGGCTCCAGAATACCTATACGGACGACCAAAGCGCCTAACCCGGGGCATGGCAGGCACGAGGAGGGGGTCGAGGAGCAGGGAGGGACAGGATCGGGGGCACGTGAAGGCGGGGCAGGGCAGGGGTGGGGTTCGAAGAAGAGAAAGAGCGCGCTCTGTGGTCGTTTGGAGGGGGGGGGTGAAACCCGAACCCCCCCCTGGATGGAGGGCGGGGGGGGGTTCGAACCCCCACCCTTTGACGGAGGGGGAGGGTTCGAACCCCCCCACCCCCTCCCCCCCCCTCCCTTACTCCCCTGCTTCCCCTCCTCTCCTCGGGCCGGCGCTTGAGTCGGCGGCGGCTGGCGGCGGCGGGCTGGCGGCGGCCCAGAAAAGCATTTCTGGGCCGGCGCCAGCGCCTGCGGCGGCGGGCGCCTGCGGCGGCGGGTGCCGGCGCCGGGGAGCGTCGACGAGTACGACGGTGGTGGTGGTGGTGGGTTGTGGTGGTGGTGGTGGTGGTGGTGGTGGTGGTTGTGGTGGTGGTGGTGGTGTGATGGTTTGTTGTGGTGGGTGGTGGTGGGTGGTGGTGGTGGTGGGTGGTGGTGGTGGTGGTTTGGTGGTGGTGTGGTGGTGGTTTGTGGTGGGTTGTGGTGGTGGTGGTGATGGTGACTTGTGGTGGTGGTGGTTGCGGTGGTGTGGTGGTGGTGTGGTGGTGGTTTGTGGTGAAGGTGGTGGTGGGTTGTGGTGGTGGCGGTGGTTTGTGGACGTGGTGCTGGTGGTGGTGGTGGTGGCGGTGGTGGTGTGGTGGTTTGTGGTGGTGTGGTGGTTTGTGGTGGTGGCGGTGGGCTGTGCTGCTAGTAGTGGTGGTTGTGGCGGTGGTGGTGGTGGTGGTGTGGTAGATTGTGGTGGTGGTGGTGGTAGTGGTGGTGGGTTTTTGTATTGGTGGTGGTGGTGGTGAACTGTTGTGGTGGTTGTGGTGGTGGTGGTGGCTGTGGTGGTGGTGGTGGTTGTGGTGGTTGCGTGGTGGGTTGTTGTTGGTGGTGGTGGTGGTGGTGGGTTGAGGCGGTGGTGGTGGTAGTTGTGGCGGTGGTGGTCGTGGTGGCAATCGTCGCTTCGTTTCCGCCGTCGCTGGCGCCAGCGCCGGCGCTGCTGGCCGGCGCCAGCGCCGGCGCCAGCGCCAAGGGGGAGCGGGGTTCGAACCCCCCCCTCGCGCCCGGGGGGGGGGGGGCGTTTGAACCCCCCCCCTTGGGTTGCCTTTGGTCATCGTCGCTGCATCCCCGCCGTCGGCCCTGCTGGCGGCCGCCAGCGCCGGCACCGGCGCCGAGGGGGAGGGGCGGGTGGGGTGGGGGGTTTTGAAACCCCCTCCCTTTGGGAGAGGGGGAACGGGAGGGGGGGGGTTCGGGAGGGGGGGGTTGGGGGGGAGGGGAGTCCCCCTGGTTTTGATCGATGGCGCTGAGTGTTTGGGCGGGAGGCCCACCACCCGGTCCGAAACGCGCCGCCGAACGTTCCCAAGGCAAGCGCCCGTGAAACGCGTTCCCTCGAAGAAGATCATCCCAAATAGCCCCTGGAATAATACCATGTGAGCATCTAATTGGATTCGTTTCCATACCCAACCGTGGGATACCCTCCCCCTCTACGAACCCCCGAGAGGAACAGGGAGACTCTGCATCGTGTCGGGCCGACTTCCTTCCAGCGCCACCTTGCGCGCGCGCGCCTCACGCATGCAGATTCGCCGAATGGCGCAACGTCATTCTCTGAACTGAAAAGTTACTCCGTCATGTCATCTCCAACCAGGCAATGCCACTCAATGCATATTATCTCGCACGGTACCGTGCACAACCTCAGAAACAATTGACCACACCATGCTAGACTACAACACGCTACAAATTAAAATCCGCCGACCCTGTCGGCGTGTGTGAGTTGCTTGGCTGTTCGAGTCGTCGTCTCCGTCAGTCGTCGTCTCTGTTGTCCCCTTTCCCTGCATCCTCCTCCTCAAATTTGTCAGCGAGAGAACACACTAGCAATGTCGTAATAGAGTCGAAGGGAAGCTCCTTCCCTTTGATCCCTTCCCCGCGCGGGGGGGGGGCCTGGGGGGATTCTGGGTCCTGGGGTGGTTCTGGGGGGGTCTTGGGCGAGTCCTGGGAGGGGGGGGGGTCGCCACCCATATATATATATATATATATATATATATATATGTTCCCTCCCTGGGGGCCGTGGGGCCTCAGAAAGTACCAAGACAGGCCAAGAGTGTCTCAAGAGGCTGCCGAGACGGTCCAAGGGGGGTCCCCAATCGCCAAACGATCGTTCCAAAACGCCTTCACGCCCTCCAGACTGCCCAGGAGGCCTCCAGGACGCCCCAAGACGCCTCCATCAGCACTCCCGAGAGGACCCCAAGAGGCCATTGATTTTTCGCTGGTTGTTCCCTACCTAGGCTCTGCCTAGAGGGTTCTTACTCTCTTAGCTGAAAGGGGCCGGGCAGTGCTACACGCCCCGGGCGGTTCCCCCGGTCCCCGCCCCGCGGTTCCCCCAGTTGCACCCCCTGGGTTCACCCAGCTCAGCTTAGCTTACCTTAGCTTAGCCTAGCCTAGCTCAGTTTAGCTTAGCCTAGCTTATCTTAGCTTACCTTAGCTTAGCTTTGCTTAGCTTTGCCTAGTCTAGCCTAGCCTAGCTTAGCTTATATCATCTTAGCTTAGCTTAGCTTCGATTAGCTTGGTTTAGCGTAGCTTAGCTTTGCTTATATTGGCTTGGCTTAGCTTAGCTTAGCTTGTTTCAGCCTCGCCTAACTTAGCTTAGCCTAGCTTAGCATAGCTGGACCTACCTTAGCTTAGCGCAGCGCAGCAAAGCGCAGCGCAGGATTGGCACATCATATCATAGCATGGCATAGCCAAGCCAATCATAGCAGACATAGCATAGTATAACTCATTATATCATAGCATATCATATAACATCATATCATAGCATAGCATAGCGCAGCATAGCATAGCATAGCATAACATCGCGCAGCATGGCATATCATAGCATAGCCTAGCATAACATAGCATGGCGCAGCATCGCATATACTATCATAACCTAGCATAGCACAGCATAGCGCAGCACAGCATAGCATAGCGCATCATATCATAACATATCATAGCCTAGCACAACACAGCGCAGCCGAGCGTAGGTGTATATGTAGATGTAGATGTGAGTCTCGCTGGTGATGTTGATGTAGATGTAGATGCAGGTGTAGATGTACATGTAGCTGTCGGTGTAAATGTAGATGTTGCTTTCCTAAATGCTCCAACTCCTAGGTAGGGTCGCACTGGGATAATTTTAAGATTTGGGTGTTCTCGCCTTCTCCCCTTCCCGCCCCTCAAAAACGGCGCCAGAGGGCCCCTAGATCTCACCAAGAGGCCTCCAAGAAGGCCCCAAAACAGCCCAAGAAGACCCCAAGACAGCCCACAACGCCTCCAAGACTGCCCCAGATGCCCCAAAGACGGCTCCAAGAGCGTGCCCAGACGTGGGGCCAGGAGGCCCCTAGAGGTTCCCCAGAGACCCCAAGAGGCCCACAAGAGGTCCCCAGGAAGCCCGAAGTGGCCCCCAAGAGGCTCCCAAGAGGCACCCAAGAGGCTCCCAAGAGGCACCCAAGATTCATCCCGAGAGGCCCCCGAGACTTCCGAAGAGACCCCAAGAACCATTTTTGAGGACTCTGGCCCACGTCCGTGTCGTCGTCGTTGCCGCCGCCACCGCCGCCGCCGCCGCCGCCGCCGCCGTCGTCGTCGTCGTCGTCGTCGTCGTCGTCGTCGTCGTCGTCGTCGTCGTCGTCGTCGTCGTCTCCCTTCAGGGTCGGCGGCACTGGCCGTAAAACCTTCGCGTTGCAGGAAATCTTGAAAATGCTCCTGAGAGGCCCCGCCTCTGGAGTTCCAAGCGGTTCCGGGCGCTTCTAAAGATCGCCGCGTGGTTTTCACTGGCGTGCATGTGGAACACATGGAGTTCTTCTATGGTTTCTGGCACCTGGGGATTTAAACTGGCCAGTGGAACCCTCTGCTAGGATGACTCTCGAGACCTCTAAGACGCTCCCGAAAGATGCCCAATAGGCATCCAAATCGACCCCAAGAAACATTCAAGAGGACTTTGAACCGCAACCCAAGCTCTGTGGCGGGATTTGAGGGCACTCGATCCGCCACCCCCTTTTGCTCGCTAAGGGGTGCTTGGCATGCCAAAGTTGCAAATTGCCCTTGGCGGTCCCAAGTGCGCTAATATCTTGATTTCCGTATGCTTTTGAACGTCATGTTCGCGTTGCCGATTTCTTCGGGCTTCCGAAAGCCGAAGACAATCCCAGAAGCCTCCAGGATAGCTACAAGACGGCCCCCCAAACCCAACCAGATGAATGACAACAAGATGCAATTCGCCGGCCCAACGGGCCAGAGGCGTGCTAAGATGTCTGGTTGCTGGTTAACAGTATTCTAGTTCGCGCGCGAGGGGCGGCCCCAGGGGGTCCCCAGGCGAAAAATACCCCGGGCGATCCAAGGCAGAGTCCCGGCAAAGTCGGGTCAGAGATGCCGGACCTCCTGGGCGCGGCCTTGGAAGACCCCAGAGCGCTCCAGGAGCGCCTCAAGGAGGCGTCAACTCAGTGGCAGGCCCCACAGTCCCAGCCAAGAGCGCTCCAAAGCGTCCCAAGATTGCCTCAAGACGGTCAACAATGCCCCCAAGACGCCCCAAGATGCCTTCGAGACACCGAAGATTTTGGCATTCTCGCCTTTTCGGCTTACAGGCGTTGCAAGACGGCCAAAAAAAAACCCAAGATCGCCCAACCACGACCCAAGAGGCCTCCAAGAGCGCCCCGAAACGGCTCCAAGAGCGGGCCGCGACGGGGGACCAGAACAAACATTTCGCGCTCTAGGCTCCGAGAAATCCCCAGGAGACCCCAAAAGGCCCCCAAGAGGCCGCCCCGAAACGGGCCCCAAGCTGGCCAAGAGGGCCCCAGGAGCTCATGAGGCCCCCCAAGACCGCCTCAGGGAGACCCCCGACACATCAAGTACCCAACAGGGCCCTAAGACGACCCAGTGAGGCCCCAAAGGCGGCCTCCGAAGGCCAAAACGGCCCCTGTGAGGCCCCCAGGAGGCCCCAGTAGGCCCCCAGGAGGCCCCAAGAGACATCCTCTTCCTCGTCCTCCTCCTCCTTTTTCTTTTCTCTCCTTCTCCTCTTCCTCCTCCTCCTGTTCATCTCTCTCTCTCTCTCTCTCTCTTCTCCTTAGTGTTTCCTTAAGAGTTTTCGCACCGACTGGGGGAGCACCTAGTTTGGTGCGATGGGCCCAATTGCTTGGCAAGACTTCGGCCCAATGTTTGGCCGCATAGGCGTGTCCAAAAGGCAAGTAGAGGTGGTGGTTCGCCGTCGGCGTCTTTGAACCGATTTTTTTGCTCGTGCACAAACAACAAGTTTGGACTGCTTGTGGACCTCCTTGGAAGAACCCACCAACACAACCCGATGTGGTCCCAAGCCAGACCAGGACCGCCTCAGGAGGGCTCGCTCTGCCGAACCACTGCATGAGAACTCGTCAGGACCATGTCGCCCAAGATGGTCTCAGCACACCAGCAGGCCCTCCAAAGCCCACCAAGAGGCGCTCTGGGCCTTAAGAGGACTGCCCCCAAGGGGCACCGAAGCAAACCATGGCAAGCCGAGAAGCCCCGAAGAGACAACGCAACAACCATGAAATCCTAGAACCACGCAACACTACACCGTAGCAGCGATACTTCCAAACGGCCCCACCATTGTTCTACTGGACCTGCCGGGAGAACTCCGCATAACCATCCTGCATTCACTTCAAGGCTAAGCTGGCATGGAAGCGGAATTCGCTACCCAAAGGCAGCTGGACAACCCGGAGACACCCCAAGGCCCCCCCCAGACACCCACGATGAGACCTCAACAACATCCTTCACGTGTTTCAGAAGGCCTTCAAGAGGTCCCTTAAAGCGTTCTCCCTACCATCTGTCCGTGCAGAGCCAACCAGCCAAGACGACACATCACGAACTGAAGGGATCGGCGAACGTGGCGTAAACTGCTCAGTGCTACACGGCACTTACTCGCGCCTCCATGCACCCAAGATGGCCCAACTAGGCCCCACCTTGGTCCCAGGATGGATCTGAAGCTGGCAAGAAGGGTGCAAAGTAATGGCAACCCCATTGGTGACACCCCTGGACTCGCACAGTGTGGAAATTCTGCCTGCGCCAAACTCATGGCAAGGTCTGACGAGCCCAATTGCGCTCGACTTTGCCACCACCTTCTCGGGATGCACTCTGGTGACTCACCATACGCATCTGCACCATCAGCGGCGCATTGGAATACACCAGGCGAGTCTCACCACACATGCACCTATCAATGCATTTCTGCTGTGCAACTTTAGGTTGACACATCGGTTTTCGTTGGTTCCAATGTCGCTTGCCACCACTCCGTCTACCCGCAAGCTGTGGCAATTCCATCGGTGACGCCCTGCTTCTAATCGCAAGTCATCGACATCCCATCTCTGCCAAACTCATTTCCAAGTCTGACAACCCCACCTGCGCTCGACTGAGCCCCCGCTACTGCACCTCATTCTAAACACCTGACGACGTGATTCTAGACTGTCCCGCAAAAATGACAATGGGAATGGCCATCTCACCAATGCTCTTGCTTGCATCCTGCAGATCCTTAACCGTGTCCTGTGCGCGTTGAGGCGGGGAAGAATGCCAAGGGCTGCCTGGTGGTGGTTCTGAATTCTACTAACGGACTCCCCCCCTGAGCCTCGGATCCCTGCATGTATCGCCCTCCCCTCTCGAAGCCACGCTTCGGAGAAAAAACGATGGAGCCTCGCTCCCGAAGCCACGATCCCTCGTCACGAAAACGTTAGATATGCGTTCCGAGCTTCCAGGACGGCCCATGCAGGCAACCAAGGATACCAATCTGGCCCAAGAAGCCTCGAAAACAGCCCAAGATGGTCCGACCTAAGATGCTTCCAAGAGGGCCCAACAAGGTCACAACTGAACCTCCATATCATTGATTATCCTTGTTTGTTGTACTGCTTTCACATTATCGCCGTTTCGGGCTTCCGTCAACTCAAGACGTCCGAAGAAACCTCCATGATGGCACCCAGACGGCCCAAGAGGTACCAAGAAGGTCCCACGATAGCCCAAAAGAACCCCCGATGGCTCAAGAAGGCATCCTGTGGGAAGACGGTCTTTGAAACATTTCGACTGCCCAAGATGGGCCCCCCACTCCCAGACACCCATCATACGGCTACGAGGACCCCACTACTGCTGGCTGCCCCAAGGGACCCCCACCACTGCTTCTCACAGGAGGCCGAGACAGCCCCAAGACGACCCGAACGAATTCCATGAGAGCTAATCATCAACTAGTGAAGGCGACCGGTGTCACATGTGACGGCATTTCTCTTCCTCCTCCTCCTTTTCCTGCTCCTCCTCCTCCCCATCACCACCACCATCATGATCATCGCCGCCAACCACCACCACCATCACCACCATCACCACCATCACTATCATCATCCTCATCCTCCTCATCATCCCCAACATCATAATGCTGATGGTGACGCCCCATCACCATCATCGTCGTCATCACCACCATCCTCCTCCTCCTCATCATCATCCTCATCATCATTCTGATCACCATTGCCATCACAATCATCACCTTCACCATGACGATTCTCATCACCACCATCACCATCACCATCACCGCAACCATCACCGTCACCATCATCACCACCACCACCACCATCACCATCATTATCACCCTCCTCCTCCTCCTCCTCCTCCTCCTCGTCATCATCGTCATCATCATCCTCATCCTCATCCTCATGCTAATCCTAATCGTCCTCCTCCTCCTCCTCCTCCTCCTCCTCCTCCTCTTACTCCTCTTCCTCCTCCTCTTCCGTAGCCATTTTGGCTCATGCCATGTGTTCCGCCCGTGTTCTCGGCGCGCGCGGGACCGATGATGGCGCGGGACGCTGCTGGCTTCCCGGAGGATTGTGCGGCGACTGGAGGATTGTGCTGGCTCCCCCTCGGCCCCCCCGCCGCGGGGCCGCTGGGGCACGGGCCGCGGCTGACCGGCTGGTCGCGAAGCTCCAGGCCGAGGTCGCGGACGCTTAGTCCGAAGTGGGCGTCCTCCGCGACGCGTTGGAGACGCTCTGCGCCGACAACGACGTGGCGGACCGGGTGCTGCTGCTGTCTGCATTGGCCGCCTTGTCACGGGGCCGGCGACCTTCTTGGTTGGACCGACTCCGCCGCAACGTGGCACTCCACGCGGCGGCGGGCGACCTCTCCAGCATCGCCACCGCGGTGGCTGTGGACCTGCGGCGGGCCCAGCACGGCCCACGGCTGCGGGGCCGAGGCAAGCGGTCGGAACGAGGACTTCGTCGAGGGCTCGCTGGCGCCGGGTGTGTGGCAGGCCGCCGATCCAGCCAGTTCGGATGCGGAGATCTTCGTGCAGGGCTTGGCTGCAGGATGGCGTCTGGCGGATCGCCACACGGAGGCTGTGGACCAGGTCAACGACGTCAGCTTCGATTTCTTCGAGTGCGAGTCCTTTGACGGCGACGGGGCCGAGAGCGACTTCTTGGAGACGTACGTGGTCAAGGGCGCTGTAGGCGTCGCAACCGGTTCGGTGGGCTTCGAGTTCGCCGAGGGCCAGGGGGAGGAGCTCGGGGGCACTGACGTCGTCGGCGTCAGCCTCGAGTTCTTCGAGTGCGAGTCCATCTGCGGCGACGGGACCGAGTGCGGCTTCGAGGAGACCTTCGAGGCCAATGGCGCCGAGGGCGTCGCTACCAGCGCGGTGGGCTTCGAGTTCACCGAGGGCTGGGGCGAGGAGCTCGTGGGCACTGACGTCAATGGCGGCGAGGGCGCCGGCGAGTCGACGTCGAGGACTTCCTCGCCGAGACGCTCGCGGCCTCGGACCCCGTGGCAGGCGTGCACGTGGGGGTGGTGGTCTGCGAGCTCGAGCGCCTCGGCTTGGACATCGAGCTCGTCGCCGCCTACCTCGCTTCGCCGCGATTCGCCTAGGTTTTCTACGTGGAGGGCGCGAGCCTCATCCGCGTGGACGGGGCGGACGCGCCTTCGGCGCCGCCCGTGCGGCCGTCGGGCGCGCGCGCGGGCGAGCGAATGCCGTAGGCCCTGCGGGTCTGCCTAGGAATTTTGGCGCGCGGTGCCCCCTGGCGTGGGTTTTGGGGGGCCGCCGCCTGGGATCGGGCTCGCGCTCGGGGTGCGAACCCGTATCCCCGTCGGGGGTGGGCGGCCGCTGGCGGCTGCCGTGGTGCCTGGTTTCGTCCCCGCGGGGGTGGCTTCTGGCCGCCTGGACTGCCTTCTCGGTACTCCAGGCAGGGTCGGATGGCTGTCTGGGCTTCCCCGTCCTGGGGTCCCCCCCTCGTCGTCTCGGCTGGTCGGCTTCGCGCGAGCGCGCGGCGGCGAGGGACTCTTCTCTCGAACTTCTGGCGCCCTGGACCTCCTGAGCCTGCTCATGGGGGCCAGGGGCGCCGTGGAAGCTGCGCCCACCCACCATCCTCCTCCTCCTCCTCCTCCTCCTCCTCCTCCTCCTCCTCCTCCTCCTGCTCATCCACCTCCTTATCACCGTCACAACTCCCCAAACCCTGGAGACACGACGTGCCACACGTGACGGCATCCCGTGCCCCCTCGAACCGTCGCCACTCAGAATGCTTATCACTCGTATGTTCATACGTGTATCCTACGGGCGTCCCCAGCAAGATGATCAGCAGGCAACGAGCCCATCAGTCGAGGGCTGGCGGCAGAAGGCGAGACTTCGTGGATGACCTTTGTTCGATCCAGCACGCTCACATCACATGAGCGACGAAGGAACCGTGGCTTTAAACATGACGGTGCAACGACCTCACACGATTGCTTACGCGGGCCACCAGAGGCATACCGCATGGGGATGAAAACTCTTACGCGCGACATTGCGCGGGCATCTTGCATGCTGCAATCGGCACTTATGTTTTAACTCGCTCGTTTGCGTAATCATGCCTGTACCTAAATTTGTTCAGATTACTACTGCCGTCACGATTCGTCGTCACCCATCAACTAAGGTGTGCCTTGTTTAGTATTACCGCGACTCATCGCACCTCAACGTTCCTCAGCTCATGCAGTTGGTGCAGCTTGCCCGTTTGACATACAACCGAGTTGCCTAAAATCGATTATGTACATATGCACGATCTCGTGTGGTGTTTATCGCACCGCAGCTGGTCTAATTGATATTCTAGCGTGTTCTGCCTTACCGTACCGCAATTTCGCTTAGGCAGAGCTGATTGTCTCCATTCTGCAGCTGGCTGCTACCACAGCGGGGGGAGGGGAGGCGAATCATCAAAACAGAGGATCAGCACTGAACCACCCGCCTTCTTCTTGTCCATCTCCTTCTCTGTCTTCTTTTGCAGCAGGTCCTCCCATCCCTCTGCACAAACACTCTTGGGTAGCTCCGAGCGTCGAGCTCACGAATGCACGCATCATCCAACCTCGCCCGTCCTCCTCTTCGTTCTTCCCACTCCCCACGCTTCACGATAGACGTGGAGGCCTGATACCTCTCAGACAAGCCATCTCAGACAACCCCTCGTCGGGGGATGCCCATTCAAGACAGCTCCATGTCCCTTAAAAGCATCTCCGAAAGAGCGATTTCTGTGGTCGCTTGGGGGGGGGGGGGGTGGAACCGGACCCCCCCCCTCCTGGATGGAGGGGGGAGCGGGGTTTCGAACCCCCCCCCACACCTTCTCCTTTCTCCCTCTCCTCGGGTCGGCGCAGGCGTCGGCGGCGGCTGGCGGCGGCGGCGGAGGTGCTGGTGGTGGTGGTAACGGCGGTGGTGGTGGTGGTGGTGGTTTTTGATAATTGTGGTGGTGGTGGTGGGTTGTGCTGCTGGTAATAGTGGTGGTGATTGTGGCGGTGGTGGTTGTGGTGATGGTGATGGTAGTGGTGGTGGGTTGCTGTATTGGTGGTGGTGGTGGTGGTGGTGGTGAGCTGTTGTGGTGGTGGTGGTGGCTGTGGTGGTGGTGGTTGTGTGGTGGTTTGGTGGTGGTGGGTTGACGTGGTGGTGGTGGTGGTGATCGTGGTGGTGGCGGTGGTGGGTGGTGGGTGGTGGGTGGTGGGTGGTGGTAGTGATGGTGATTGTGGTGGTGGTGTGGTGGTTTGTGGTGGTGGTGTTGGTGGTGGATCGTGGTGATGGTGGTGATTGTGGCGGCGGTGGTGATGGTGGTGGTAATGGTGTGGTGGTTTGTGGTGGTGGTGGTGGTGGGTTGTGGTGGGTTGCTGGTGGTGGTGGCGTTTTTGGTGGTGGTGGTGGTGAAGTGGTTTATGGTGATGGTGGTGGTTGTGGTGATGGTGGGTTGTGGTGGTTGTGGTGGTGGTTGTGGCGTAGGCGGTGGCGGTGGTGGTGGTATGGTGGTCTGTGGTGGCGGTGGTGGTGGTGGTGTGGCCTTCGGCTATTCCCGCCACTGCGTTTTGGCAATCGGAGTTCTAATGGATGCCTCTTGAGGTCTCGTCAGAATGGTCTCGGGGGCGTCTGAGAAGCATGCGAGGGCTCGATATGGCAATTTGTGTGTTGCCTCTGCGGCCTCTGGGCCCTCTCCGGTCATCGTCGCTGCGTCCCCGCCGTCGGCGCTGCTGGCCGCCGCCAGCGCCGGCGCCGGCGCCGGCGCGGGGGGGGGCTTTGAACCACCCTCCCCTTCTGGGCCCTCTCTGGTCATCGTCGCTGCGCTGCGTTGGCGCTGCGGCGGCCGCCAGCGCTGGCGCCGGCGCCAGGGGCGCGGGGTTTTGGACCCCCCTGGACCCCCCTCCCCTTTGGAGGGGTGAGGTTGGGGAAGGGTTCGGGAGGGGAGGGGGGGTTAGGGGGGAGGGGAGTCCCCCTGGTTCTGATCGACGGCGCCGAGTGTTGGGGGGGGGCCCACCCCCCGGTTCGAAACGCGCCGCCGAATGTTCCCAAGGCAACTGGCCGTGAAACGCGCTCTCTCACATCTCCAAATCACACTCCCCCGCCCCTTCAAGGCAACTCCAAATCAGACCCACCCGAAACTCGGACACTGCCTCCTGCTATGAAACCGGCCTTCTCGCGCTGAATTGGGCCAGTCTTCTCTGACCCGCAGGGGGCCCGAAACAGGGGCCTCGGGAGGCCAAGAGCAAAGGAGAAGGTTTGCATCAAAAAAACACTGACACAAATCAGCCCACGCACCCCTCCTGGGGTCCTCCTCCTCCTCCTTCTCCCCCTCCTGGTCGTCGTCGATGTCTTTCAGGGTCGGCGGCACTGGCCGTCAGGCCTCCGCAATCAGGCCACGGAACCCTCCTGGGGTCCACGGCGGCCAATTTTCGGGCTGCGTCCCTCCTGCAGGTTTGGGCCTCTGCATCCTGCCCTGGTCACGTTGCGACATCGCAGCTGCCCCCAATTCTGCTCTCGATCCTCGGCGGTCCTCCTCGCTCCGCCCTCGGGCAATTCTTGGCTCCCGCGCTTCTCTCGCTGGCCCATTTGTTAGCCTTATTTATCCAAGTTTTCTCGAAGATCGAATATCCACGATTATATCCACCCGACCCACGTGCTCCTCCCCTCCGCGAGGATCGAAGATCGAGCTTTTCTCAGTGTGTGCTTGTGTCTGCGGCTCATTTGGGCCTCTGGAGATCTCTGGGGACTTCTGCAGACTACGAAGAATCACTGGAGCCCTCTTCTATCCCTTCCCGTCATCCTTGTTCTCTTCCGCTGCCAGCCCAACCCAACCACCAAACCCTCTCCCTCTTTTGAGGTCGCCCATGTTGGTGCATGCCGCATCGGTCATGCATCGGCGACGTCGTGACGGAGAACATCGGGCTTTGGGCCGCGCCGCGTCGCCTACGCACCAGCAATGCGGCGCGATCCTCCGACACCATCTGCTCCCACTTTATTCGGGCGTCCTGGAATGATGGATGTTGCGTCCTGTTGCATAGTCCGCAACGAGAGACTGGGAAGTCTCGGGGCCTCTCGGGCGCTCAGGGGCCCCTCTTGGGCCTCTCTTGGGAGCTTTGGAATCAAATAGGCCGTCTTGGATGCATCTTGGGCCGTCTTGGGTGGCTCTTTGGCGCTCGTGGGGCTCCTTTGGGCCGAAACTGAAACCATTTCAGACACGACAGCCAGTCCCGCCCCCCATGGAGAACCCAGAGGCCAGGTTTTGGGGACCATGCGGCCTTACCCATACATACATATGCATATGTATATATATATATGTGTGTATATATATATATATATATATATATATATATATTGAATCATCCCGCGTGCTTCGCGCGCGCTCCAGTTCTACCTAGGCTCGACTTACGCATGGAAATTCAACTATTGAAGTGCCTTGTGCATCGAACGACCTTCTGGGGATCCCTGCGTAAGCCTTGGAAACGTATGGAAGGGGACATGCGGAAACCACAACAGCATCAATTGGGTCAGGAAATGTGCGATGATTTTGGGCCCTCGAAAGCTTCCTGGGATCTTTTTTCGGTGGCGACGGGGGCCTTACTTCTGGTCTGTTGTACAATTACTCCGACGGAAAGACCCCACATGAGAATATGTTCAGCTTGCCCTTCGCCCTTTCTCCTCGCCCTGGCAGACACCCTCCTCTCGCCCTCTGCTCTGCCCTCTCCCCCTCCTCCTTCCTCCTCTTCCTTCTTATACTTCTTCTCCTCCTCATTATATTTATCCTCCTCCCCTCCTTCTCCATCTCCTCAGCATCGTCGCCCTCTCCCAAATCCCTCCCCCGTCGTCATCCTTCCCCTGCTTCTTTTCCACGTGCCCCCCCCGTCCCCCAGGTCGGGGCAAGCTGATCGATTTCCCAGGGCGCCGTCGCCGCAACCCCGCGGGCCAGACCGTCGGGGCAGCCCCGCGGGCCTCTAGCTGCGCGCCGCGGCGCTCCTGCCGGGGGCAGCGCGAAGCCAAGCTCCGCGGCGAGCTGCTCGGCGTCATGCCTAGAGGTCTTCGCTTTCTCCTCGGACTTCTCGAGCGCCCCCCGCAGGGGCGCCGGCTGCCCGCGTTCCAGAAACTCGCGCGAGGGCAAGGGGGCGTGACGTAGAGGTGCAGCCACCACTGCTCGTCCGACATGCCCGCGCGGCCAGCGTCCTCGCCCCTCGCGCAGTCGACGGCGGCGCCCTCGCGCAGCGTCTGGCCCCGCGACAGCGTAGAGGTCGGGAAGGGCGCGCGCGCCAGGGTGAACCCCGAGCGGCGCGCAGTGTGCGCCCCCGAGCACTGCCGCGTGAGCTCCTGCTCGCTGGGCCTGAACACGAGCAAGCTCCTCGCCCGTGCCTCGGCCTCGCCGTGTTCGACGGCGCCTTCGGCGCCCTGCGGCGGAAGCTCGGCGACCTTATGGTAGATCGGGGGCTCCTTGAAGCCGTGGACCTCCAGCCAGATCCCCTGCGGTAGGTAGCAGGGGCGAGAGAGCTAGCCCGGCGCGCGCCCCTCGTAGTCCCGCTCGTCGTGCGGGTGAAACTCGAGGGGCGCGACGGTGGCCCGTTGCTCCTGCGCGAGCCCCAACTTCTTCTGCAACTCCTCCCGCGCGGCCGTGAACCGACCCTCTATGCCGACGTGTGCCGGTAAGGCGCCATGGAAGTCCCCCGTCTCGTGCATGTTCGGGGCGTTCAGGGGTTCATGGGGCGTCGGCCCGCGTCTGGATCTCCTTGAATCGCGCCGCGCTCGTCTGCGGCCTGCAGGAAAACAAGGGGGGCGCCGAGGCGCTGCGCGTCGCGACGAGCGCGCGCGTCGACCTACCTCGCGAGCGTCTCCCAGTAGATGCCCATGCCGTAGCCGAGCAGAAAGTTGTCGTGCTGGTGCCGAGGGCCCAGGGCGCCGCAGTTGTCCGAGGCCAACGTCTTCTTCCAGGCGGGCCAAACCTCCGGCGGGAAGGGCTCGCCCTCGCGCGTGCAGCCCAAGAGCGCGATCAGAGGGCACCCGGGCTCGAAACGCTTCGTGTCCTTCAGCTCGAAGACGCAAGGGGTCTCAGAGAAGACCCTGATAGCGCGCTGAATCTCCACCGTCGGCGGCTCCGTGCACATGTGTGACCCGTCGCCCAGGCGCTTGTTCACATCCGTCAGGAGCCCGATGCTGCCGGTGGGCTTCAGCTGCAAGAGATCGCCGTGGTGCAACGCGATGGAGGCGCGCCCGAAGTGGTGGTGCGGCCTCTTGTAGGTGGACTCCTGCGCGTCGCGCGTGTCGCTGCGTCCGTGGCAGGCACGATGGTCCAGAGCGTTGCGCAGAACTTTTTGCGGTCGACTGCGAAGGCCGTCTGGCCCAGTCGCAAACAAGAAACGGGCAACGTACAGAGTGAGCCAAGCCGCCCACCGCAACAAGTGCGAAAGTGGGGAATGCGAAGCTCCTGTTCAGAACAAGCGACAATCAGGCGAAGCACTTATACCAACACGCGTGCATGCACAACAACACGCACAAGCATGGTATGAGACAACGCAACCACAAATCACAACAGTTCAAACTCGAAGTATGCAGTAAGAACCCGTGGAAGAACATCAATGGTATGTTCAATCGCCGACATCTCGGCATCCGTCGCTGTAGTATTGTTGTCGATAGAGAAAGCAGCACTATACACCTCCGTCCATACAGCGTCTCTGGAGCTCGACTTACGACGCGTCCGCGAGACGCGACCGACATCGATCCAACAACCGACTCCGGCTCTGAAACTTCCTCCGGGCTTCAACAACGTACTTCCTCGGACTCCATGAATTAATATCCTCCTCGGGCTTCTTGGGGCATCTAAACATCTTACACGCGCAGAAACACGCAAACGAGTGCATACGCTGGAGCGAATGGTTGTCCAGCGTCATCCCTTCGACCCCATGCGTGGGAATCCCCTGCGCCTTCTCCTGATACCTCCAAAACGAATCACGCATAGTTACAGCATCATTACGGAAATAGCTAGAGATACCGAATAAACTCTTGCGTGCCATGGACAAACGATAATCGACATGGGGATGCGTTGGCGCACTGAACTCAGAACGGATTCCGACACCAAGCGCACTCATGGAAATAACTCTCCGGAAACGCAACACCTCGGGCACATTGGGGGCGATGCCTTTCGTCCGGGCGGCCAAGAGAGAAGCGCGGATATCGATCAACAAGTCTTCAGCTGCAGGAATCGCACCGTCTCCAGCACAACGCGGTGCGGCACCACAGGACATAAAAAAGAAGTGACGACATCTTCCACGCCATACCGAATGAAAGAAGACGTGCAGTTAGATCGTGGATCATGGCTCTGAGATCCTGAACAGAGCCGGTTAG
>CAUYUJ010022059.1:742742-752742 GCA_963575745.1 Prorocentrum cordatum | reverse complement strand
GGAATCTCTAGCTTGCTCGCCTCCGGAGGGGCGCGCCAGTCCCGGGCGCCGAAGTGCGTGGAACTCAGGGCGTCGACCGACGCGTCGGCCGCCTCGGCGACAGCCGACCGGCGTGGGGCGCGCCGCGCAGTCGATCAGCACATCGAGCCTCTCCCGCCCAAGGGCCGAACGGCGAGGCGGGGCAGCGGGGAGATGTCGCGCGGCCTCGAAGGGGCGCCCCCCTCCACCCAAAACGCTCAAGAGGTTCAGCTGGCAGCTCGAGCACCTCCGCCATGCTTGTCGGCGCCGCCGAGGCCCATTGCTGTCGAAGGTCACGGTGGGCTACTCCAGACCCCCAGCTTCGACGCCGCTACTTATCCCCGGCGGCGTGGCCGCCTGCGCCGCGGCCCCCCCCCGTGGGCCCCTTGCGCGGCGCCCGATCCTCAGACGCCTTCCGCTTCTCCGTTGCGATCGCCGCCTCGGCCCGGAGACGCTCCGAGACGCGCGAGGCAAGCGCGGTCGGCCGCAAGCGCGCCTCCATCCCGGAGACCATCCCGGAGGCCACCACGTATCTCGGCGCTGACGGGTTTGCGCGGCGCGCCTGGGCGATGAGCCGGCGCCCCCTGACCGCCGCCCCCATGCAAGTTCACGACGTTGAGGCCGTCGTGCGTCGCCGCGAGTTCCTGGGTGAGCGCGAGGTTGGCGTCCTCATGGATCGAGCGATCTTCGTCCGGAATCTTGGCCTCGACCAGCCACCTGGAGTGTTGGGCTCGATAACCTTCGGCCATCTTTATCGCCCCACGGCAATGCCACTCGGCCGCGCGCGGACCACAGAGCGGGAAGCCGTCAAAATCCGTCGAGGTCATTTCCTGCGCGGATTATCTGGTGCCCCGCCCCCGCTGCCCGTCAGCGCCATGCACCGCGGACTGCGCGCGCACGTCGTCGCCCGCGGCCTGGTCATTGCCATGAGTTGCGGAGGCACTCCGGCACCACTTGATCCTGGACTCGCAGAAACAGTCGATCTCGGCCTGGTAGTTGTTCAAGCGCCAGACCAGCACGGGCCCAGGGTTGGCCATCCCTGGCAACCCAATCAGCGCGCTGTCGTTCACCACCGCCGCACCAGGTGCAAGCGTCACGGTCTCTCCGATGCTGTGTCCCTCGACGTGCTCGGCGAGCACCCAACTGGGCGCGGCGGCCGGGGCGCCGCCCTCGGCCGCGCCCGCGTCCGCCGCAGCGCCGCCCGCGACGGGCGCGGCGGCGGCAACCCCTGGGGCGGCTGCGGCCGCTGGGGGGCGAAGGGTAACCACCGCTTGGGCCTCCGTCAGGAACAGCTGTACTTTGCTGTCGGTCGGCGCCGCCCGGAAGCGGTGCAGGGCAGCCCCCACGAACCCGAGCGGCATCTCCCCGTTGTCACTGGGGAACCTCACCAGCTCAAACGTCGCAGCATCACCGTAGTCCTCACCACACGCGTCGTTTTCTGAGTTGGCTGACGTCACCAGGCCAACTGTCATATCACCGAGAAGCTGTCGTTCGTGTAACAACTCCTCCCCAGCGTCCGCGTGCTTCACGAACTCCGTCCGACAAACCAATCGCTCCAAACCCCGTCGGCAACGGCCACCCGTCCGCTCCTGTGGCGGTTTGGGGCCTCCCTAAGAGGCCCGGGGGCGTAGTACCGGGAGTTGCCCCCAAATGTCACGGAGGTGGAGGACGCTCCCGGGAAGTGGCGGCGTATTTGTTGAATTATATATGTTAGCATATACATTTACATATACATATACAAAGTTGTATATCTCTCTCTCTCTCTCTCCCTTCTCTATATATCCTCTCTTCTCCCTCCGTCCCTCCTCTTTCCTCTGTCTTGGCGTGGTGCCTCTTTCCTCTTCGTTCATCGCTGCCTCTTGGCTCAATTTTCCCTCTCTCCGCCCTCCCTCCACCTCCTCCATCTCCCTTCCTGCACCCTCCCCGCCTTTGCATCCCTGTCTCCCCACCTCCCCCCCAATCCCTGCCCCACTTCATGAACTGGCAAGACATGCCATGTCAGCTCGCATCACGCTCATGCGAGAGGAAGGAGCACGAGGCCCTGGCGGAACGAGAAAACGAGAGAGAGAGAGAGAACACAAACAAAAACGAGAGATAGAGAGAGAGAGAGAGAGACAGAAAGAGAGCAAGCAAGAAGGGAAAGAGGAACAGTGAGCGAGAGAGTGGGCTGAGGGACAGAAGGAAGTGAGAACTAAGGACACTCGCATTACGGGCTTGTTGAGCGAAGTGCACGGGTCTGTATATGCTACTGGTACAACGGGCAAGATCACCTAAACCGCGTGCTTCACGGCATCGATGTTTCGCTGCGGTCCAAGAACAAACAATCACGTCTGCCTCCGACTCGTCCATTTATCTCGTTTACACCATAATGGTGCAACGCACGTAATGCAGACATCTACTAACTTCTGCTCTCCTCGTCGTCACCACCGTCCTCAACGTGGCATCCCTGGCCCGATCTCCGCTCCTGAGCAGGGTGGTGCCTCATGCTCAGAAGCGAGATCAAGATGGCGAATAACAGTATCTGCGCAGAACATGTTCGAGACACGTTATTATACAACTGGTACACCATGCGGGAGCGAGGCATCACATTACATGAAACAAATAGCATATGCGTTGAACTTGCAACGCACGCGCTCAACATGAAACAAATCATACAAACACTGCCGCCAACACACAACACACAATCTGGCAACACCACGGGCGGCAAAATGGATGTTCCGAGATTCTGCACTCAAACGCTGATCATTTCGAACGCAACTGCGTTCGAACATACGCAACACCGTCAACACGCCCGATCCACAACACGTTACAAAACAATCAGCCGTGCACCCGCAGTACACCCCACCCCCACTCATCCTCTATCGGCAACTGGTACATATGACAGAAACCACATCGCCGTCAGAACATGCAGAACAACTGAAAAATGCCGACTCCGTAGTCTGCCCTGGTGGCCGCGTGCCTCATGGACTCACCACCACGGCCAAGAATACGGGGAGGCGGAGCGGGCCAAGGAGCGGGGCTACGCTCAATATTCGTCTCGGGCGTCATTCCGTTCAGACATGCACCACACAATCAAGTTGTGCGGTCCACGGCGGGTTGTAAACGAAGCGCTCGCGCGCCCAAATGCATGACAGTTCCTCGGGCACCTGGACAGATGACAAACAAATAGCCCGGCGAAGTGTCCATTCCTTCCATCCGTCCTCTCTTTCTCTGCCTTATGGGCTGCTCGAAGTACATGTGGCAGGCAAGAAGTAAAACCCCTCAAGCGGTATGATCTTCATGATTTGGGGCGGGTATCGAGGATGTTGGATATATGTGTTGAATGGAACGCGAACAAAAAAGAACGAAAAACTGTCACATGATTGTTGTTGTTCTTGCTGGCTCCCCTCCGGTAATCAATCTGCATTTTTATTAAAGTGCTTATCCCGGGGCTCGCACCCGTTTGTTCAAAAGACACGTGCAGTGTCACTAAATTATGTCTTTGCCCGTCTGTCTGCAGCAACAGCGGATCCCGCCTGATACTTCCTCACAGTTCATTAGAAAATCGTGCTCTCGCGCGGGGTTTCCTCACTGTGTACAGGAATCGCGCTCTCGCGAAGGACTTTCTCGCAACTTATTCGGACGCCGCGCCTTCGACACTCAAACATCTTATGCTCTCGCTGTGGATTTCCCCCGATCTACTTGGGAATCGCGCTATCGCTCGAGAGTTCCTCGCGACTCATGCAGGGCGCACCCTTCAGCAACCCACCTGCCCCTTGTCCTTTCCCTCCATCCGTCCACTCTTCCTCAGCTTTGTGGGCTGCACGAACTGGGCGGTGCAGGTAAAAAGGATACATACAACGGAGGCAACTCCACAAGAAACCTTCCACAAGACACCCAACCCTGAGACCCCAGGACGTCCATTGATTTTTGGCGTGGGAACGCAACGCCTTCCAAAGCAAAACCATCGAAACCCAAGAAACCCAAGGCACCCTGAAGGCAAGCAGGGTGTTTCTTGGCATGGGCCTCCACTGTACCCCCAGTGGGAGTACGTTCAGAGGGCGGGTATCGAAAATTTGGGACATACGCGTTGAATAGAACCCGACCGGACAAGAACGACCAATATCATTGTTTACTGTTGTTGCTGCTGTTGTTGTTATTGTCGCCAATGCAGTTGTTGGTGCTTTTGTTGTCGGTGGTGGTAGTGTTGGTTGCGGCTGTGGTTGTGGTTGTTTTGTTACTATTGTTTTTATTGTTTGTGCTGTTGGGTTTGTTTTGTTTGTTGTTGTTGTTGTTGTTGTTCTTGTGTTTTTGCTTGTTCTCTGTCTGTCTGTCTCTCACTCTCATTCGTTTGATATCCCGCTCCCTTTCCCTTTCGATATCCCCCTCCCTCTCCCTCCCCCTCGCCCTCTCTCTCATTATCCCCTTCTCCCTCTCCAGGATCAGTCGACTCCGTTGCTGGACAAGTTCCACCAAACGCATGCCGCCTGAAATCCGCCGACCCCAAGAGGCGTGTGCGACCGACCTTGGCAACAAACACGCACATGTCCCAGTCACTGTCTTTCGCCCCGCCCCCCTGCCGCTCCACTCCACGGCAGCTCTGTTCTTCGGACTTTCCAACGCCACGATTTCTCGTCCAAAACCGGGCCCGACCCCCCTCGCGACGATTTCTCGCCCACAACCGACCACGTCCCTCCACCAGGTCCCGGCACCCCATCCCATGAGACCTCTGTTTTTGGGACCCCCCACGCGACGATTTCTCGCCCGAAACCGACCACGTCCCCCCACCAGGTCCCGGCACCTCCATCCCATGAGACCTGTCTTCTTGGGACCTCCCACGCGATGACCACGTCCCCCCACCAAATCCCATGAGACCTCTGTTCTTCGGATCTTGCAACGCGACGACTCCTCGCCCAAACCGGGCCCTTTCCCCCCGCTAGGTCCCGGCACCCCCATCCCATGAGACCTCGCTTCTAGGAGCGCCCTACCCGACGAATTCTCGCCCAAAACCGATCACGCTCTCCCCGCCAGGTCCCAGCATCCCCAACCCATGAGACCTCTGTTCTTGGGACCCCCGCGCGACGATTCCTCGCCCAAGACCGAACGCGTCCCTCCACCAGGTCCCGGCACCCCCATCCCATGAGACCTCTGTTCTTGGGACCCCCCGCGCGACGATTCCTCGCCCGCAACCGACCACGTCCCCCCACCAAGTCCCCCCACTAGGTCCCCCGCCATCCCGATCACATGGGACCTCTGTTTTTGGGACCCCCACGCGACGATTTCTCGCCCAGAACCGACCGCGTCCCCCCGCCAGGTCCCGGCATCCCCATCCCGTGAAACGTCTGTTCTTGGGACCCCCCACGCGGCGATTTCTCGCGCAAAACCGACCACGCGCCCCCCGCCAGGTCCCCCGCCAAGTTTCGCCATCCCCATCCCGTGAGACCTCTGTTCTTGGGACCCCCCACTCGACGATTTCTCGCCCAAAACCGATCGCGCCCCTCCACCAGGTCCCGGCACCCCCATCCCGTGGGACCTCTGTTCTTGGGACCCCCCACGCGACGATTTCTCGCCCAACGCCGACTACGTCCCCACACCAGGTCCCCACGCCAGGCCCCGGCACCCCCGCCCCATGAGACCTTTGTCCTTGGGTTCCCCACGCGACGACTTCTCGTCCAAAGCCGACCGCGCCCCCCCACCAGGCCCCGGCATTCCCATCCCATGAGACCTCTGTTCTTGGGCCCCCCCCGCGCGACGATTTCTCCGCCAAAGCGACCGCGTCCCCCCGCCAGGTCCCCGCGCCCCAATCCCATGAGACCTCTCTTCTTGCCCCCCCCCGCGGGGCCTTCCAACGAGACGATTCTGCGCCCAAGCCCGGCCAGTTCCCCCCGCTAGGTGCCGGCGCCCCCATCCCATGAGACCATCCAAAATCCCGCGCGAGCTCAGGTCGCGGGAACCCCCGCGCGACAATTTCTCGCCCAGAACTGACCGACGCCCCCCACCGCGCCCCCACCGCGGCGCGGCACCCGCACTGCCACCTTCCCCCGCGCTCACACCACGCCCCCACCGCGGCCCCCCACCATCCAGGATTCCGCGCGAGCTCAATTCCTGGGGGACCGACGCCCCCCACCGCGCCCCCACCGCGCTCCCACCGCGGCGCGGCACCCGCACCGCCACCTCCCCCCCCGCGTCCTCACCGCGCTCCCACCGCGGCCCTTCGCCATCCAGCATCCCACGCGAGCTCAATTCTTGGAACCCCCCACGCGACAATCTCTCGCTCATAACTGACCGATGCCCCCCACCACGCCCCCACCACGCCTCCACCACGGCCCGGCGCCCGCGCCGCCGCGCCCCCACCCGCCCTCACCGCGCCCCCACCGCAGCTCCCCACCATCCAGAATCCCTCGCGAGCTCAGTTCTTGGGACCCCACACGCGACAATTTCTTGCCCATGCCTGACCGACCTCCCCCGCCACGCCCCCGCCACGGCCCAGCACCCGCGCCCCCCCCCCCCCCGCGCCTTCACCACGGCCCGGCGCCCGCACCGCCGCGCACCTCCCCGCCCTCACCGCGCCCCGCCGCAGCTCCCACCATCAAGAATCCACGCGAGCTCAGTTCTCCGGACCCCCCCACGACAATTTCTCGCCCAGAACTGACCGCACCCCCCACCACGCCACCACCACGCCTCCACCACGGCCCGGCACCCGCACCGCCACTCCCCTTCCCCCGCCCTCACCGCGCCCCCACCGCGGCCCCCCGCCATCCCACGCGAGCTCAGTTCTTGGGACCGCCCCGCACGACAAAATTTCGCCCATCATTGACCGACCCCCCCGCCACGCTCCCACCACGCCCCCGCCGCGGCCCAGCACCTCCCCCCCCCCCTCGCGCCCACACCGCGCTCCCATTGCGACCCTCCACCATCCAGCATCCCACGCGAGCTCAACCCTTGGGACTCCCCACGCGACACTCTCTCGACCAGACCTGACCGACACCCCCCACCACGCCCCCACCGCGCTCCACCACGGCCCGGCACCCGCACCGCTACCCCCCCCCGCTCTCACCACGCCCCCACCGCGGCCCTCCACCATCCAGAATCCCACGCGAGCTCAGCTCTTGGGACCCCCCCGCACGACAATTTCTCGCCCAGAACTGACCGACACCCCCCACCACGCCCCCACCACGCCTCCACCACGGCCAGGCGTCCGCGCTGCCACTCCCACCCCCCCCGCCGTCACCGCGCCCCCACCGCGGCCCCCCGCCATCCAGAACCCCTCGCGAGCTCAAGTCTTGGGACCCCCCACGCGACAAATTATGCCCAGAACTGACCGACACCCCCCACCACGCCCCCACCACGCCCCCACCACGGCGCGGCACCCGCACCGCCACATTCCCCCGCGCCCACACCACGCCCCCACCGCGGCCCCCCACCATCCAAAATCCTATGCGAGCTCAGTTCTCCGGACCCCCCACGCGACAATTTCTCGCCCAAACCTGACCGACACCCCCCACCACGCCCCACACCACGCCCCCACCACGCCCGGCACCCGCACCGCGCCACCTCCACCCCCCGCGCCCTCGCCGCGCCCCCACCGCGGCCTCCACATCCAGCATCCCACGCGAGCTCAATTCTTGGAACCCCCCACACGACAATTTCTTACTCATAACTGACCGATGCCCCCCACCACGCCTCCACCACGGCCCGGCACCCGCACCGCCGCGCACCTCCCCCGCCCTCACCGCGCCCCCACCGCAGCTCCCCACCATCAAGAATCCCACGCGAGCTCAGGTCTTGGGACCCCCAAACGACAATTTCTCGCCCAGACCTGACCGACCCCTCCCACCACGCCCCCACCACGCCTCCACCACGGCCCGGCACCCGCACCGCCACCCCCCTCCGTGCCTTTACCACGCCCCCACCGCGGCCCCCCACCATCCAGAATCTCACGCGAGCAATTATTGGGACCCCCGGGGGGCCCACACGACAAATTTCTCGCTCACAACTGACGGATGCCCCCCACAACGCCCCCACCACGCCTCCACCACGGCCCGGCACCCGCACCGCCGCCCCCCCCCCCCGCGCCTCACCACGCCCCACCGCGGCCCCCCCACCATCCAGATCCCTCGCGAGCTCACTTCATGGAACCCCCCACTCGCCAATTTCTCGCGCATAACTGACCGATGCCCCAGCCGCGCCCCCCCCCCCCCCCAGAATCCCACGCGAGCTCAGTTCTTGGGACCCCCCACACGCGACAATTTCTCGCCCATCACTGACCGACACCCCCCACCACGCTCCCACCACGCCCCCACCACGGCCCAGCACCTACACCACCACGCCCCCGCAGCGCCCACACCACGCTCCCATCGCGGCCCCCCGCCATCCAGAATCCCACGCGAGCTCGATTCTTGGGGCCCCCCGCACGACAATTTCTCGCCCAGACCTGACCGACGCCCCCCACCACGCCCCTACCGCGCTCCACCACGGCCCGGCACCCGCCCCGCCTCCTTCCCGCTCTCACCACGCCCACCGCAGAGACTCGACCACCGCAGAGACTGGCAGCATACAAGCTACTGGGCAGATGGGCGCGGCACATTCGTTCAATGAAGCTGCGCATGGGACAATGTGTTGGCGTTCTACAAGAGAGACGGGATTGCAGGCCGGGTGTTTTCCCCAGACACACGTTACCTTGTGCAGGCACCAGGCTCCAGCAGGCCACGGACTGGCTTCGAGCCTTCGGCAGCTTTGGAACATGCGAAGCACACCACCTGCACGGCGATGACGAAGAGCTGATGAAAGACGAGACTCGACTATTGACCAAACTCGCCTGGGACTTGCCGGGGTTCTTCAGCAGGGTATCTCGCAACAAGTGGGTGCCGACTCTGCTCGACATTGAGGATCGCGCCTTTCTCGACAACCTGCATGCTTCTTTCTGTGAGCCCACTTTCGAGGTTGAGGTCCAGAGAGTTCTTGAGAAGGTTGATAAGGCTATTCATGCCGTCGCTTACTTCAAGACTCAGGAATGGCAAGAGTGGGCGGTTGCAGCATTCAAGGCAGGCGCACGGCAGGCACATCGTTATTCTAAGGTGCGACAGCTACAGGAGGTGCTTGAGTTTGCGGACAGGCCTCATCCTTACCAGCGGGTGGACGACTGCATGGACACGTGGGCCACCATTTGGAGTACACATCACCAGAAGCCGCTTGAGTTACCTGACGACTTTCAGAACTGGGCACAGCTTCCTGACATCCAGTTGCAGGATTTGAGACCGGTGTTGAGACGGTTCCCTATGCGTACGGCCCTGGGACAATGCAATATTCATCCGAGAACCTTGGATGTCGTTTCTGATGTTGGACTCCATGCTCTCATCCAAGTGCTTCATCGCTATGAACATCTATGTGTCTGGCCAGAGGCTAGATTGCAAACGCGCACGGTGCGCCTTCCCAAAGGATCGGGAGTCCACAGGTTCATAGCCCCCACCCAGACAATCGTCATAATATGGAGCAGTCTTCGAAGACCGATTTCCAAAGCATGGGACATGTCGCACCCCAACGAAGCGTTCTGGGGCACTCGTGCGGGAGCTACTTCGGTCGACGCAGCATTTTCACACAACGTAGTGTCCGAGATGGCCCAGTTGCAGCAAGAGGTTTCTGTCGCAGTACTTATTGACATGTACAAGTTTTTCGAAATGATCAAACTTCCACGCCTGGTACAGAGGGCACGCGAGCTCGACTTTCCTCTTAGATTGCTGTGGCTTCTCCTGGCCAACTAATCCAAAAGCCTCAATAAAACAATGAATGTTGAAATTTCTTTTCCCCTGCAACTCCTCTAAGAGGACTTGCAGGACATCCTGCAACCCCTCTAAGAGGAGTTGCAAGTTTTCTGCAACCCCTCTAAGAGGGGTTGCAGACTTGTAGATTTAGCGAGAGAGACGGCGAAATGGAGAGATAGAGAGAGAGAGAGAGAGAGAGAGAGAGAGAGAGAGAGAGAGAGAGAGAGAGAGAGAGAGAGAGA
>CAUYUJ010022059.1:629884-742642 GCA_963575745.1 Prorocentrum cordatum | reverse complement strand
GGGCCAGGGCCGCCGCGCGCGCGGCGGCCCTGGCCCAATCTGCATGAGAAAATACATTGTACTTGCGGCGCCCCACACCTTTTCTGCGTTGGAAATTACACCATGCGCGAGGGGCCAGGGCCGCCGAGCGCGCGGCGGCCCTGGCCCGTTCTGCATGGGAAAATGCATAGTGCGCGCGGCGGCCCTGGCCCATTCAGTGTGGGAAATATATCATGCGCGAGGGGGCAGGGCCGCCGCGCGCGCGGCGGCCCTGGTGGGAACACGTATAATACGTGCGCCGGTCCTGGCCCACCCTGCGCGGGAAAATCTACCATGCGCGGGGGGCCAGGGCCGCCGCGCGCGCGGCGGCCCTGGCGCGTTCTGCATGGGAAAATGCATAGTGCATGCGGCGGCCCTGGCCTATTCTGTTGGGGCAAGATATGATTCGCAAGGAGCCAGGTCCGCCGCGCGCGCGGCGGTCCAGGCCCGTTCTGCATGGGAAAATGCGTAGTGCGTGCGGCGGCCCAGGCCCATTCTTTGTAGGAAAATATATCGTGCGCGAGGGGCCAGAGCCGCCGCGCGCGCGGCTGCCCTGGCTCGTTCTGCATTGGAAAATGTATAGTACGTGCGGCGGCCTTGGCCCATTCTGTGTGGGAGACAGATACCACGCGCGAGGAGCCAGGGCCGCCGCGCGCGAGGCGGCTCTGACTCGTTCTAGATTGGAAAATGCAAAGTGCGCGCGACGGCCCTGGCCTGTTCTGCATGTGAAATACAGAGTGCGTGCGGCGGCCCTGGCCCATACTGTGTTGGAAAATATACCATGCGCGACGGGCCAGAGCCGCCGCGCGCGGGGCGGCCCTGGCCCGTTCTGCATGGGATAATGCATAGCGTGTGCGGCGGCCCTGGCCCATTCTGTGTGGGAAATATATCATGCGGGAGGGGCCAGGGCCGCCGTACAGCGCAGTGGCCCTTGAGCCGTTCTGCATGAGCACTCATAGTGCGTGCGCGGCCCTTACCATTGCTGGAATTTGCAAACACATCAATTCTCGAGGGGCCAGGGCCGCCTGCGCGCGCGACGGCCCTGGCCTGTTCTGCATGTGAAATACAGAGTGCGTGCGGCGGCCCTGGCCCATACTGTGTTGGAAAATATACCATGCGCGACGGGCCAGAGCCGCCGCGCGCGGGGCGGCCCTGGCCCGTTCTGCATGGGATAATGCATAGCGTGTGCGGCGGCCCTGGCCCATTCTGTGTGGGAAGATATAGCATGCGCGCGCGCGGCTGCATAGCCCGGTTCGGTATTGGAAAATGTATAATGCGTGCGGCTGCCCCTGGCCCCTTTCTGTGGTCGGGCAATATACCATTCGCGAGGGCCAAGGAGCCACCGCGCGCGCGGCGGCCCTGGCCCGTTCTGCATGTGAAAATGCAAGTGCTCGCGGCGATTCGCCCTCCATTCTCATTGGGGGGGGGGAGCAGAAACAAAATATATTAAAGATATCATGCGCGAGGGGCCCACGGCCGCCGCGCGCGGCCGGCGGCTTTGGCCCGCTGCTGTGTGGCAAATGCCCAGCGTTTCGGCGGCCTTGTCATTCTGGCTGGAATATAACCATGCGCGCGGGCCAGACCGCCGCGCGCGCGGCGGCCCTGGCCCGTCCCTGTGTGGGAATATGCTAAGCAACGCGCAGTCGACCTGCTCATTCTGCGCGGGGAAAGATGCCATGCGCGAGGGGCCAGGGCCGCCGAGCGCGCGGCGACCCTGGCCCGTTCTGTATGCGGCGGCCCTGGCCCATCCCAGAGCTCCAACGCCATGAGTTTCTCATGGCGCATCACGTGTCATGAGCTTGGTTCTTGAAGCTCATGATGCCTCTTCGCGTACAGATGTCATGGGGTGCTAGCACCACCACCATCACCACCACCACCACCACTACTACTACGACGACTACTACTACTACTACTACTACTACTACTACTACTACTACTACTACTACTACTACTACTACTACTACTACTACTACTACTAAACTACTACTACTACTACTACTACTACTACTACTACTACTACTACTACTACTACTACTACTACTACTACTACTACTACTACTTCTACTGCTATTGCTATTGCTACTACTACCACTACTACTACTACTACTACTACTACTACTACTACTGGTGCTATCACTACTACTACGATTACTACTACTACTACTACTACTACTACTACTGCTACTACTATTACTACGATTGCTACCGCCTCTACAAAGCCAAAGGCAACAACCACACCACAAACTACCCCTACTACCACTATACGACTACTACGATTACTACTACTACTGTTGCTACTACTACTACTACTACTACTACTACTGCTACTACTTCTACTACTACTACTAGTTCTAGTACTACTACGGCTACTACCGATATAGCTACTGCCACCACTACTACCACTACAACTACCACTACCGCTACTACTACTACTACTACTACTACCACTACTACTACTACGACTACCACTACTACTACTACTACTACTACTACTACTACTACTACTACTACTACTAACACTACTACTACTTCTTCTACTACTACTACTACTACTACTACTACCACTACGACTGCTACTGCTACCTACTGCTACGACCACCACCACCAATACCATTACTACACATATATTACGAGTAGTACTACGAATACTACAACACCAATACTACCACAATTACTATTGCTGCTACTACTACTGCTGCTACGGTTACGACCACTACTATTACTACTACTACTACTACTACTACCACTACTACTACTACTTCGGCTACTACTAATAATACTACTACTACGACTACTACTACTACTACTACTACTACTACTACTACTACCACTACAAATACCAATGCTACTACCACTACTACCACGACGAAGGCGACTACGACTACTACCACTACTACTACTACTACTACTACTACTACTACTATTACTACTACTACTACTACTGCTACTACTACTACTAAGACTACTACTGATACTACTACTCATACCACCACTGCTACTACTACTACTACTGCTACGACTACTACTACTACTACTACAACTACTACTATTACTACGACTACTACTACTACTACTACTACTGCTACTACTACGACGACTAATGATCATACGACGACAACGACTACTACTACTACTACTACTACTACTACGACAACTACTGCTATTACTACTACTACTACTACTACTACTACTACTACTACTGCTGCTGCGACGACCACGACTACTACGACTACCGCGACTGCTACTACTACGATTACTGTACCACTACTACTGCTACTACTACTGCTGCGACTACTACTACTTCTACGAGTACTACTACTACTACTCCTACTACTACTAAGCTACTGCTACTACTACTACTACTACTACTACTACTACTACCACTACAACTACTACTACTACTACTACTACTACGATCTATCACTGGTACTACTACTACTACTACTACGACTACTACTACTACTACTACTACTACTACTTCTACCACTACTACTACTACTACTACTACTACTACTGCTGTTACTACTAGCATTTCTACTACTACTACTACTACTACTACTACTACTACTACTACTACTACTACTACTACTACTACTACGACTACTACTACTACTACTACTACTACTACCACTACTACTACTACTACTACTACTACTACCCGCACACTCAGTGCTGTGCTGCGAACTACTACCACTATTTCTACTACTGGTGCTACTACTACTGATACTACTACTCTACTTCGACTACTACTACACTACTACTACTACGATTACTACCTAATACGGACTACTACTAAACGACTACTACTACAAGGACTACACTATTTTATTATGACGACTGCTGCTACTTACGACTACCACCACCAAAACCACTACTACTACTACTAACCGCCCATACTACTACTACTACTGCTGCTGCTGCTACTACTACTACTACTACACTACTACTCCTACTACTGACTGCACTACTTACTACTACTAACGACTGACACTACTACCACTACGAAACTACCACTACTACTCAACTACTACTCTACCACTACTAATACTACTACTACTACTACGACTACGACTAGGGGCGACTATTAATTCTACTACTACTACTAACTAATACTCTACTACTACTCTACTACTACTACTACTCGACTACGACTAACTACGACTACTACTATCTACCACTACTACTTACTACTACTCTACTACTACTACTACTACTACGAAACACACTACTACGACTACTACTACGACTACTACTACTACTACTACTACTACTACTGCTACTACTACTACTACTACTACTACTACTACTACTACGACTGCTAATATAACTATCACGACTACTACTAGTGCGACTATTACTACTACTACTACTACTACTACTACTACTACTGCTACTACTACCACCACCACAACTACTACTTCTACTAGTACTACTAGTACTACTACTACTACTACTACTACTACCACTACTACTAATACTACTACTACTGACTACTACTTCTGCTCCTACTAATGCGGCTACTACTACTACTACTACTACTACTACTACTACTACTACTACTACGAACTACGACGTACTACACACTAATACTACTACAAACACTACTCCTACTACTACTAACTACTACTACTACTACTCCTACTACTACTACTACTACTAGTACTACTACTACTACTACTACCTACTACTACTACTACTAATACTACTACTACTACTACTACGCTACTACTACTACTACTGACTACTACGGGCCAGGGCCGCCGCGCGCGCGGCGGCCCTGGCCCGTTCTGCATGGGACAATGCATAGTGGGCGTGGCGGTCCTGGCCCGTTACGTGTGGGAGATATACCATGCGCGATGGGACCAGAGTCGCCGCGCGCGCGGCGGCCTTGGCCCGTTCTCCATGGGAAGCTGCATTGTGCGTGCGGCGGTTTCGGGCCATTCTGCGCAAGTAATCTACCATGCGCGACGGGCCAGGGCTGCCGCGCGCTTGGCGGCCCTGGCCCGTTCTTCATGGGAAAATGCATAATGCGTGCGGCGGCCTCGGCCCATTCTGTGTGGGTAATCTACCATGCGCGACGGGCCAGGGCTGCCGCGTGCGCGGCGGCCCTGGCGCGTCCCACATGGGACAGGGCATCGCGCGTGCGGTTGCTCTGGCCCATTGGCCCGTTCTGTAT
This sequence comes from Prorocentrum cordatum, assembly GCA_963575745.1. Classification (NCBI taxonomy): domain Eukaryota; class Dinophyceae; order Prorocentrales; family Prorocentraceae; genus Prorocentrum; species Prorocentrum cordatum. The sequence continues at coordinate 737,448 of CAUYUJ010022059.1, read as the reverse complement.
GGGATAATGCATAGTGCGCGCGGCGGCCCTGACCCATTCTGCGCGGTGAAATACCATGCGCGAGGGGCCAGGGCCGCGCCGCGCGCGCGGCGGCCCTGGCCCGTTCTGCATTGGAAAATCCAAAGTGCGTGCGGCGGCCCTGGCCCAGTCCGTTGGAAAATATACCGTGCGCGATGGGGCCAGAGCCGCCGCGCGCGCGGCGGCCTTGGCCCGTTCTCCATGGGAAGCTGCATTGTGCGCGCGGCGGCCCTGGCCCGTTCTTTGAATAGTGCGCGCGGCAGCCCTGGCCCATTCTGTGCGAAAAAATATACCATGCGCCAGGAGCCAGGGCGTTCTGCATAGGAAAGTCCACGCTGCGTGCGGCGGCCCTGGCCCGTTCTGCATGGGGAAAAGCATAGTTCGGGGATGAACAGACCTTTTAGTAAAACGTGGTTTAGTGAAAACGACCTCGGGCCCAAACCTGGCGGGCGCAAGCCTGGAAAATAGCAGCCGCGGCGCCCTCTCGAGAACCGAAAACGGACAATTCACTAATCGACGTGTCAGGGTAGGAGGTCTGTCCACCCCCGAATAGCGCGCGCGGCGGCCCTGGCACATTCTGCGCGCGCCTGGCGCCGAAGATTTAGAGCCAAAATGGCGTTTCGCGTGCGCCTTCAAAATGGCGAGGTCAGAGGCTAAGGCGAGGTTCATGGCTTCGAGAGGCTTGGCCAAGCGATGGAAGAATTCCGCGGCCCCGTGCAGGAGGGCGGGCTTGGTCGCATCGTGGCATGCCGTCATGGACTTGTAGAGCCCCAGCAGGTCATCCAGCCACTGTTGGAGCTGCTTGTATCTGGTGGACATGTCGATATCCTGTCATCCCTCAATTTTCTGTGCGTGTTCGTTGAAGCGCTGGCGGAGCGCCATCGCAGTGGGCTTCTTGAAGTCACGATACCAATTCTGCGTAGACAAATTCGTCGTGTAGACGCGGGCGACCGCGTCGCGCACCCGACCGAGGGGCTGGGTCCCCTTCCCGACGTACTGCTTCGTGAGCGCGAACTCCGAAACGGGCGCGCCCGTAACTCCAACTGCCACCGGTGGATCCTCGGCACGCTCCTCCGCCGCCGCACTCACATGAGACGAGCACTCGCCCCCGCCGCCGCGCTCAAACGAGACGGGCTGCTTGTTGCCCCCGCCGTACTCAAACGAGACGAGCTGCTCGCCCCCGCCGCACTCGCGCTTGACGGCGGGCCCGGGCTTGAAAAAGGTCCTCCTCCAAGGCCGCCATGAGGCCGGGGGGTATCGGGGCGGGGGCAGGCTGCTCCTCCTATGGGGCGAGCATGCCGGGCTGCTCCTCCTTCGGGGCGAGCGCTGCAGGCGCGGCAAATAAATTCCTGTCTGCAATGCGCAACTCTGCAGCCACAAAACGATGGAAGAGAAAAGACGAAGAGGGGCGACTCGTCAGGTTGCTGGTTTCTGTGCTGTCTGGCGGGGTCTCTGCTGCGCTGCGTCGCGCCGTGCTGAGTCGGTGCGTGCGTTTGTGTGTGTGTGTGCCGTAAGATAGACCGCATGTTAATGCGAAAATAAATCGCGTGGTTAGTGGGCTGTACCAGTAGACGACGATGTGCTGATTGCATGCGGAGATGGATATCAAAGGGGCAAGCGCTGAGGGGTCTCTTCCGACCCCAGGCAAGCATAAGGGACTTTCCGATTGCGGACAGCACAGATACCGCCACGCGCGTGTCGGCGCATTGTAGGCTGCAACAATACACGTAAGAGGGTTCAGTTTAGTTCCCAGGCGGGCATGGCGGCGTTCTATTGCTGGCAATGCAGTAACCGCCGCTCGCGCGCGTCCGCGCATTGCAAGCTGCATCAGTAGACGGAAATATGCTTTGTTGGTAATAAACTCGCATGTTAAGTCGCAAGTCCAATCGGTCGGCAAACGTTAGGGGTCCACTTTCGCTCCCAAGCAAGCATGGCGACTTTCCTATGGCGGACAATACAGAAATCGCCCCGCGCGCGCGCGTCGGCGTCTTGTGGTCTCCACCAATAGACACAGCCCGTAAAGACCGCAAATGAAGTTTGAAATCCAATCGGCGACCGCTAAGGGTTCACTTGAGTTCCCAGGTCAGCATGCGGACAATAGAGGAGCCGCCGCGCCCGACCGCGAGCGCGAGCGCGCGTCGGCGCATTATAAGCTGCAGCAATAGACCAACACCACACAACCACGTGGCAAGTTGGAAATCCAATCGACAACCGCTAAGGGTCCACTTTAGTTCCCAGGACAGCAAGGTCACGCTCCTGTTGCGGGCATTGGGTGATATTTCTAAAGATGAAAGGCGCGGGCGTGCACCGAGTGATAGTTTTTTGCTAAATATGAAAGAAGGTTGGTGGGGGCAGCACCCCTTCCCAACACGTGCTTGTCGGGCGAGGGTCGTTCAGGGACCAGGCGCGTGAGCGCGCGGATGTGCACCGAGTGCTATTCTCTGCCGAGGATGAAACAAGGTAGCGTCGCGATCCTCCGCAAAACTAACCACTCGGGCGAAGCCGCCAGCTGGCTTGGAAACTAAAGTCAGCCCTTAGCGGCGGCATGTTCGAATTCCAAATTAACGCTGGTCCTGGCGCATGCTTTCTGATGGCGCGCGTCGGCGCCTTGCCTGCTGCACTAGTAAACGGGAAAGTGCAGACCGCCTGTTAGGGCGGAAATCTACTCGGTTACGGCTGAGGGCCCACTTTGATCCCCAAGCCAACATGGCGACGTTCCTATTGATGGCAATACAGAGGCAGCCCGCCGCCCGTCGCCCGCCACCGGCCAGACATCAAAGAAAACATTCACAAGGCCCATGTTGACTGGGAAATCCAGTCGGTCGCCTCTCTGTGAGGGCTCACTGTTTCCATGCCAACATGGCGGCTCTCCTTTTGTGGGCAATTGAGAAACAACCACGCGGCGCGCGCGCGCGGGGATGTGCACCGAGCGGTACCCTTCGCTAATGATGGAAGAGGCAACAGCCACCTTTCGGGCGACGGCCCTTTTGGGGGCAGGCGAGCGCGCGCGCGTGCTAGGGGTGAAAGAAGGTGGGGTCGCGATCCTTCCAAGCTAAATACAATGTTGGGGCACTCGGGCGAGGGTCGTTTCGTTTGCAAATGGCGAGAGGGGGCGTCGCGATCCTCCGCATACATACCACTCGGTCGAGGGTTAGTTGGGGACCAGGGGCGCGCCGAAACGAAAGGCGGGAAACGCGTGCGAAAGTAGCCGCGCGCGGCGTTCGGCGGAGCCACCTATGGGGCCACGGAACGCGCGAGGAGCGCGTCGACGTGAAAGGCGCGGACGCATGCGAACGCACCCACTTGAGGCCTTCGGCGGCACCCCCAATGCGGCCACGAAACGCGCGAGGGGCGCGCCGAACCGAGAGGCGCGGACGCATGCGAACGCGAGCGAGGAGGCGCGCAGCGAGGCCCCCTGGGGACCCCCTGGGGCGCGCAGCGAGGCCCCCACGAGGCGCGCGGGCGGCGCGCCGTAATGCGAGGCGCGGGCGCATGCAAACGCAGCCTCCAGGAGCCTTCGACTGACTCGCGATGGGGCTACGAAGTGTCTGAGGCTGCGTGCCAAAACGAGAAGCTCCGGGGAAGCGCACTAAACAATTTTCAACGCTTACAGCTCGGCGAGCGAGGCGCGAAAAAAGGCGAAACATGCACGCGCATCAACGCGCGACGCGCGCGAAACAGATCGCGCTGCTGAAAATTTCGGCACGCGAAGCGTGCTGAACGGTTTTGCAACTTGTACACGTCGGCGCGCGGAGCTCCATCAACGGCTGACAACACGGAGAGCGCGAAACGGTTAACTATATGCACGCCTCGACACGCCCGAGCATGCCCGACCGTTCCCCAGCGATCCCGCTGCCGAGCTCCCCCTGGCTCGGGGGAGCACAGGGGGGGGGGCGGGAGAGGGGGGGGGGGCGAACAATGGCTGAGGAAGTCTGAAGGAGGCCAAGGGGGGGGCTTCGATTGGCTTCGGGTGGCCGAGGGGAGCTGGGGGCGTTGGCTTCGGGGCACCGGTTTGATTTGCAAGTGCAAAGTTGATTTCGCGAGTTCGATTGCCGGTGCATTTGCACTATTGATTTCGCGAGTTTGTTCGCCGAGTGGATTTGCAGAGTTGAGTTCGCGAGTTGATTTGCGAAGTTCATTTGCCGAGTTGTTTCGCAGACTTGATTTGCAGAGTTGGTTCGCAGAGTTGATTTCGCGAGTTGATTGGCAGCGTTGATTTGCCGAGTTGGTTGTCGCGTTGGTTCGCAGAGCTGACTTCGCGAGTTCATTGGCAGAGCTGATTTCGCAAGCTGGCTTCGCGATCTGATTTGCAAAGTTGATGCGCGTAATTGATGTCGCTGGTTGATTCGCCGAGTTGATTTGCCGAGTTGGTTTGCAGAGTTGATTTCGCGAGTTGATTTGCCGAGTAGGTCTGCCGAGTTGATTTGCAGAGTTGATTTCGCGAGTTGATTTGCCTAGTTGATTCGCATAGTTGATTTCGCGAGTTGATTTGCCGAGTTGATTAGCAGAGTTGATTTCGCGAGTTGATTTGCCGAGTTGATTTGCCGAGTTGATTCGCAGAGTTGATTTGCCGAGTTGATCTGCCGAGTTGATTTGCAGAGTTGAATCGCAGAGTTGATTTGCAGAGTTGATTTGCCGGTTTGGTTCGCAGAGTTGAATTGCCGAGGTGATTTGCCGAGTTGATTCGCAGAGCTGCTTTGCAGAGTTGATTCGCAGAGTTGATTTGCCGAGTTGATTTGCCGAGTTGGTTCGCAGAGTTGATTTCGCGAGTTGGTTCGCCGAGTTGATGTGCCGAGGTGGTTTGTCGGGTTGATTTGCAGAGCTGGTTGGTCGAATGGCTTCGCAGAGATTCTTTCGGGAGTTGATTGGCAGTTTCGTTTTCGCGGCTTGATTTCGCGAGTCGATTCGCAAAGTTGCATGGCAGAGCTGGTTTCGCTGGTTTCATTCGCCGAGTTGCTTCGCCAAGTTGATTTGCAGAGTTGATTTCGCGAGATGATTCGCCGAGGAGGTATGCCGAGTCGATTGGCAGAGTCGAATCGCAGATTTGATTTGCCGAGTTGATTCGCAGAGTTGGTTTCGCGAGTTGATTTGCCGAGTTGATTCGCAAAGTTGATTTCGCGAGTTGATTCGCAGAGTTGGTTCGCAGAGTTGATTTCGAGAGTTGAGTTCGCGAGTTGATTTGCCGAGTTGATTCGCAAAGTTGATTTCGCGAGTTGGCTCGCAGAGTTGGTTCGCAGAGTTGATTTCGAGAGTTGATTTCGCGAGTTGATTTGCCGAGTTGATTTGCAGAGTTGATTTCGCGAGTTGATTCGCAGAATTGATTCGCAGACTTGGTTTCGCTTGTTAGTCCACCGAGTTGATTCGCAGAGTTGATTTCGCGAGTTGATTTGCCGAGTTGGTACGTGGAGTTGATTTTGCGAGTTGGTTTGCTGGGTTGATTTGCCGAGTTGGTTTGCAGAGTTAATTTCGCGAGTTGATTTGCCGAGTTGATTTGCAGAGCTGGTTTCGCGAGTTGGTTTGCCAAGTTGGTTTCGCGAGTTGACTTGATCGGCGACTTGACTGAGCGAATTGATTTGGGCCCCCCCGAGTTGGCGGGCCGAGTTGACCGGCGTCTCGCGCTCGTGTCGGGGCACCGTGTCTGCAAGCCACATCGCGTTGGGTCTCCGTGTCTAGGCGCCGTCGTCGCGTCGGCCCCCCGTGCCTCCGCGCGGCCACCGTGACGGGCATCCGCGCCTCCACGTCGCCATCATGAAGGGAAGTCGTGCATCGGCGCCGCTGTCACATTGCACGATGCACCTACCGACTGACACCCAGAGACCGCGCGTGGGGGCGGAAACGATCGGTCAAAACACAGGGTTCAGTTCTAGTCTGACGACCGACGAACCTCCGCGCGCGAGCGCTCGCACACATCCAGACACACACACACACACACACACACACACGCGTTGCGCGATGCACCAACAGACGCGGACATAGAGACCGCGCGTTTAGCAAGAGATCCAACTTGGCCCCCGCGAAGGGCTCACATTCCTTGCCTGGCCGTTATGGCCCCTCCCCTTTCTATGCTACTCTTAGCGCATTGTAGGCCGCGCAGATAGACAAAAATCCTCACGCAGGAGCGCGCGCGCGCGGGCGCGCGTAGGCGCATTGTATGGGGCGCCAACAGGCGGGCACGTCAAGGCCGCATGTTGGGTTGGAAATCCAATCTGCAGACGTTAACGGGCTACTTGAGTTTCCAGGCCAACATGGCGGCAGTCTTATTGCGGGCAATACAGAAACCACCGCACGCGTAGGCACATTTGATGGTGCATCGGTCCTATTGTAGGCAATACAAAAAACAACGCGCGATAAAGAGAGAGAGAGAGAGAGAGTGCGCGCGCGTGGGGGCATTGTATGTCGCACCAACAGGCGGGCACGTACGGGCCGCGCGTTGAGAATGAAACCCAACTAGCAATCGCTGAGGGCCCACCTGAGTTTCCAAACCAAAATTGCGGCCGCCCCATTGCGGGCAATACAGAATCCACCGCGCGAGAGAGGGCGCGCGCGTGGACGCATTTCATGGCGCACCAACAAGTGGGCACGTACAAGCCGCACGTTGGGCTTGACATCCGATCGGCAACCGCTGAGGAGCCACTCGAGCTTCCAGGCCAGCATGGCGGCTGTCCTATTGCGGACAAATACAGAAACCACCGCGCGCGAGAGCACGCGCGCGCGTGCGTGGGCGCTTTGTATGGCGCACCAACAGGCGGGGACGTACAGGCCGCGCGTTGAGATTGGAATCCGACCAGCAATCGCTGAGGGCCCACCTGAGTTCCCAAGCCGACATGACGGCCGCTGTATTGCGGGCACTGCAGAAAACACCGCGTGCGTGCGCGCATGAATTGCATGGCGGAACAATGGGCGGGCAATTAGAAACCGCACGCTGGGCTTGACATCCAATCGGCAGCCGCTGAGGAGCCACTTAGGTTTCCAGACCAACATGGCGGCCGCCCTATTGCGGGCAATACAGAAACCACCGCGCGCGTGGGCGCATTGTATGGCACGCCAACGGGCGGGCACGCACAGGCCGCATGATGAGCTTCAAATTCAAGCGACAAAGGCTAAGGGCACACCTGAGTTTCCAAGCCAACATGGCAATCGCCCGATTGCTGGCAATGCAGTAACCACCGCGCGAGCAGGCGCAGCGAATGGCCCACCAACAGGCGGGCACGTAAACGCCGCATGGTTGCTTGGGAATCCCATCGGCAACCGCTGCGGGGCATTTGGGCTGCCAGGCCAACATGGCGGCTGTCCTATTGCGGGCAATACAGAAACCACGGCGCGAAAGAGGGCGCGCGCGTAGGCGCATTTTACGGCGCACAAGCAAGGGGGCACGCACGGGCCGCATCTTGCAATCCAAATCCGAACGGCAATCGTTACGGCGCCACTTGAGCTTCCAAGCTAACATGGCGGCTGTCCTATTGTGGGCAATACAGAAACCACCGCGCGCGCGCAGGCGCATTGTATGGCCCACCAACAGGCGGGCTCGTAAAGGCCGCATGTTTGCTGGGGAATCCCATCGGCAACAACTGCGGGGGGGGGGGGGCATTTGGGCTTCCAGTCCAACAAGGCGGCTGTTCTAATTGCGGGAAACCACCGCGCGCGGGGGCGCAGTGCACGGCGTGCCAGCAAGCGGGCACGTACAGGGCGCACGCCGACATCGAAGTCCAATCGGCAACCGCTAAGGGGCCAATTGAGCTTCCAAGCCAACGTGGCGCTGCCCTTGTGCAAACAATACGTAAACCACCGCGCGAGCGTATGCGGATTGCACGGCTCACCAATCGGCGGGCGTGTGAAGGCCGCATTGCTGGGTTGAAATGCAGTTGGCAACCGCGAAGGCGCAACTTAATTAGTGCAAGCCAACATGGCGGCCGCCCTATTGCGGGCAATACGGAAGCCACCGCTCGAGAGAGCGCGCGTGGTCGCATCATGCGGCGCACCAGCAGGCGGGTACGTGAATGCCGCGCGTAGACATTTAACAACTGGCAATAGCCAAGCGGCCACTTGAGTATTCAGACCAATATGGCGGCTGCGAAGTTCCAGCCGAACCAAGCGAACAATACAATTCGTGCGAAGTTAGTGTTGGGACCAGGCGCGCGCGCGGGTGTGCACCGAATGGCGTATTTTGCTGGGGAGGCGAAGAGGACGGGGCCGCGATCCCTGGCATAAACAACAGGCCGGGCGAAGGTAGCTTTGGGACCAGGCGCGCGCGCGCGGATGCGCACCGAGTGGTATTTTCGTGCTGAGGGTGCGAATGGGTGGTCCCGCGGTCCCGAGCGAAAACTACCATTCGGGCGAAAGTAATTTGGGGACCAGGAACGCGCGCGCGCGCGCGCGGATGTGCACCGTGCGGTGGCTTTTGCTGCCGAGGGTGCGCGAGGGTGGGGTCGCCATCCCTGGCGACAACTGCCATTCGGGCGTTGTGGGGCCAGGCGCGCGCGCGCGCGGATGTGCACCGAGTTGTGTGTTTTTGCGGAGGGTGCGAGGGGGTGGGGTCGCGATCCCAAGCAACATATACCATTCGGGCGAAGGTAGTTTTGAGACCAGGCGCGCGCTCGCGCGCGGATGTGCGACGAACCGTATGTTCGTGTTGAGGGTGCGCCGAAGCAAAACATATTATTCTGGCGAAGGTAGTTTTGGGACCAAGCGCGCGCGGATGTGCACCGAGCGGTGGCTCTTTTCAGAGGATGCGAGATGGTGAGGTCGCGATCCCTAGCAACAGCTACCATTCGGTCGAAGGTAGCGTTGGGACCATGCGCGCGCGATGCATCCTGTATTTGTTTTATACATTCGGCCCCATGTTACATGGGAAAACCAATGCTCAACACCCAATGTAGTAATAAAAAACACCTGGGTACAAGAAGCGGCCATACTAACGTGGATTATAATAAATGATGCAATGCGGCAGGAGAGCGCGCGCTATGCATTGTGAACTGGTAGTATACACCCGACACGCATGTTAAGTTGAAGAATTCCTGTTCAAAGCCCAATGTAGAAAATCCATACTCTGGGTACAAGAAGCGGCCATACAAACGTGGAATGCTTTAAACTATACAATACGACAGGAGAGCGCGCGCGCTATGCATCCTGTAACTGGTTTATATACTTGGCTCCATTTTAAGCCGGATAACCCACGTTCAAAGCCCAATGAAAGAATCAGTATCTGGGGTTCAAGAAGCGGCCATGCAAGCGTGGAGTACAATAAGCCATATAATGCGGCAGGAGAGCGCGCGCGCGCTCGCGTACGCGCGCTATGCATCCTGCATTGGCTTCATACACTCGGCACCCATCCTGTGTTGAAACCTTTGTGTTCAAAACCCAATGTGAAGACAAAACGATTCTCTGGGTAGATGAAGCGGCCATACAAACGTGTAATATAATAAACTATTCAATGCGGCAGGAGAACGCGGGCGCGCGCGCGCGCGCGCGATGCATCCTGCATGTGTTTTGTACAACCGCCCCCCATGTTAAGTTGAAAAACCACTGTTCAAGACCGAATGTAAAACATCATTCTCTGGATATAAGAAGCGGTCATACACGCCTGGAATACAATGCGGCAGGGGCGCGCGCGCGCGCGCTGCATCCTGCACTGGATTTATACACCCGGGCCCATGTTAAATTGCAAAACCAATGCTCCAGACCAATTTTGAAAATCATTCCCTGGGTACAAGAAGCGGCCATACAAACGTGACATATACAAAACTACCCAATACGGCAGGAGAGCGCGCGCGCGCTGTGCATCCTGTGTTGGGCTTTGCTATTCGAAAAAAGCCACCATGCTAAGTTGAAAACTGAATGTTCGAAACCCAATGTTACAAATCATTCTCTGGGTAGAAAACGCGACAACACACATGAGGAGTGTATTAAACTATGCGCTGAGGCAGGAGAGCGCGCGCGCACGCGCGCTGTGCATCCTGTATTTGTTTTGTAATATTGGCTCCATGCTACATTGAAAAGCCCATGTTCAAAGACGAGTATAATATTCTCTGGGTGCAAGAAGAGGCCATACAAACGTGGAATAAAAGAAGTTTTCCATACGACAGGAGAGCGCGCGCGCGCTATGCGCCCTGTGTTGGTTTTATACCACCGGCCCCCATGTTAGGTTGAAAACTGAATGTTCAAAACCAGATATACATATATAACCAACAAACATTCTCTGGGTACAAGACATGGTCACACAAACGTGTAGTATAATAGACTATACAATGCGACAGGAGAGCACGCGCGCGCGTGCGCGCTATACATCCTGAGCTGGTGTATACACGCGACACCCATCTTGAGTTGAAAACAAAACGTTCAAAGCCCAATGTAGAAATTCATTCTCTGAGGAGAAGAGGGCCATGCAAACGTGGAATACAATCAACTCTACAATGCGGCAGCAGAGCGCGCGCGCGCTATGCATCGTGCATTGGCTTTATACATTCGACACCCGTGTTAAATTGAAAAACCCATGTTCAAAGCCCCAGCCATACACACGTGGAATCTACTAAACCAAACCATGCGGCAGGAGGGCGCGCGCGCGTGCGCGCGCGATATGCATCCTGTATTTGTTCTATAAAATCGGCCCCAGGCTAAACAGGAAAAAAAAACACTGATCGAAACCCAATGAAAAAAATAAATCATTTTCTGGGTACAGGAAGCGACCATACAAACGTGCAGTATAATAAACTATACAATGCGACAGGAGAGCGCGCGCGCTACGCACACTGTATTGGTCTTATACTCTCGGTACCCGAAACGGCCACACAAACGCGTAACATAATGAACTATACGATGCGACAATAGAGCGCGCGCGCTATGCATCCTGAACTGGTTCCATACACTCGCCACCCATCTTGGATTGAAAACTGAAGGGTCAAAAACCACTGTCAAAACCCATTCCCTGGGTACAGGAAGCGGCCATACAAACGTGGAATGCACTAAACCCTGCAATACGGCAGCAGAACGCGCGCACGATGCATCCTGCATGTGGCGTTGCACAATCGGCCGCCACTTTTTTAAAAACAGTTTTTTTTTTATATAAAAAAAAAAAATGTGCAAATCCATTCTCAGGGTACAAGGCGCTGCCATACAAACGTTAAATAGTGTAAATTATACCATGCGGCAGGAGCGCGCGCGCGCGCGCTATGCATCCTTTTTTTTTTGTTTTGTGTACAGTCGCCCCCATGTTAAGTTGAAACGCCCACGTTCGAAACCCAATGTGCAGTCTCATTCTCTGGGTACAAGAAGCGGCCATACAAACGTGGGAATATAATAAGCAATACAATACGGCAGGAGAGCGCGCGCGCTATACATCCTGTATTGGTTTGATAAGATCGGCCCCCATGTTACACTGAAAACAGAATGCGCAAAACCCAATGTAAAAAATCATTCTCTGAGTAGAAGAGACGGCCATACACGCGTGGAACCTATTAAATTGTACCATGTGACAGGAGCGTGCGAGCGCGCGTACGTGCGAACAATGGACCCTGCATTTGCGTTATACAGTCGGGCCCATGTGAAACAAAAAAAAAACCAAATCCTCAAAACACAGTTTGAAAATCAGTCTCTGGGTACAGCAAGCGACCATACAAACGTGGAATGTAAAAACTATGCAATACTGCACGAGAGCGCGCGCGCGCGCGCTATGCACCCTGCATGTGTTTTATACGCCTGGCCCCCATGTTGACTTGCAAACTGAATGTTCAAAGCCCAAAAGGGGGGGGGGAACTCTGAGTAGAAGAAGCGGTCATACACACGTGGGATATACTAAAAAATACAATGGGACAGGAGAGCACGCGCGCTATGCACCCTGATCCTGTATGTGCTTTATACACGCGGCACCCATCTTTAATTGAAAGCCGAATTTTCAAGAACCCAACGTAAAACATCAATTCTGGGTACAAGATGCGGCCATACAAACATGGACTGTAAGAAAGTATACAATACGGCAAGAGAGCGCGCGCGATGCCTCCTGCATGTTGTTTGTACAATCGGCCCCCATGATAAAATGAAAAACCTACGTTCAAAACCCAATGTACAAAATCGTTCTCCGGATACAAGAAGCGGCCGTACACGCGTGGAGTACAATAAACGATACCGTGCGACAGGAGCGCGCGCGCCGTGCAGCCTGTATTTGGTTTAGGCAATCGGCCCCATGCTAAATTGAAAAACCCATGTTCAAAACCCAAATGAAAGAAATCATTTTCTGGGTACAGGAAGCGGCCATACAAACGTGGAATGCAATAAACTATACAATACGGCAGCAGAGCGCGCGCGATGCCTCCTGCATGTGGTTTGTACAGTCGGTTCCCATGTTCAGTTGAAAAACCACTGCTCAACGGCTAGTGTAAAAATTAGGCCTCTGGGTACAACAAGCGGCCATACACGTGGAATCTACTAAACGATACAATGCGGCAGGAGAGCGCGCGCGCGGTCGCGCGCACGCGCGAGCTATGCATCCTGTCTTTGTTTTGTACAGGCGGCCCCGTGTCAACTTGAAAAGCAAATCTTCAAAGCCCAATTTGAAAATTCATTCTCTGGGTACAAGAAACGCTCATGCAAACGTGGAAAATAATAAACTAGACAATGCGGCAGGAGAGCGCGCGCGCTATTGGTTTTACATAATTGCCTCCCATGTTAAGTTGAAAACTGGCTGTTCGAAGCCAATTATAAAACAAATCATATCTGGGTAGAAGAAGCGGCCATACAAACGTGGTATACAATAAACTATACAATGGGACAGGGGGGCGCGCGCGCGTGCGCGTGCGCTGTGCATCCTGTATTGGGTTTATACACGCGGCACCCATCTCGAGTTGAACACTGAATGTGCAAAACCCAATGTAAAAATCCATTCTCTGGGCACAAGAAGCGGCCATACAAACGTGGAAACTAATAAACTATACAATAAGGCAGCAGAGCGCGCGCGCGCTCGTGGTGGTTTCTGTATTGCCAGCAATCGGAAAGTCTGGATGTTGGCTTGGGATCTAATGTGAGCCCTTAGCGGCTCCCGATGCGATCTCCAACTTTACGCGCGGTCAGAGCGCACCCATTTGCTGGCACAGCGCACAAGCGCACAATGCGCCTACGCGCGCGCGCAGATGTGCACCGAATGGTACGTTTTGTTCAGGATGCGAGAGGGCGGTGCCGCGACCCGTAGCAAAATTTACCCTTCGGGCGAAGGTCGCGTTGGGACCAGGCGCGCGCACGCGGATGTGCACCGAGTTTTTTTTGCCCCCCCAGGTTGCGAGAGGGTGGGGCCGCGACCCCAAGCAAAAGCTACCACTCGGGCGAAGTAGTTTTGTGACCAAGCGCGCACGCTCGCGCGGATGTGCACCGAGTGGTACGGTTTGTTGAGGATGTGAGGATGCGCGAGTGCGGGGCCCCAATCCTTAGCAAAACCTACCATTCGAGCTAGGCAGGTTTGGGACCAGGCGCGCGCGCGCGCGGATGTGCACCGAGTGGTATATTTAGCTGAGGATGCGAAAGGGCGGGGTCGCGACCCCAAACACAAGCTACCATTCGGGCGAATGTAGCCTGGGGACCAGGCGCGCGCGCGCGGATGTGCACCGAGTGGTACGTTTTGTTGAGGATGCGCGAGGGTGGGGCCGCGATCTCTAGCAACAACACCAACCATTCGGGCGGAGGTCGCTTTGGGACCAGGCGCGCGCGCGGATGTGCACCGAAGGGCATAGTTTGCTGAGGGTGCGAGAGGGTGGGGCCGCGACCCCAATCAAACTAATATTCGGGCGAAAGTAGTTGTGGGACCAGGCGCGCGCGCGCGCTCGGATGTGCGCCGAGTGGTACGTGTCGTTGAGGACGCGCGAGGGCGAGGCCGCGATCCCTAGCCACAACCTGCCATTCGGGCGAAGATCGCGTTGGGACCAGGCGCGCGCGCGCGCGGATGTGCACCGAGTTGTATTTTGGGGTTGCTGCGGATGCGAGAGCGCGGGGCCGCGCTCCCAAACAAAAACTACCATTCGGGCGTTCTGGGACCAAGCGTGCGCGCGCGGATGTGCACCGAGTGGTGCGTCGTGTTGAGGATGCGATCTCTAGCAAAACCTGCCACTCGGACGAAGGTCGCTTTGGGGCCAGGCGCGCGCGCGGATGTGCACCGAGCGTTTTTTTGTTTGCTTACGATGCGAGCGGGCGGGGCCGCGACCCCAAGCAAAACAACTACCATTCTGGTGAAAATGGTTTTTGAATCAGGCGCGCGCGCGCGCGGATGCGCACCGAGTGGTGCGTTTTGTTGGGGAACGCGAGGGCGGGGCCGCGATCCAGGAACAAAAAAAAACCTACCATTCGGCCGAAGGTCGCTTTGGGACCAGGCGCGCGCGCGAGGATGGGCACCGAGCGGTACGTAGTGTCGAGGATCCGACAGGGTGGGCCACCCGCGCGCGCACGTACGCGCACGAGATGCATCCTGGATTGGTTGTATACAATCGGAGGCAATGTTAAGTTGAAAACCCAATGATCAAAACCCAATGTAACAAATCGTTCTCTGAGCCCAAGAGGCGGTCATGTAAACGTGGAATATAGAAAACCAATGCAATATGCGAGGCGCGCGCGATGCACCCTGTATTGGTTGTATACAATCGGAGGCCATGCTAAGTTGGAAACCCAATGGCCAACACGCAGTGTGCAATTCATGCCCTGTGCCTGAGAGGCGGCCATATAAACGTGGAATATAAAAAAACCAATACAATATGCGAGGCGCGCGCGCGCTGGTGACCCGCGCGGGTGGCGGGTAACCCGCGCGAGCGCGCACACGCGATGCATCCTGTATTGGCTTCATACAGTCGAAGGCCATGTTAAGTTAAAAACTCAACGGCCAAAACCCAATATAACAATTCGTTCCCTGGGCCCAAGAGGCGGCCATATAAACATGGGCTCTAGAAAGCCAATGCAATATGCGAAGCGCGCGCGCTGGTGACCCGCGCGAGCGGTTTGTCACCCGCGCGCGCGCGATGCATCCTGCATTGGCCTTATACAATCGGAGGCTATGGTAAGTTGAAAACTCAATGGTCAAAACCAAATGTAAAAATCCGTTCTCTGGGTCCAAGAGGCGGACATACAACGTGGAATACAGAAAGCCAGCGCAATATGCGAGGCGCGCGCGCGCGGCGGCGGCCATTCTGTCTGGGGAAAAGGCATAGTACGCGCGGCGACCCCGTGCCATTCTGCGCGCGGAAATATACCATGCGCGAGGGGCCAGGGCAGCCGCGCGCGCGGCGGCCCTGGCCCGTTCTGTATGGAAAAATGTATAATGCGTGCGGCGGCCCTGGCCCATTCTGTGCTGGAGAATATACCATGCGCGAGGGCCCAGGGCCGCCGCGCGCGCGGCGGCCCTGGTCCGTTCTGTATGGGGAAATACATAGTGCGTGCGGCTGCCCTGTGCCATTCTGCATGGGAAAATATACCATGCGCGAAGGGCCAGGGCCGCCGCGCGCGCGGCGGCCCTCGCCCGTTCTGTACTGAAACTGCATAGTGCGCGCGGCGGCCTTGGCCCAGGCGGACATACAACGTGGAATACAGAAAGCCAGCGCAATATGCGAGGCGCGCGCGCGGCGGCGGCCATTCTGTCTGGGGAAAAGGCATAGTGCGCGCGGCGACCCCGTGCCATTCTGCGCGTGGCAATATACCATGCGCGAGGGGCCAGGGCAGCCGCGCGCGCGGCGGCCCTGGCCCGTTCTGCATGGAAAAATGTATAATGCGTGCGGCGGCCCTGGCCCATTCTGTGCTGGAGAATATACCATGCGCGAGGGCCCAGGGCCGCCGCGCGCGCGGCGGCCCTGGTCCGTTCTGTATGGGGAAATACATGATGCGTGCGCTGCCCTGTGCCATTCTGCAGGGGGAAATATACCATACGCGAAGGGCCAGGGCCGCCGCGCGCGCGGCGGCCCTCGCCCGTGCTGTACTGAAACTGCATGGTGCGCGCGGCTAGCTTGGCCCATTCTGTGCGTGCGGCGGCCCTGGTCTATTCTGCGTTGCAAGCTATACCATGCGCGAGGGGCCAGGGCCGCCGCGCGCGCGGCAGCCCTGGCCCGTTCTGTATTAGAGCCTGCATAGAGCATGCGGCGGCCCTGACCCATTCTGTGTATGACAATATACCGTGCGCGAGGGGCCAGGGCAGCAGCGCGGCCCGTTCTGCATTGGAAAATGCATAGTGCATGCGGCGGCCCAGTGCCACTCTGCATGGGCAAATATACCATGCGCGAAGGGCCGCCGCGCTCGCGGTGGCCCTGGCCCGCTCTGTATTAGAAAATGCATCGTGCGCACGCCAGCCCTGGCCCATTCCGTGTGGGAGAATATACCATGCTCGGGGGGCCAGGGCCGCCCCGCGCGCGCGCGGCTGCCCTGGCCCGTTCTGTATGAGGAAATGCATAGTGCGTGCGGCGGCCCTGGCCCATTCTGTGCTGGAGAATATACCATGCGCGAGGGGCCAGGGCCGCAGCGCGCGCGGCGGCCCTGGCCCGTTCTGTCTGGGGAAAAGGCATAGTGCGTGCTGCGATCGGTGCACATTCTGTGCGGCAAAATGTACCATGCGCGAGGGCCCAGGGCCGCCGCGCGCGCGGCGGCCCTGGCCCGTTCTGTATGGAAAAAGTATAGTGCGTGCGGCGGCCCTGGCCCATTCTGTGCTGAGAATATACCATGCGCGACGGACCAGGGCCGCCGCGCGCGCGGCGGCCCTGGTCCGTTCTGCATGGGGAATACATAATGCGTGCGGCTGCCCTGTGCCATTCTGCATGGGAAAATATACCATACGCGAAGGGCCAGGGCCGCCGCGCGCGCGGCGGCCCTCGCCCGTTTCGTATTGAAACTGCATAGTGCGCGCGGCGGCCTTGGCCCATTCTGTGCGGAAGAATGTATCATGCGCGAAGGAGCAATAAAAAAATACACACTGCGTGCGGCGGCCCTGGCCAATTCTGCGAAGGAAAATGTGCCCTGCGCAAGGAGGCCAAGGCAGCCGCGCGGCGGCCCTTGCCCGTTCTGTATTGGTAAATGCATCGTGCGTGCGGCGGCCCGGGATCAGTCTGTGTGGGAAAATATCTCATGCGCGATAGGCCAGGGCAGCCGCGCGCGGCGGCCCTGGGCAGTTCCGTATGGCAAAATGCATAGTGCGCGCGGCGGCCCTGGTTCATTCTGTGTTGAGAATATACCATGCGCGAGGTGCCAGACCGCCGCGCGCGCGGCGGCTCTGGCCCGTTCTGGATTGGAAAATGCATAATGCGTGCGGCGGCCCTGGCCCATTCTGTCTGCGGGAATGCATAGTGCGTGCGGCGGCTCTGGCCCATCCCAGAGCTCCAACGTCATGGGTTTCTCATGACGCATCATGTGCCATGGGCCTCGTCCATGAAACTCATGATGCCTCTTCGCGTACAGACGTCATTGCCTTTTCATGTCATGAATTCTGTTGACATGTCATTGGCTGTTTTTCCAAGCCATAAGTTTTTGCTTCATGTCATGAGTTTTGTTGTTTGACCTACCCTTCCAACTTTCTATGCCCAAGCTTTCCAACCCTTCCAAATTTTCCAAGTTATCCAAGCCATCCAAGTCTTCCAAGCCGCTACAAGGAGCGGGCGGCGGGTCCGCGGGCCCGCCCGCGCGCGCGCGGCCCGCCGTCCGCCCGCGCGCGCGCGTCGCTTATTGCATTGCTTTTTCATAACCATACTCCACTTTAATGTGGACGCATCGTGGGCCCAGAGAATGTTTGTTGTTGTTTTCTTTACATTGGGTATCGACCAATGAGTTTTCACCTTAACCTGGGAGGCGAGTGTATAAAACCAATACAGGATGCATCGCGCGCGCGTGGGCGACCACGCCCCGCGCGGGTCATCAGCGCGCGCGCGCCTCGCATATTAATTTGGTCCGCGTTTACACGGCCGCCTCTCGGGCCCAGAGAATGAAGCTTTACAGTTTGGCTATTGGGTTTTCGACTTAGCATGGCCCCCGAATATATAACGCCAATACAGGATGCATCGCGCGCGCGCGGGTGGCCCGCCCCCCGCGCGGGGCACCAGCGCGCGCGCGCGCCTTGCATACTGTATTGGTTTTCTATGTTCCGCGTTTATATGGCCGCCTCTCGGGCCCAGATAATGGATTTTTGCATTGGTTTTAGAACATTAAGTTTTCAAGTTAGCATGGCTTCCGATTGCACGAAACCAATGCAGGGCGCATCGCGCGCGCGCCTCGCATGTTGCACTGGCGTTCCATCGTCCACGTTAATATGGCCGCCACTTTGTCCCAGAGAATGATTTGTTACATTGGGTTTTGACCGTTGAGCTTTTAACTTAACATGGCCTCCGATTGTAAAACCAATACGGGACGCATCGCGCGCGCGCCCCCGCTCGGGCCACCAGCGCGCGCGCGCCTCGCATATTGCATTTTTCTTTTTTTAAGAAAAAATCCACGCTTATATGGCCGCCGCTTGGGCCGAGAGAATGAATTTTGCATTTGGTTTCGGCCATTGCGTTTTCAACTTTACATGGCCTCCGGTGCGATGCATCTTGCAGTCTCTTATACAATCAGAGGCAATGTGAAGTTTAAAACTCAATGGTCAAAACCCAATGTAAAAAATCATTCTCTGGGCCCAAGAAGCGGCCATATCAACATGGAAAATAAAACAATGCAATATGTAAGGCGCGCGCGCTGGTGTCTCGCGCGGGGAATGGGCCACGCGCGCGCACGCGCGCGCGTGCGTGCGCGCGCGCGATGCATCCTGCATTAATTTTATACCATCGGAGAGAATGTTAAGTTGTAAACTCAATGGTCAAAACCCAATGTAAAAAATCATTCTCTGGGACGGAGAGGCGGCCATATAAACGTGGAATATCGACAACCAATGCAATATGCGAGGCGCCCGCGCGCGCTGGCGACACGCGCGACGCGGGCTCACCCGCGCGCGCGCGCGGCGGCCCGGGCCCGTGCTGCATGGGAAAACGCATAGTGCGCACGGCGGTCCTGGCCCAGTCTGCGTGGGAATGTATATATATATAAGAATATGTATAGACACATATATATATACATACACATGTACACATATACATATATACATATATATATATATTTATATGTGTATATGTATGTATATATGTATATATACATACATACATATATATATATATATATATATAATGCGCATGGAACCAGGACCGCCGCGCGCGCGGCGGCCCTGGCCCGTTCTGGATGTGAAAACGCATCGTGCGCGCGGCGGCCCTGGGCCATTCTGCGTGGGGAAATATACCATGCGCGAGGGCTAGGACCGCCGCGCGCGCGGCGCCCTTGGCCCGTTCTGCGCTGGAAAATGCGAACTGCGTGCGGCGGCCCTGGCCCATTCTGCGTGGGAATATACTATGCGCGCAGCGGCGGCCCTGGCCCGTTCTGCATTGGAAAATGCATAGTGCGCGCGGCGGCCCAGGTTCATTCTGCATGTGAATATTTACCATGCGAGGGGCCAGGGCCGCTGCGCGGCCAGTTCTGTATGGAACATGCATAGTGCGGGCGGCGGCCCTGGCCCATTCTGTGCCGGAAAAATAAACCATGCAAGGAGAGCCGCCGCGCGCGCGGTGGCCCTGGCCCGTTCTGCCTGGGAAAAATGCATAGTGCGCGCGGCTGCCCTGGCCCATTCTATGTCTGAAAATAAACCATGTCTGAAAATAAACCATATGCGCGATTCTGGCGGCCAGGGCCGCCGCGCGCGCGGCGGCCCTGGCCCCTTCTGTATGGGAAAATGCATAGTGCGTCGGCTGCCCTTGCCATTCCGTGAAGGCCCATGCCCCTGCTGCGAGGGGCCAGGGCATAATGCGCGCGCGGCGGCCCTGGCCGTTTCTGGATGGAAAATGCATAGTGCGCGCGGCGACCAGAGCCAGTCTGTTGCGGGAAAATATCCAACGCGCGAAGGGCCAGAGGCCGCCGCTCGCAAGCGGCGGGCCCCTGGCCCGTTCTGCATTGGAAATCCCCCATGCATATTAATGCGCGCGGGCGGGCCCTGGCCCATTCTGCGCGGGAAAAAAAACATGCGCGAGGAGCCAGGGCCGCCGCGCGCGCGGCGACCCCGGTTATTCTGCATGGGAAAATGCACAGTGCGCGCGGCGGCCTTGGCCCATATTCTGTGGGAAAATATATCATGCGCGAGGGGACAGAGGGGCCAGGGCCGCTGCGTGCGCGGCGGCCCTGGCCCGTTCTGGATGCGAAAATGCATAGTGCGAGCGGCGGCCCAGGCCAGTCTGTGTTGGAAAATATCCCATGCGCGAGGGGCCAGAGCCGCCGCGCGCGCGCGGCCCTGGCCCTTTTCTGCATTGGACTGGAAAACGTATCGCGCGTGCGGCGGGGCCCTGGCAAATTCAGTGCGTGAAGATATACGCTGCGAGAGGGCCAGGCCGCCGCGCGCGGCGCGCCCTGGCCCGTTCTGGATGGGAAAAAGCATAGTGTGCTTTGCGGCGGCCCGGGTTCCATCCGGGGCGGCAGAATTTACAATGCGCGAGGCTGGGGTCATGGCCCGCCGCGCGCGCGGCGTCCCTGGCCCGTTATGGTTGGGAAAAATGCATAGTGCGTGCGGCGGGCCCTGGCCGCATTCTGTGTGGAATTATACGATGCGCGGAGGGGCCCAGAGGCCGCCGCGCGCGCGGCGGCCCTGGCCCGCTTCTGTCTGGGAACATGCATGATGCATGCATATAATTATATATATCTTATAGTTTATAATTATATATATATATATATAATATTGTGCGTGATGGGCCATACCGCCGCGCGCGCGCGGCCCTGGCCCGTTTCTGGATGGGAAACTGCATAGTGCGTGCGGTTGCCCAGGGCCATTATCTGTGGGAGAATTCACTATGTGCGGTGGGCCAGGGCCGCCGCGCGCGCGGCCGGCCCTGGCCCGCTCTGTATCGGAAAAATGCATAGAGCGTTCGGCGCCCTGGCCCATTCTGTGCGGGGCAATATACCATGCGCGAGGGGCCAGGGCCGCCGCGCGCGCTACTGCCCTGGCCCATTCTGTATAGGAGAATGCATAGTGCGTGCGGCGGCCCTGGCCCATTCTGTGTTGGAAAATACACCATGCGCGAGGGGCCAGGGCCGCCGCGCGCGCGACGGACGTGGTCCGTTCTGTGTAGGAAATGCATAATGCGTGCGGCGGCCCTGGCCCATTCTGTGTTGGAAAATATACCATGCGCGAGGGGCCAGGGCCGCCGCGCGCGCGGTGGCCCTGGCCCGTTCTGTATGGGAAAATGCATAGTGCGCGCGGCGGCCCTTGGCCATTCTGTGAAAATATACCATGCGCGAGGGGCCAGGGCCGCCGCGCGCGCGGCGGCCCTGCGATTTAACTTGGGCCTGATGTGCGCGCACGGTCAAGGTGCGCCCATCCTGTTGTGCAATGCGCGTTGGGCGATGGCGCTGGCGGCGAAGATTTGGGCCAAAATGGTTTTGGGGGGCGGTTGGGGGCGAGGGGGTGGGGCGACAGAGGTGGCCATATCCACGCCAGAACTTCAGGGCCTGCGTGGTTTAACGAATCCCACCAGCCCTCTGGGCGTAGGTGGTTTAACAAACTTTGTTTTCTCTCTTTCCACAACCCCTCCTTCCCCTGTTCGGGGGATGGGTTTTCCACTCCACCTACCCCCTCCCCTGGGCCCGGCAGGGGTGGGTGGGCACGAGGAGCTAGAACCCCTAAGATGGCTGCAAGGGGGCCTCAAAGAGCCCAAGATGGTCTCCAAGATGGCGCACAATAGCTCAAGATGGCTTAAGCTAGCCTCCGACATACCTCCACGAGGCCCCAAAACAGCCCCAAGACGGTTTCAAGTGCCCGCCGAGCCCTCCAAAGCCCCCCCCAAGAGGCCAAAATGGCTCCAAAACCAAAAGAAAATCAATGTGTTTGGCGTTCCCGCCTTTTCGCTTCCGACGGGCCTCGGGGGCTTCAAGATCGCCCCAATATGGCCCAAGGGATCTCCAAGAGGGCCCCAAGAGGGCCCCAAGAGAGCCCCAAGAGCGCCCAAGAGCGCCCTTTTTGAGCCTCAGGGGGGGGGGGGGGAGGGCTGAATCGGGGACCCCCCCTCTTTTGAGCCATGGGGCCCAAGAGAGCCCCAAGAGACCTCTCAGACCCCCCCCCCAACAAAAAAAACCAAGAGGGCCCCAAGATGACCCCAAACGAGCCCCAAGAGGGCCCCAAAAGGGCCCCAAGAGGGCCCCAAGAGGACCCCAAGAGGACCCCAAGAGAGCTCCAAGATAGCTCCAAGAGACCTCCGCGAACCTCTCACAACAACACCTCAACTCGCCTGTGCATCGTTGTTGGGTGGGCTTGTGGGGATACTTTTTTTAACAGCCGCAGGCGGAAGCGCCAGCGGCGGGAGGTCGCGGGCGGGCTACGACCGCGGCTAAATTGTCTAGCGCGCGCGGGGGCCGCGGATCAGGCGGCGAGGGAAACTTGTGGGGATACGCGAAGCGTCAATAATTCGCGCTTGCAACATCCTTCCCCTTGTGGGGGGGGCACCTTGCCCCTGGGCCTGGCCGGGAGGGGCGCGAATATTTAGAGCGACAAGGACGGCGCAGGATGATTTCAAGAGGACCCCTGATCGCTAAATACGGCCGTCGATGGGGGCGGAATGCCTCCAAGATGCCCAAAACCGTTCCAATGCGACTCCAAGTGGCAACGGAGCTTCTCAAGGGTACCCCGAATATGCCATCACCCTTCAAATGTGGTGTTTTGTTAAACGTCGTTTGCCTTTTCGATTGTTCGCCTCCGATGGGCCCCCGAAGCGCTACGATGGCCCGAAAGAGCCCGACGGGCCCAGAAGGGTTCCAAGACGGCCCCAATGGCACCCGAGAGCGCCACATGAGGGTCACAAGAGATGCTTTGTCGGACCCCAGCGGGGGGACTGATATTGAGCACCTCTCTTCATTGATTGATGGCCTCCATGCCGGCCCCAAGAAAGCCCCCGAGGGCCTGGGGAGGGCCCCAGGTCTCAAACTTCATCATTACCGGCCTCCTTCAATCATGATATGCGTAACACCGCCCCAAATAGACACCCTGCCTGGGCATCGTTGATGGATGAGCTGGTGGGGACACGCGAAGCGTCAAAGAATGGCGCGGGCGGGGGGATGGGAGGAGATCGTCATCCCTCCTCTTGCTCCCTGTTCCCCGTATTCGTCCTCCTCGTCGTCCCCCGCACCCCTCACCCCTCCAATTCCTGCACTCCCTTCACCTTCTTTCTCCTCCTCCGCTTCTCCTCGCCCCCTCCTCCACCCCCTCCCCCACCTCCTCCTGCTCCTCCTACTCCTCTTCCTCCTCCTCCTCCTGCTCTTCCCCCTCCTCCTCCTCCTCCTCCTCCTCCTCCTCCTCCTCCTCCTCCTCCTCCTCCTCCCCCCCGAGGTAGCCAGGGAGGCCTCTGAAGAGGCGAACGGGGCAATTCGTTTGGGAACCGTATCTGGATCGGATCGGCCAGTGGGGCACGAGCAGCTTTGTGGACTGGGTCACCACCGTCCTCGGATGCGCGAATGCTTCTTTTAGCTGGCTCAGAAGCGCAGATATCCACATAGGAACCAGACAATCGGCTTCAACCGATTTTTGCGGGGGCGCCGAATTGAGTGGGCGACTGCATTGGGTGACTGTGTTTGGTAGCTGCGCCGGGTAAATGTGTTGTGTGGCTGCTCTGGGCGACTGTGTTGGGCGGCTGTGTTGATCGACTGTGTTGGGTGACTCTGTTGGGTGACTGCGTCAGGTGACTGTGTCTGTTGACTGCGTTGGGCGACTGTGTTGGGCTACTGTGTTGGGCTACTGTGTCGGGTGACTGCGTTGGGCGCCTGTGTTGCGCTACTGTGTTGGGCTACTGTGTTGGGTTACTGTGTTGACTGACTGCGTTGGGTGACTCCGTTGGGTGACTCTGTTGGGTGACTGCGTGGGCAACTGCATTGGGTGACTTTAATGGGTGACTGTGTTGGATGACTGCGTCAGGTGACCGTGTCTGGTGACTGCGTTGGGCGACTGTGTTGAGCTACTGTGTTGGGCCACTGTGCTGGGTGACTGCGTTGGGCGACTGTGTTGAGCTACTGTGTTGGGCGACTGTGTTGGGCTACTGTGTTGACTGACTGTGTTGGGTGACACTGTTGGGTGACTGCGTTGGACGACTGTGTTGGGCGGCTGTGTTGATCGACTGTGTTGGGTGGCTGTGTTGGGTGACTGCGTCAGGTGACTGTGTCTGTTGACTGCGTTGGGCGACTGTGTTGGGCTACTGTGTTGGGCCACTGTGTTGGGTGACTGCGTTGGGCGACTGTGTTGCGCTACTGTGTTGGGCTACTGTGTTGGGCTACTGTGTTGACTGACTGTGTTGGGTGACTCTGTTGGGTGACTGCGTTGGGTGAGTGCGGGCATAGAGTGCGGGGTGCGAGTGCGGGGTGCGAGTGCGAAGTGCGAGTGTGGATTGCGAGTGCGGGCGTAGAGCGTGGGGTGCGAGTGCGGGGTGCGAGTGCGCAGCGCGAGTGTGAAGTGCGAGTGTGGGCGTAGAGCGCGGGGGTGAGTGTGGGGGGAAGTGCGGGGTGCGAGTGTGCAGTGCGAGTGTGAAGTGCGAGTGTGGGCGTGGAGTGTGATGGGCGGCCGTGCGCCCCGAAATGGCCTGCTTTATAGACATGCACGATCGCTGCCCCAGAGACATACACAACTCATAACTGACCGATGCCCCTCACCACGCCCCCACCACGCCTCCACCACGGCCCGGTGCCCGCACCGCCACCCCCTTAAGTAATTCCCCCGCCCTCACCGCGCCCCCACCGCGGCCCCCCACCGTCCAGAATCCCTCGCGAGCTCCGTTCTTGGAACCCCTCACTCGCCAATTGCTCGCCCAGAACTGACTGATGCCCCCCGCCGCGCTCCCCCCCCACCATCCAGAATCCCACGCGAGCTCGCGGCCCGGCGCCCGCACCGCCGCTCCCCCCTGCCCTCGCCACGCACCCGCCGCAGCTCCCCGCCAACTAGAATTCCTCGCGAGCTCAGTTCTTGGGACCCCTCACACGACAATTTCTCGCCCGTACCTGACCGACACCCCCCGCCGCGCCCCCACCACGCCACCACCGCGGTCCGGCACCCGCACCGCCACCCCCCCTCCGCGCCCTGACCACCTCCACCACGCCCTCACTACGGCCCGGCAGCCGCGCCGCCCCCCCCCCCCCCGCCACGCCCCCGCGCGCCGACCGCGGCCCCCCACCATGCAGAATGTTACGCGGGCTCAGTTCTCGGTACCCCTCACGCGACAATTTCTCGCCCATAACTGACCGATACCCTCCACCACGCTCCCACCGCGCCCCCACCGCGGCCCCCCATCCAGAACCCCCCGCGAGCTCAGGTCTTGGACCCCCCCACGCGACAATTTCTCGCCCCTAACTGACCGATGCCCCCACCACGCCCCCACCATGCTTCCAGCACGGCCCGGCGCCCGCGCGGCCAGGCCACACCCCTCCTCGCGCCCTCGCCACGCAAGCTCAGCTCTTGGGGCCCCCCACGCGAAGAATTCTCGCCCAGGACTGACCGATGCCCCCCCCCACGCCCCCCCCCCCACCATCCAGAATCCCACGCGAGCTCAGTTCTTGGGCCCCCCACGCGACAATTTCTCGCCCAGGACTGACCGATGCCCCCCACCACGCCCCCACCGCGCCCCCACCACGGCCCCGGCGCCCGCACCGCCACCCCCCCCGGCCCCTCACCCACCGCGGCCCCCACCATCCAGAACCCCTCGCGAGCTCACTTCTTGGGCCCCCCCACGCGACAATTTCTCGCCCATAACTGACTGACCCCCCACCACCACCACGCCCCCGCCCCCCCCCCACCACCATCCAGAATCCCACGCGAGCTCAGTTCTTGGGACCCCCCCACGCGACAATTACTCGCTCATAACTGACCGATGCCCCCCACCACGCAACCACCATGCCCCCTCCGCGCCCCTACCGCGGACCCCCACCATCCAGAATCCCACGCGAGTTCCGTTCTCGGGGCCCCCCCCACGACAATTTCACGACAAACC
Organism: Prorocentrum cordatum; assembly: GCA_963575745.1. Taxonomy (NCBI): domain Eukaryota; class Dinophyceae; order Prorocentrales; family Prorocentraceae; genus Prorocentrum; species Prorocentrum cordatum. The sequence continues at coordinate 711,409 of CAUYUJ010022059.1, read as the reverse complement.
CTCGCCCATAACTGACCGATGCCCCCCACCGCGCCCCCCCCGCGCTCCCGCCGCGGCCCGGCAACAGCACCGCCCCCCCCTCGCGCCCCCCCCCGCGTTCCCACCGCGGCCCCCCACTATCCAGAATCCCAAGCGAGCTCAATTCTTGGAACCCCTCACACGACAATTTCTCGCACATAACTACCGATGCCTCCCACCACGCCCTCGCCACGCCCCCGCCGCGGCCCGGCGCCCGCCACCCCCCCCGCGCCCCACCGCGGCCCCAACATCCATAATCCCACGCAAGCTCAATTCTCGGGTCCCCCCACGCGACACTTTCTCGCCCCTAACTGACCGATGCCCGCCACCACGCCCCCCCCGCGCCCCCGCCACGGCCCGGCGCCCGCGCCGCCCCCCCCCCCCCGCGCCCTCACCGCGCCCCCACCGCGGCCCCCCACCATCTAGAATCCCATGCGAGCTCAGCTTGGGGCCCCCCACACAACAATTTTTCGCCCATAACCGACCGCCCTCCCCCCGCCCACCACGGCCCCACCACGCCCCTACCACGGCCCGGCACCCGCGCCGCACCGCTCCCCCCTCCGCGCCCTTACCGCGCCCCCACCGCGGCCCCCCACCATCCAGCACCCCACGCGAGCTCAGTTTCTGGGACCCCTCACACGACAAACTCTTGCCCATAACTGACCGATACCCCCACCAAGCCCCCGCCGCGCCCCCGCCACGGCCCGGCACACGCGCCGCCAACCCCCTCCCCGCGCCCTTACCATGCTCCCACCGCGGTCCCCACCATCCAGAATCCCACGCGAGCTCCGTTGTTGGAGCCCCCAACCCGACAATTTCTCGCCCGATGCTGACCGAGACCCCCCACCACGCCCCCACTACGGCCCGGCGCCCGCACCGCCAACCCCCCCTCGCTCCCTCGCCGCGCCCGCTCAGCTCTTGGGCCCCCCCCACGCGACAATTTCTCGCCCACAACTGAACGATGCCCCCCACCACGCCCCCCCCGCGCCCCCGCCGCGGCCCGGCGCCCCCACCTGCACCCCACTCCCCTGCGCCCTCATCGCGCCCCCACCACGGCCCCCCACCATCCCTACTCCCACGCGAGCTCAGTTCTTGGGACCCCCCCTCACGACGCATCCTCGCCTATACCTGACCGATATCTCTCACCGCGCCCCCGCCGCGGCTTCACAATGCCCCCGCCGCGGCCCCCCACCATCCCCAATCCCGCGGGAGCTCTATTCTGGGCCCCGCCCCCCGCGCGACAATGTCTCGCTCGGAACTGGCCGATGTCCCTCGCCGCGCCCTCACCGCGGCATGGCACCCGCGCCGCCGCCCCCCCCCCTGCGCCCTCACCACGCCCACTCAGTCCTTAAGGCCCCCCACGCAACAATTTCTCGCCCATAACTGACCTATGCCCTCCACCACGCTTCCGCCGCGCCCCCGCCGCGGCCCAGCCCCCCCCCTCGCTCCGCGCCCTCGCCGCGCTCCCACCGCGGCCCAGCGCCCCCGCCCCCGCCCCCCCTTGCCGATGCTCCCCACCACGCCCCCGCGCGCTCCACCACGGCCCGGCGCCCGCACCGCCCCCCGCCCCGCGCCCTCGCCACGCCCACTCAGTCCTCGGGACCACCCGCGCGACAATTTCTCGCCCATAACTGACCGACTCCCTCCGAGACGGCCCACGATAGCTCCACGACGGCCAACGGCTCCCAAATCTACGCCCCGGAGGCCACAATCCCTTGCGAAAAAACGATAGACTCGCGCTCCCTCCAGGGCCAATATGCCTCCAGGACGGCCCCAAGACGGCCAAAAAGGCTACTCCAGAGAGCCCCCAAACAGCCCAAGAAGGCTCCATGACGGCCCTCCCCCCCAAAACAACCACGACTGCGCCGCTAAAGCCGCGCCCCTTCGTTCAAAACGATAGATCCGCGCCCTCATAGCAAAGACGTCTCCAAGACGGCCTCCGATTTCTGCTAGACGGCCCCAGCAAAGCCCAAGAGCCAGCAACACACCGCGGCCCCACCACCCACGCACCACGGCTCGGCACCCTCACCCTTGCCCTATGCGACCTCAGTTCTTCGGACCCCCCCACGCGACAATTTCCTTTACAAAAATGACGGATACCTCCCACCACGCCCCCACCAAGGAGCTCAGTTCATGGGGCCCTCCACGCGACAATTTCTGGACCAAGCCTTAGCGATGCCCCCCGCCACGCCCCCGACGCGGCCCCGCCGCGCACCCGCCAGGGCCCGGCACCCCCACCGCGGCTCCACCACGGCCGCCACCACGGCCCGGCATCCCAGCATCCCCCTTCCCACGCCGCGCGAGCTCAGTTCTTGTGCCCCCCCTTATGGTTCTTCGTCACCGACTGCCAACTCTTCTCGGCGACCTCCTCCCTCCTGCGCTCTTCATGCGCGAAGCGCTTGTTGCGCCTTTGCTTCCCATTTGACTTTCTCGTTGTCCGCTCGGCCAACCAGCGGCTGAACTCTACTTTCGGTTGAGCGCCCTTGCAGGCTATACATTTCCAATAGCCGCGCTGCACCCTTGCCCCCTGGACGCAACGCTGGCGCTTGCGGTCGCGATCAGCCGCGTCGGCCCACACGCGGTCCGAAAGCGCCTCGCGCCCCTGCTCCGCGTCGCACGCCGCGCGAACCTTCAGGCCCCGACCTGCTGCGTCCACGCAGCGCTTGCACTTGCCGTCGCGATCAGCCACGTGGGCCCGCGCGCGGTCCGAAAACGCCTCACGCCCCTGCTCCGCGTTGCACGCCGCGCAAACCTTCGGGCGTCCACCTGCAGCGTCAACGCAACGCTTGCACTTGCGGTCTCGATCAGCCACGTTGGGCCACGTGCGGTCCGAAAGCGCCTCCCGCCGCTGCTCCACGCCGCACGCAGCGCACGCTTTCACATCTTCCCTCGCCGCCGTGCGCCGCTTCGCGGCTGCAGCGTCGACGCACTTGGAGCACGAAATCGACGCTTTGGCCGCGTGGTCGAGCTGATGCGCAGAAAACTCGCGCGCACTTTTGGACGCGCCACATGTTGAACAAACTACCTCTCTTGCTGCCTGGGCATGCTTCCTGCCCTCCTCTCTTGCAGCCTCCCTGCGCGTCGTGCGTAACCCTGAACCCGCGAGAATAAACCCCCAGGGATAATAACATTTGGTGTTTTCGGGGAGATAATAAAAGTTGTCCGCCAGAGCCAGCATGAAGAGATATCAAGAAGAGAAAGCCACATATATCTTGAGGGTTGTCCCTGTTGAGACATCCTCAACGAATTGCTTGTTTCGCTTGAGACATCCTCGAAATATTTCTGTTTCGCTTGAGACATCTTCAAAGCATTGCATATTTCGCTTGAGACATCCTTGAGGGAAGAGGAGGAGAAAGAGCAAGAGGAGGAGAGGGGAAGGAGATAACAAACATCCAAAGTTTAAAACCTACCAGATTTAATTTGCACGCGCTTGATGAACATTAAAATGTTCATCTGCTCGCGTAGCTCACGTGCCTCGTTTTCCCCGGATAATCAACCCCATCGATAAACAAGTTCAGGGCGCCAGGGGGAGGAGGAGGAGAAAGAGATAGAGAGACATAGGGAGAGGGAGAAAGAGAGAGAGAGAGAGAGAGAGAGAGAGAGAGAGAGAGAGAGAGAGAGAGAGATAGAGAGAGAGAGAGAGAGAGAGAGAGAGAGAGAGAGAGAGAGAGAGAGAGGCCAGGAAGGAGAAATATATAGAAGGACAGAAAGAGACAGAGAGAGAGAGATAGAGAAAGAGAGAGAGAGAGAGAGAGAGAGAGAGAGAGAGAGAGAAAAATAAAGAAAGAGAGACAGAAATAACTACACAGAGACAGAAAGACATTGGTTTCGCTTGAGACATCCTGAAACAACGTGTTCGCGTCGCTTGATGTTGTTATCTCAAACATAAGAAGGAAGTAACCTCGATGGCGAACTTTTCCAGTGATAATGAAGTTCGGCTTCCGCGCCCCCGCGCCCCCGACCAAACTCTCATTGGTCGACGATCATCAACTCTAACTACTGAAGGGGGGGTGCATTATTATCGTGGGCATGGGGTTAGCCGCTCTTCGTTGTGACCGACCACCTTCAGGAACTCTCTAGTCAGCTTCTCTTCTCCGCAGAGGAAACACTGCATGTGCTTCTTCAGCTCCTCGCGCTCGACGCGCATTCCCCCCTTGCATCGGGCGTTCCCTGCCTTGCCCCATTGATGCTCCGCAAAAGCCTGCTCGTACTTTCGAACATGACAGATGTAACACTTTTGCCTCTTGGGACAGTCAACGCAACGCCGTGACGTTAGCTTCGAGCTGTGGTGCTGGGATGCGTGGGAAGCATCTGGGCCTGTCCGCAGACCGCGCTCCATGCAGTGCCACGGCGCCCCCACGCTCTTCTTGTCTTCCAGGCGCAGGCTACGCGCGCGCAGGCCATCATCCCGATTCCACTGCCTCAGCCCGTGCAGGTTCTTGTGCTTCGCTGACGCGCACAGCGCGCGCCTCCGCGAGGGCATAAAGTCCTTCTCGATGGCGTCCCAGCCCAGGGCGTCTCCACGCAGCGATTGCACAAATAACGCGGGGCCCTTCCGTTCACCCTGGGCGCGCGGCGAGCGGTCAAAGGCCCGGAATATCAACGTGCCCCCCCGCCGTCGCACGCGCGCCAGTGCCGCGTAGCTCGAGAGAGGCGAGGCACCCCCGCCGATGCTCAAGTCTACGGTCACACCCTGTTCGAACGTTTGCCCCTGCGCCGCGTGGGCTGTGGCGCCAAAAGCTGGCGCTAGAGGGGGCTGCCGTCTTCTGACCTTGAATCGTGGACGCGGGCGACCCTTGTCCACGAACCATTCCTTCTTCTGTGGTGTCACCGGGCGCAGGCCGGGAGTGCTTAATCCCTCGATCGTCCACGCGCGCGGCTTCCGACCGCCGTTCCCGCCCTCGCCTGCGTCAAACAACGCGAACATCACTTTCGGCGTCTTCTTCAAAATGGCCTCTCCGCCGCGCGTGACCTGGTTATCTTCGCCGACTCCGTCGCAAATCCAGGAGTGCACTCGGCCCGCGCGACCGCGCAGGAGGTTCTTGTCATCGCCTTGAGCAATGTGGTCGGCGAGAGCGACCGGCGCCCCTTCTGCGATCGGCAAGAAACCATGCAAGTCCCCGCTTTCCTTGTCATGCCGCTGGAGCCACGCCATCTTATACCCAGGAGTGTCCCGCGCAAGAACGTGCGCCATCGGCGTTCTGTGCGTCCGTGCGTATTGGGATGCCCGGAGCTTATTCGCCCCGCACTTCGCGTCGTCGTTGGGAAACACACCCGGCGCGACAAGGAACTTGTCCGACAACAGTCGTGGGTCGTCAGGGCCAAACAGCACGAGCCGGCGCCGCGCCCGCTCCTCTCTGCGCGCGTTGCACTCCTCCTGGCGGATCTCCGTCGGCGTCGCTTGACGTATTCGTCGTTGCCCCGATTCCATTCGCGCTGCATCCCTGCCGAACTCGCGCAGCTCCCGACGGGCCAGTCCCGCGACAAACTTCCCCGTTCAGTCAGCTGCCAGGCACGGTTGTATCCCTGCCATGCAAAAATGCGCGCGGGTCCGCTGAGAGCGCCCCTCTACGGAACTCTTCTTGCACTGCCTTCAGCCAGGCGTCGTCGCACCGTTCGCGCTCTTCCAACTCTGTCGCGCCCTGGGCCCCGCACTCGGCGCCGCCCCACAGGAGCGATTGCCAGTGCAGCACGGGTGGCAAGGACGTGTACTTGCGGGCCGCCGGGATGCGCTCCGTTGGGGCATCCGCAAGGAAGCCGCCGTCCGGGGGTGCCAACTGCCAGGAGTCACCACTCAGCAAGACGTTCAAACCGCCGAACGGGCGCGGCACGCCATCGTCGCCACGCTTCGTCGTCCCAACGTCGCGAATGACGCCGCGCAGTTTCGCGTCTACTTCTGCTAATAGTCTGGCACTCACCATGCTGATTTCATCGACGAAGAACCACCCGCTGAAACACGCGCTTCGCAGTCTCGCACTGCAATTTGACGTCCTCCCCCTTCTACTCGCCCCGCTTAATGGCCGGAATGCCCCGCGCATGGTGGATGGCATCGCCTCCCAGTAGCTGTGCCAAAACGGCCTGCAGAGCTGCGATTTGAAAGTGCACGCCGATTCTCCACTTCATCAACCCCTCGAACAATTCATGACGAATTATGCGCACGCAACACGTGCGACTTGCCCGCCCCAGGGCCCCCGAGCATACACCACTGCAGCGGTTCGCCCATGCCGGCCGGCATCTTCACTGGCCTCGCCGTCAATCTCCCGCGTCACTCGAAGAGCCACTATCTTCGCCATCTCGAACTGCTTTGCGTTCACCACGCGCCGCCCCGTCTGTGTCCACTTGAAACTCGAGCTGCTCCAGCCGCGGTGCAACGTCTGCCGATGTCGCTGCCTGGCCAGCCACGACCACTCCTCCGTCAGCCTGTGCCATTCTGTCTGCCATGGACTGCTCCTTGTTCCGAGACTTTCGCGCCTCCGCCAGCGCCCGCTCTATGTCACAGGGCTCTCCTGCTGACCGCGTGCCTCGCACTTCGCTCAGCGGCGTTTCGCCGTCGCGAGGCCCCCGCGCTTGCTGCGCGACAGCCGTGCCCCCTTTCGAATTTTCTCAGTGGGAAGTGCCGCCCGTTCCTTGTGTTCCGCCTGCGTCGCTATCCTCGCTGCTGCTGTCTCCATCGCCGTCCTTCCGCCTCTCCCCGCCCACTCGTGACTTGAGCGCCTCGTGCACGTGTTCAAAACCCGCGTCTCATTCCTCGTCGCTCACGTCTTCGTCGCTCCGTTCCCCGCATCGTCTGCATCCCCAGGCCGGACGCAGTGCGCGCTCAGGAAGTGGCCCACGTACCGCGCGGCTTCTGTCGCCTGCGCGCCGCCGTCCAACCGCGCTGCCACAGCAGCGCCCCATGTCGCCGCGTCGCCGCGCAAGTCCCCTGCGAACCTTACGCGCCCGCCCGCCGCGTCTGGCTTCAACGTCCACGGGTGGAAATACGTCACGGCAATGCGCGCCGACCGCTCCGCTTCTCCTGGACGTCCGCGAGGCGCAGGCGCTCCGAAGAAAGTGGGCGCCAGGGGCCTCTTGTTCCTTTTGAGGGCCCACGTGTGGCGGAGGTGGACGCGCCCTTGCGTCTCTGGATACGGCGCCCAATCGTCGCCACCGTCATCTTTCACCCTGTAGTCTTCTCTAGGTGCGAGGTCCTCCTCTTGCTTAGGGTTCCTGCAAATCTGGCGCGCCTTCGGCAATCTGCGCTGTCCGGCCGCCTGTGGCGTGGTCTGCGAGGCGCTCCGCCAAGTCCACGTACTCCCGACCGTAAAAGGCTACGGTGTGGCACGAGTTCAACGATTCTGCCGCAGTGACGTCTTCCCCCCTCGCGAACGATCTCAGGTTCGCACATTCTACTTGCCCGCGCACGATGCCCTTGCCGCGCGCGTCGCTCATGATTCGGTTCGCCACGCGCTTCCCTATCCGATTCGCGCTTTCGCCATGCAGCTGCCGACCGAGCATCTAGACCCCCTTGCAACGCTCCTTCACTTCGTGGACAGCCATGGGCCGCCGCTTGGTGCAATCGTCGCAAGCGTGCCCAGCCTGTGCGTTCCGCGCCATCTGCGCGAATTTGATGATCGCTCCGTCGTTAAGCTTCTTATCGCACGCTTTCCTGCACGTGCAACAGACCTCCGCGACGGGGGACCGATGCGGCAGTTGCGCGTCCGAATTGAACCGTTGCGCGGACAACATGCAAGGATGCGTGCCGTTCAGACTAGCGTGATTCATGGGGCCGTGTAAGCTTCCCGTCCGACTCCGACGCCCTGCCTTCGACGTGCCCAACGCAGCCGCCCGCCCCGGACACGGCGCGATGGCGCGGTCAATGATCTGCGACGTGCGCGGAAAGTCCGCCTTGCACAACGTCGGGTTGTCCTTTCGACGGCACGCCGGCAAGGGCGCTCGCTCCCCGGTCTCTCCGCTCTTCAAATGCACGCGGTGCTGCTTTCTCTCCTGCGGGTGTTGCGCGCCTTCGTCCAGGTGCGCCCTCCCCCGTGCCACAGCGTCTTGCGCAGCTTCCTCACAAGTTGCTTCTGGGCCGAGGGTGCGACTCTGAAACGAGGGCCTGCACGTGAGACCGCCCTCGGTTTTGAACTCCGGCCACGACCTCTCTGCTTCGTCCAAATTCCGATTGATCTCCTCCGCCGCCCTCTGCTTCGAATAGACCTGGCGACGCGCGCGCCTCTTGAATTCCAAATATTGCTCAACTATCTTCCCCCCTGGTCCGCTACCTAGTCGCAGGCGATTTCGAATGCCTCTTCCAGCGGTGTGTGCTGGCGCAGGCGCTGGATGAATACTTGGCAGTGCGCGTGGAGAGAGCCCGTCGATAGCTGCGCTTCGATGGAAACGCACTACGCCTCGACTCGCCCAAAAGCGTCCCTTCCAGGAACAACATTCCCCCCGAATAAGTTTTGGCAAGGCTCCACTTCTTCCGCGCGATTGCATCGCGGGCGGTGCGGGCGCGCCCGCGCGCCGAACACGTGGCGTAGCGTCGCGTCTACCGGGGCGCGGAAGCCGTCGGCGCTCGCCATGGGACTCGCGCTAGTACTCGTCGCCGCTAGCTCCACGATGGCACCCCTGCCTGCGCCGTCTCGATGCGCATGGCCATGCGCGCTTCGTCGACTTCGGGGCCTGCGCCCGCCGCGAGCGAGCTTCGTCACCTGCTGACTCGTGCGCGGGGTCGCGCCGTCGAGCGCGCGACAGGCGTACCGCGGGCAGGCTGTGGGCTGCGTCGGGGGAAAACGTCGCGAAGATGGGGGCGCCGTGCCGGACTCGCAGGGCGTTCGTCTCAAATGGCATCACCCGACGCGCTTCCCGTGTAACTGGGGGGCGCCGCGAAGCGTGCTCCATGTGCGTCGCGAGCTCGTGCGCGGCTTTCCCCGAGCCTGGCACGTAGCGCACTTTCGTCGTGTCGCCCTGGACTTTCTGCTTCCTATGGTCCACATCCACGTACTTCCCGTCCAGCGCGCGGTAAATCTACTTCGCTCCTGCGCCGATCTCCTCAGGGGTTAGCTGCTCCACCGCGCCTGTGCAGCTGACCGACGCGTGCGTGAACCACGTCTTGCTGAAGTTCACAGCCGATCGGAAAACGAGGTTCCACGCCGCGAACCCGAAGCGCCAGTCGCGGCATAAATGGCTCTCTGCGCGACGGCTCATGATCCGCGCCCACGGCGGAAGCTCCACCCGCGGAGCCCCGCTCCCTCGTCGATGTCGCGGACGTTGCGTAAACTCTGGGCAATCCGGCCCCCCCGCGCAATACTCTAACAGAAACGCGAACGCCACGCCGGAATACAAGGGCTCGAATTGGTCCAACACCGTGTTTCCCGCGCGCGCGCGGAGGCGATCCACGCGGTTGCCCTCGCGCCTCGTCTGCAACAACATGTCGCGCTCCACTGCTCCCCGTGCCGGCTCATCCAACCCCGGCGCCGTTCCGACGGGCCTGCGGGGGCGTTTCCTTGCCTGTCCTGGCCCCCCCTCGCCGATCGCCGCCCCCCCCCCCCCCGCTGGACGTCGACGTTTCGTCGGCCCCGTCGCGCGCGCAACTTTCATCCAGACGCTGCGCGAACGCCCGCGCGGCCTCGAAACGTTGCGCATTGATGTCTCCCTCGTCGAAGCTGCGCGTCTCGCGCACCACGGCGTTCGCCTTCGTACTCTCCATTATCTCTGCAGCCTCCTCTAATCCATCCGGCCTCGGCACGGGCGCGGCTGTTTTCTGCATTTGGATATTGTCCAGCGCGTCGTCCAGGGGCACCAGTCGCATGACTTCTGGAGGCGCGCCTTCTTCCGGAAACTCCATGGCCTTCTTCCGAACCTCCGACATATTCACGTTGCGGTACGCGCGGCGCCCGCGAGATTCCGCCCCCTCGATCAGATCCGCGACCACCTTCCGGCGAACGAGAGCCCGGTGTACAAACGATGACATGCTTGCAGCCGTGTCGTCGTCCCCCTTGACTTCAATATCACCGACGCGATGCCTGCCAGTTCGGCGCCCGTGCGCGGAAGTGGCGGTGCATTGCTCGCGGCGCCAGCCTCGTCCGCCGCAGCCAATTGCGCAAGCATGTCCGTCCACGGCATTGGGGACGATGTCGCATTTCCGCGCGCAGCCATGCGAACCTCGTTGCCCCCCGCTTCCATGTCAAGCACGCACTCCTTGCGGTGTCGTTTCTCCAGCGCGAAGCACGCCATGGGCGCGATGCGCGCCGAGGCGCAGATCATCACCAAAACCGTCACCTTGCTGCCAAACAATTCCTCTGGATAGTAGAAAACCATCATGTCATTAGCAGGCGCTGCGGAAAACAATGCGGCCTCCCCTCGAGCACCCGCCGCCTCCACCTCCTCGTCCTCCTCGTCCTTTTCCTCATCCTTCCTCTCCACTCCCATCCTCCTCCATATTCTCCCCCCTCTCCTCCCCCTCCTCCTCCTTGCCCCCCTCCTCGACCTCCTCCTTCTCCTCCTTCTCCTCCTCCTCCTCCTCCTCCTCCTCCTCCCCCATCCCCCTCTTCTTCTCATCCTCTTCCGCCTACTCGTCCTCATCGTCCCCCCCCTACCCCCTCATCTTCCTCGTCCTCCCTCAGCCCTCCTCCTCCCCCTCCTCCTCCTCCTCTTCTGCCTCCTCCACTTCCTCCTCCTCCTCCTCCTCCTCCTCCTCCTCCTCCCCCTCCTCCTCCTCGTTTGCTACTCCTCGTCGAGCCTCGCCGCCACGGCTGGATCAGAGAAAACGGTTTGCGAGCAGTGCGTGAAAACTGTTTGCGAGAAGTGTGAGAGCGAGCAGAGCGAGAAGGAGGAGGCGACGATAGAGCCCGACATCACCCGCTACAGTGCTTGGATCAGGGCATGCGAGAGGCGGAAAGCGAAGCTGGAGCCCGACATCATCGCTGGCCACAGTACTGAGAACAGCGCATGCGAGAAGAGGGAGGCGAATACAGAGCCCGACACCATCAGCTGCAGCGCTGGGATCAGGGCTTGCGAAAAGGGGGAGGCGAAACTGGAGCCCGACCTCAGCATTGAGGGGCCTCCAAACGAGTCTTCGAATTTCCTTCCGACCGACCTGGTTTCTGGAGAGCCGAAGAGCGACCCCTTCGAGTCCCAGGCCGACCTCGAGCTGGAGGCAATAGTGAGCGCACCTGAGAAGGCGGACAGGACGTCCTCTCAAGAGCCCTCCCATCCAGGTGCGCAGACAGCCGCGAACATCGTCGACACGCGCGCCTGCGAGAAGGGGAACGCGAAGCTGAGCAGCTACTGCGTCAGCAGGGCCATGTGGCACGCACGCTCCCAAATCGCCAGCACATGGCTAGAAGGCGGCGAAGCGATCGAGCCCAACGCCATCAGCTACAGTGTTGGAATCCAATGGGAAGCGGAGGACATACATGGAGTGTGGGGGCCCCTTCCGAGGGTTGACCAGAAAAAGGTGGAGAAGCGATATCAAAGATATCTCCACGGTGAGGGAAGCGGCAAGTTCACGATCACAGGGTCGAACGGGAGGCCCACGTGGCCCCTCAGAGAAGATTTCGACAACATGCTGCTCCTGAGGGCCAAAAGGGCGAAGGCTTCGATCAAAGGCATCAGGATACGCAGAGTGTAATTGCGCTGCGTGAGAGAGGAGTTTACATGCTGTATGAGTGAATTGCAGCGTGGTTGTTTTGTGCTGCGCTAGGGGCCCCAAGCGTTTCTGGGCTCCCGAAGCGGCACCCGCCTAGGCGAAACTCGACTGCGTCGTCGCCGAATTCTCCCGAATTCTCCCGCTCCTCCTCCTCCTCCCCCCCCTCTGCTTCCTCCTCTGCCTCCTTTTCCGCCTGCTCCTCGCCCTCCTCCTCTTCTTCCCTCTTGCTCCTCCCCCTCCCCCCCCCCAAGCGCTCGACGCTGGGGTTTGTTCACTACGTGGGCCCGCGATGTGCGGGCACTTTCCGGGGCCGACTGTTCATCCGGACTTGTGCTTTACGGTCTGGGGGCCCCGCAAGGGCCCCCTGGAGGCTGGAACTTGCGCAACGCTTCCCGTCGTGTTTTTTTTGTCCCGACGCGAGGTGGGAGCAAAGAGAAGCGACACCACCGCCACCAGGGCGAGGAGCCAAGAGATGCCCCCTGGCGGTGTGGCCACACCTCCCCGCTCGAAACACTCCTGACCCCCAGCATCAAGGGGCATCGCGGACCTCCGCAAGGCACGGCGCCCAGCCGTGGCCGAAGACGGCGAAGAAACGTACCCGAATGGAGACTCGAAGCCTGACGGTGAACCAAAGGAACCTGTAATCCTGCAGCGTTTCCAGCGAGACCAATACACGGGGAGAGAACACCAGCCTGGCCCGTGGGATCTGTTTGTCGTGCACATGTGACATGCATGTTGGGAGCCCTTCGGGGGCTTCTGGCGGCGTCTTGGGGGGCTCCTGGGCGCTTCCTGGGGTCTCCTAGCGTTTTTGTTGGGCCGAAGGCTCGACAAGTCCGTTCAAATTCCCTGTCTCGGGTCCTTCCTAGAACCGTTTTGGAGCTATCTGGGACCGTCTGGGAGGCCTCTTGGGCTGCTTGGGTCCCTGTCGGGCTGTTCTGGGGCCATCGTAGGAACCTCTTGGGCCGTCTTCGGGCGATCTCGGGAGCCTGTCGGCTATCTTTGAGCGTCGGACAGCCGCACAAGTGAGAACCACAAACAATCCTCTCACACCCTCGAAAAAAAATGAGCGTCTTGTGGCCCTCTTGAAAAAAAAACCTCTTGGAGGCCTCGTGGGGCGTCATGGGAGCTTTTGGGCCGTCAAGGATCTGGACTGTCTTGGACCAATATTGTGCCGTCTCGGAACCCTCATGGAGATCTTGGGTGCTTCCTGGGGCCGCCTTGGAGGCCTCCTGGAGGCCTTTTGGGCCGTCTGGAGGCCCCTTGGAGACGCCAGGGCGGAGGTATTTTAAAAAAGGGCCCGATGGTTTTGAGGTGGGCAGGGCCCCCGGGGACCTGGTATTCATTCATACTATATACTTGAACCACGCGCGCACTTAGGTTCTGTTCCGCCGCCATTTTCGACCGAGCTTCTGCCAGCGGCACCGTCATCGTTTTACTTGCGTTGGCTTTTCCGCCGAAGGCAAGAGGTTCACCACTGGAGTCCTCATATTGGACCGATGTACATTTCAATGGCGCACGACGGATCGGACCAGAACTGGGATCCAAAAGTCAAGTCGGCCAGGAATCGAAGCTCCTAAGTTGGCGAGGCCTCTCAGGGGCCACTGGCGGCAGCCCATGGAAGGCCTGGCCAAGCTTGGTGCTGGCATATCACTGACCAGTCCCGCGAACTTGGCGCGACGCCCCAGGATTTCCGAACCCGCCGGCCTTGAAGGCGGCATGATTTCATGTTTTTCCGCAAGCGCAGGGCGCGCTGCAGCAGCAGTAGTATGGCTGATGGGGCAACGTCGGGCCTCCCCTCCGACGAAGTGCCACACAGCATCCACGGCAAAGAAAATCCGCCCACCCTTTGGGTGACTAGCGTGTGAAGTCGCTTCCTCCCAAAATCCCATCGACAGGACGGGCAACTCGCCTCATGCAATGCCCAGCTAAGAACCCCCGCCCGTTTGACAAGCGGACCCGATTGACAGATGTGCTACTCGCAACCCAGAGGGTTCTAGTCTCCCTAGGTCTGACAACAAGGAGGGTTCCAGTTCCCCCGAGACTGGCAACAAGGAGGGTTCCAGTCTGCCCGAGCGTTCATCTGGCAAGCGGCACGAAATTGTCCAATGGGTCATCGGCGACAGCATTGACAGGACATCTCTGAGCCCAGACAGGGGAGATCTCGGGCGAAATTGGTTGAACCACCTCAAGTGTGGGCTTCCCCGAAAACGCAATCACGACGATGTCCCAGGAGCCCACGGCAGCTACAAACCATGAGCCCACAGCAGCTACACACAAAACCTCAGTGTCCCCTTCGGGGATGGGGTGCTCGCTTCTCTTGGATAATATTTGCCACCTCGCCCAATCCACCGACCGCTAACCCATGTCACTACCACACCCCACAATTCCAAACAAAAACAAATTGACAAAAATGGGCCACCACGAAATCCCAACGAACAACCAATAGGCTTCAGACCTAAAACCTAGGCACAGTGGCGGGAAGGCTATTGGATAGAGAAGAAACGAACATGCAACAGAGAATCATGAGTCCAGAGGGCGAGGCTCAGGCCTGGATGTCTCACCTGAACCCTTTCTGCCGTACTCCGATAGGCACCCCGACAACAAACGAACCAAACGTACGTCGCTCACTTGGGGTCGGCGGCAGAGGCGGCAGCCTTTAAATAGCCTTCAACAGGCCTTCTGCCCTACCACTTCCCTTGGGGTTTCGTTCCATGGAACACCTCAAAACGTACCTTGGTGCTCACAGCTCGGCACACCAGGGCTGGAGTCTTCTCCCCCGAATATGCTGCGAGAGCAAATGGCAACTGCTCCGTAGCTGTCACACTAGGCCGCCGCGGGGGATGCCCCAAGCCGCCGCCACAGCTCACGGAAGCACCGAAGCGCGCAAGCCGAAGCGAGCTAGCAGCCGGCGTCTGTTTTTCGGGTGTGCAGGCGGATCCTCGAACGGCCTGTGCACCACAAGCCTGCTTTGCTTTCCGATCGAGATCCTTTTCGACCGCGCCAGAGGGGTGGGGTAGCGCCAGAGGGGAGGGTAGCACCCCACCCCTGCTCTATCCGCGGCGCCTCCCGCCATGTGAGGCAAGCCTGCGCAGCCCTGGTCCGCTGTGGGGCCCGGGGCAAACCTGGTCCGAACTGGTGCTCATGTTTTCTTTTTATGGTTATCTCCCTCTCTCTCTCTCTTTCTTTATTGTTTGTTTGTCATCTTTGTCTCTGTCTCTCTCTATCCTCTCCCTGTTTCTGCCTCATCCGTCTCGCCGTGTCCATCTCCACCTCTGCCTCCGTCTCAATGTGTCTGTCGTTTTCTCGCCCTTTCCCTTTCCATGTCCTTTTTCTCCAATGACCCTCCCTCTCCCTATTCATCTCTATTCATCTCTCCCCCTCTCCTTCAGAATTACCGGCATGTGATTGATGGGCGTCTTGAACGAGGAATCGCCTCGTCACTGCGAATCGAAGGGGAAGGATGAGAGGCCAGGGGGTCCAGAGAGCCGATACAGTATTACTCAAAGGGATGAGACCTGCGACACAGTCGAAATGAAGAGACTACGCATCGAACATCATCTTCGACCAGTTCTCACAACACTGCCACCCTCAATTGTCGCCTCACCCTGATGCAATCCCCATGAGCGACCTGTGCGTATTCTGCAAATGCTCTTTCTGGTGCCCCGATGCATAAGCACTCGTTTCCATCGAGAAATTCCATGCGCTCCACTCTTTTTGCCCGTCAAGCATGGACGCTACATCGATACAAGCATGCTTCTCACTGCCGCGGCGCACGTGGGTGAGGTTGAACGAGAACTGCTTCTTGGGAAATGGGAAGATCTGTGCGCACATTGCACTCGTGCGAAAAGGAGGTTGCCAAGAAAGGAGCAAGGGAAATCGCAAACTGAATCGGAACAATGCTACTATGTTGCCTGGCTTGTGGGTTTCTAGGCTGAAAGGTCGTGAATATGCTTCCTGTGCCTGCAACGAGTTGCCCCCAGGGCACTCGTTCGGGCAAGTCAGACCTAAACAACCTCAGGGGCGGCAGACACATGTCTTCATATTATGGATAAGGCCGAGCTGAAGCTCTGCTCAAGCCAGTAGCGGAGGGGCTTTACATGAACTTGAGCAATGCCCACCGCCTCCTGAAACCATTCGGTCAACAACAGGCACGTCCATGCTCATCA
Source organism: Prorocentrum cordatum (assembly GCA_963575745.1). Taxonomy (NCBI): domain Eukaryota; class Dinophyceae; order Prorocentrales; family Prorocentraceae; genus Prorocentrum; species Prorocentrum cordatum. Next base: position 695,596 of record CAUYUJ010022059.1, on the reverse strand, counting down.
CATGCGAATATGCATTATAAATGGTTTCGAATGATACGGCAGGTCTGCACCATAATATTCCAGAAATTTCTTCGCGGGTCTCTTTTGACTTTCCTCGATACCCTCGATCGTCTTTCCACAGACGCCGCATTTTCATTCACCATGGAGGGCCATGATGCCTCTCTTCTGACATCGGGGGTTGCAAATGTGCCCTGAGTCTTAGTCTGATCTGTTTAAATAAAATTGTGGGTGCGCTGTTGGGTCTGATCCATCAACCAAACGCCAGCACAGCAGCATGCCCTCACAAAAAATAAAACTGATGAAAAATGGATGGGGCGGCCCTGATTCACGGGATCGAGGGGGCGAGGAGGAAAACGAGCAGAGGAGGGAGGAGACATATGGACGATTGCGAAGGACGAACAGTAAGAAACACGTCTGGCATGGAAGAAATGTGTCCTGGTGGAAACGGGTGGTCCCCGGGGCTTCCACTGAGATCAACTCTGAGTCGTGTGAACGGCCCCGGGGCCCAGGAAGGGCCCGAGAAGGCCGGGAACTGGGACAAAAACACTTCCAAGGCGCCCTTCATCCAAGACCCCTTTTTCCTTCATGGCGAAAGGAGCGTGCAAGCGGAGAGATGAGGAGCAACACCGGCGTCGGAACAGCACGACTGGGTGGGGGGCATCCGTAGGGGATCGCTCGCGCCCTGCCGCGTCGGCAACGGCGGTCTCGCGGTGTCATCGCCGCACGGTCGCGCCAGTTCGCCCACCCCTTTCTCCAGCTGCGACCCCCGAGCACCTCGCCCCTCTCCCCCCCCCCTTGGAAGGAGGGAAGTGAGGAAGGAAGAGGGCGAGGGGGAGGGGGAGGAGGGGAGGGGGAGGAGAAGGAGGGGGAGGAGGGGAGGAGGAGGAAGATCACGTTGAGGCCTGGTACAATGCGACATGCTGTCTGGCAGGGTTTCTGTAAGTCTTCTGAAGGGCCCCTCTGCCTCTCCTAGCGTTCCGTGGCATGCACCGCCCCCCCTCCCCTCTCGAGGCTCTCTGCGCGGCGCTGCGTTTCCCTGAGGTCCTCTAGTTGTTCCATTGATCCCAAGACGGCTTCGGAACGCCACTAAGACAACGAATGTCGCCAAACATTGCCTCAAGAGGTACCCCATATTTCTTAACACGCGCCCAGAGATCCCAAAATGTCCCACGAAACATCCGAGAGGATCCCACTCCGAAGACGCGCTCCAGGAGGGCCTCGATGTGACAACACGTGAGAGCTGTGAGTCAGGATGCGGCGTTTCTTCCTTTTGCTGAAAGCCGATTCCAAAGGCTGACAGGTGCACCTGCGTTCGGAAGCAACCGGCCTTAGAAAAGAGAGGAGTGGGAAAAAACAGAGACACGTAAGGCTCCCATCGCTCCCGGAATTCACACTGATTCTACTTTCTGTTCCCAAAAGCAGGGGCCTGGAACAAGCTGGCACAGTGAGCAACAACACGCACAATCGGACCAGGCTGGTCCTCCTAGCAGCCCGCAGCTGGCCACTAGAGATACATTCGCATAGACAGGCAGCAGTCTAGAACATTTAGGGGCCGAAAGGGCCATAATATGAAAGCTCAGCATACACATAAACTAATAGGCATCTCGGCACAAATCGTACGTAAAGGCTAAAATGATTCACTCTCACGGCTCCCCCTCGGGAGCAAATATATCCCTTGGGATATGTAGAAAACCGGCCACGAGCCGGTGATACTGGCCACGCAAGTCCATCACCTTGGTGAGTACGTCGGCCAACATAAAATCTGTCGGAACCCACCTCATCGGAATGTCGCTGGGGCTCATGACAGCGACCTTCAGTCAACGACGCATGTAATCGGCAGCGCCCGCATACTCGCCAGCATCTCCCTGTTGGTGATGTCCAGGCCAGGTCTACGCACATGATCTCCACAATCGCCGACCCGGCGAATTCCGCAGCGTCGAACGCCTCGGTGCAGCTCTGCGTCTCCGCTGCGAAGGTACTCCGAGTCACACGCGGCAACGCGTGGCTCCTTCAGTCCACCAGGAAAGCTTTGCCCGGCTCTCCTTCCGCCGCCTTGCGCTCGCACAGGTAAACGAGGTAGCCCGCCTGCGAGTGGACCTTCTCGGCCTGCGCCATCTCCTGGACGGCCTCCTCTTCGGACAATGCATCGCCCCAAGCGGCGTCATGGTAAACAATGAGACGCCATGGTGAACTGATGCCCAGACGTGGTATGTGAAACTCTTCGCGGGCCGTCTCCTGGACAACTTTGACAGCTTTGTTAAGGCCCATGACATTCTGGATCGCAGGCTTGTTCTGGGTCCGCTGCGCCACGAACGCAATGCATGACAAGTCTGGCCTCGTCTCGCGAGCTGGCCACCCGAGACTCCCGATGGCGCTCCGGTTGTCTGCAATTTCCGCCCTGTTGCACTCCGAGTCAGGCTTCGACTTCCGGGGCCTCTCCAGCTCCACAGGCTCGAGTTTGCCCTCGATCGAGGTAGACTGGTCCAATGCGACGCCGACGCTCGGATCCCTCTCCAGTTCCTCCCCGCAGAACATGATTGGAACGCGACGCCACTCGCCACAATTGAACAACCCACGCACTCCTTGGCGCAAAGTTTGCGACTCAGTAGCTACCGACAAATCGTCAGCATGTACAAACTACAATAAGAACAACCTGCCATTTTGGTTGAATCCGCGGAACACTGTAGGGTCCAGCCTTGACTGCATCATGCGGATGGTCTGCCCGTTCTCGCCCTCCAACATAGCATATATAAGACCTCGGTGTAGCTTCCTCCACCACCGACGTGGCGCGTCAGCAAGTCCGAAGATTCCCTTCTTGACTCTCAGCAAGCACTTGGGGTCATGTCGGGCAGGCCCTCCATGGGCTGGGCCATGTAGAAATCCTCCGCGCGGCCGCGCCCCCCCCCCCCCCCAGCGTGGCGGCGCAGTCGACATCTCCAGCCGCGATCTCGAAGTCGTGGGCCGCCGCCGCAGCCAGGAAGCGGATAACTGAATGTCTAGAGACCGTAGGTGCGCCCGTCCTGAGGCCCAGCGCGAGGCCCGGGTCGTTGTGTCCTCCGCAAGGTAGTCTAGCCATCGCCTTGACTGGCGCATCCTTCACCCCGGCATTCTTGTTGCGGTAGAGGTAGCGCGACGTAAGTATGCGAGTTGGGTGCACTCGCTCCCTGATCTCCAAGCCCCCCTCGACGCTCAGTGGTTCGACTGCGTCATAGCTCTCCCGCTGCTTCCACTGAAGTGCGGCCGCCTCCCGAAACAATGGCTCATCCCGCTCCGGGGTGGCATCTCATGGCGTATCCTTTTCCATGGCCCTCTTCTTGAATCGGTTGGTGCCCCAACTCCGCTTCGCGATGGGGCCGAAACTGAACTTGCCCAGCTGAGCGGGCTGCCCGGGGTGATCTCAAGGATGAGGCAATACTAAATAAGGCCCCACCCGATGCACCCGCGTGGCCCGTGTCTGGCGAGCCGCCCGTCTCTTCGCGAACCCCGCCTCGTTGCAGGGGGCGCCCAGCTCGGGTGGCGCAGGAGGCGCTGCTGCAGAAGCTGCCGACCCCGATGGCGACAGTCTCGAAGATGAAACAGCTTCGGCTCGCGTAGTGGAAGGCCCCGCTGGCGCCTCCGCCTCGTGCTTCTTCCGAGCTGCTGGCTCTCCGGGTTTGTCGCCCCGACCAGCTGCGCGCTTCTCCTTCAGCCCCCCCTCCCCCCCCGCAAGAGCTGAGCACCCCCCCGCATCTTGTTCTGGGCGTCGCTCAAGAGGCCGAGCCGCTTCATCACTATCGCGTGGTCGTCGATCTCGCTGATCTTCATGCTTAGGCTGATCGTCCTGCTCAAACTCCCCCACGAGCTTGTTCATCTCCTCGATGTCTGGATCACCTCCCTGTCCCGGCCACCAGATCTCCTCGTCTTCAGCCAGTCGCAGTTGTTCATGCGATACCTGTGCTGTGCCAACTCAATGAGACAACCAGAAATTGGAAGCCCCAGCCGATCCAATAACCACGGCAGGCCCTCGCCATGCGTGAAGCTTGGCCCCTTTGCGTTGCCCCCAGTAGAACACCAAGTCGCCGTTCTCGTACTGGACCCTGGTGACCCGAGGCTTGCGCGGCATCGCTTTCCTGAACGCTTGGCTGTTCTGCATCTCAACGAATGCGGTCCTCGCTGCTGTCCTGGTTGCCATGCATCTCGCCAATTCAGTAGACGCATGCTGCATGCTCTGCTCCGCGATCTGGCCCGGCCTGTCGATCAAGTCGGCGGCTCGGGTCGGTGAGCAGCCGTGGGCCCACTGCGACGGGCTCGCGGCGATCTGAGATCGATTTATGCTCGACGACGCGGTTAATCATCAGCTTGAGCCAGCCTCCACGTCGTTCAGTGCACCCTCTCTGCCACTGGGCCTGTCCCGCGACTGCCTTCACGCGTATCCCCATGGAAACCATGGCCTCCAGGGTCAAGCCTGACTGCCGCTGGTGGTCCCGCTGTCCACAACTCCCTGAAGACCTTAGCAACGGTCTGTGGCTTGCTGTTCTTGAGGTAGCGCGCCACGTGGTAGGTAGTGGGCGCCTCAACGATGGACAGGACCAAGTAAGGCTTCCCTTTGACCGTCCCCGAGTATATGCCGTCCAGGCCTAGCTCGTCGTTGAAGCCTCCCACCGGTGACAATCGCGAGACCCGATGTGATCCCGAGGCTGGCTTGGTACGTCGGCGCGTAGATCACTTGAGGTGCTTCGCCCCCTTCGCCAGGGCATCCTCGGCCTCCGTGAGGCGCAGCTTGCGGGTTAGGTCATCGTTGGACGGTCGCCCGAGGTTCTGGCGCAGGCGCCTAAGCTTGGCGCGAATCTCCAGAGGCAACGCGCCCGCCTTCTCGCCGAAGGTGATGGCCCTCACGCCCATGGGCTCCTCCTCGGCGTCAAGCTTCACATCCGCTGGAAGTGCAAGGCTGTCCTGGTTCGCGATCTCCTCGGAAGCGTCGACCAACCTCTTGGTGGACGTCTTGGTGTAGACCTGGCTCCAGGATAATCCGTTTTTCATGCCCTTGAGCTCGACGTAGTCGTGGCTCCCGTTGCAGACGTAAACGCAATGCTTCTCGAAAACTGCGTGTCGCCAGGATCCGCGAAGGGTTGCGGACTGGCGCGTCCGCGCGCGGGCACTTCAAATCGCGCGCGCACATGTCAGTCTTGAACTCCACTACGCCCTGTAGTGCTCGAAGTCGCCGCCATACTAGCTCGTTCCATGACTCGCCCATCCAAGGGTGCTCGGTCACCGCTATTCTTCCCGCGGCATGCTGCATCTCGAAGATCTTCTCGACCAGCCTCAGAGATGGGCTCGCGAATGCGCGCCTTCCTCAACGCCTGCCTGTCCCCCTTGAAGACTAAGCTCTGGTGCTGGCTCCAGACTGTGCAAGGCGGCCCCAGGATGATGCACTTCGGTTCGACGCGCTCCAGGTACTCCATGAGCCCCTTCTCGGTGCCATTATTCTTGAAGTCGTCGCCGTGGACAAGGTCCCAAGGCTGACCCACTCGGTAACCTCGCGCTGTTGCATCGCGAGAAGCGCCAGCATGTCCGCCCCAGATCTCCAGGACATCGATATTATGGGGCTTGCCGCTGTTGACGAAAGTGTGCTGGTCCTCTGGCCTCCCGCTGTCCACGCAGTCGACGATCTTCCCCTTCTGAACGACGAGGCCGGCGACGTCGCCGAGGCTGGCCGCCCCGCGCATGGATGGAAGCGCCCGCGAAGCCAGAGCTCCGCGTAGTCCATGTAGAACTCGCTCCCGAACTCCTCTCTGCAAGTGTCGCTTCACCTCGCCAGCGCGAAGCCCTGGTCCAGATGTTGCATCGGCTCCTCGGTCTGGTCGGTCTCCTCCGTCTCCCCGCTCCGCAGCGCCTCCGAGGTCCTCTCGAGATCCTAATCTGGGCCCCAATCCGGCTCCGACGTGATTTTCTTCGTCGCTGTTCGAGTCTTCGCTGGCCTCCTCCGATGGCCTGAGGTCGACTCGGCGATGTCCAGGTTTGTGTCGGAGGCAGATGTACTCGGCGGCCCCTCTTGAGCGCCCCGGCCTGCGTGGCCCGATTCGTCGGCCTGGTAGTCGGCGGAGCCTTTGCCGTCGGCCCCTGTGGCATCGCCTGCCCCTCGGCGCCGAAATGCCCCAAGGAACTCACGGGGGCGGCCCCTAACGGCGGTGGGCTTGATTCGTAGCCTTAGACCGTCCACTTTTCCCTCGGTGGCGATGCCCGCAGCCTTGCAGAACTCGACCAGTAGTGGTCTGCTCAGCTTGCTGTGGCCTGCAACCAACTGAGACAGATCGGCCCCCCTCTTGCACTTCGTCTCCTCTGGAATTCCTGCTGCCCGAACCGCCTCTCGCAGTGCCGCGTTCGTCTCGCTGCCCGAGGCCTCGGCGCCCGCCGACGAGAGCAGCGAGATCAGCTCGGTAGCTGCGCCCCCCCCCCCCCCCCCCAAGATGACGCGCTTCTGGTAGCCCAAACGCACCATCACTCACCTCGTCGGCGTCGCGAGGGCTCTGGCAGCATTCATCAAGATCACGGCGAACCGCCGCCATGCCAGACGTGGGCCTGGCTTCTTCCGCGCAAGACACGCAGGCATCTGCGGCAACCGCCGGGTCGTGATATGACGGTGGAAATCGAGACATGTCGGGGGAGACTCGTGAACCAATTGCTACTGGGCTGTCAGTGTTTCTTACGTTCGGGCCCTCTTGGCGTCTCTTCGGGCTTGCCGGGCCCGTGGGCCCTCGATTCTTAGAATTCCCCGGGCGATAGTGGCCTCCAAGATGCCCCCCCCCAACTTTGGTCCTCGCGTGGTCTGCCGCGGGGCCCTATAAGACGAGATTGACCTGCGCGATGTTTATCTCCGAGTCTGTTGGGGCGAAATTGACTTACATAATGTTTACCTTCAGGTCCTCAAAGGCGAAATTGACTTACGTGGCGTGTATATTCGGGTCCGTTTGGGCGACATTGGCTTACGTGATGTTTATCTTCGGCCCGTGCTCGGGCTCCGAGTCCGTCGCGATCCCCAACCCCAGGATGCCCTCCGGCTGGTCCCTGGGCCCTCTCGTCCAGAGCCTCGCACTCGCGCTCGATGTCGTAGGCGAGCGGACTTGGAGCCGCGACCATCTGGATCACGGAGTCCTGCTGAGGCCCCTCGAGGTGGAATTGGATCTCTGAAGCATCTGAAGCATTTTCGCCCGGCGCTGCGTTTTGGCGGCACCGTCCATCCACCCTGCGGAAACTGAAACATATTCATCATATTGAGCAGCGGATGGTGTGAGTCAACTTCTGCGACCTGGACCGGCGCCTTTCCCATCTGTTTTGGAAGAGACAAGGCATTGATGCGAAGATCGTCGACAATGCCGATATTTTTCGCCACTGGCCTCGAAAACAGAAGTGGCGCATCTCCCGGCAAAACACTGGCGCGCAATATTCCGCATAAGCGATGCCCGACGCATATTGGAACCAAAGCCGCAAACATGCCCCAGACCGGGTCACCCGCTGGCATCGCAAACCTCGCGTGCAACGACGTAAAAGAGCAACCCACGTCTTCGACGCATTGTAGCCCGCCACACATCTAGCACAGCCACTGTCGCACATTGCAACACCATTTTTCCGACGCATCTCCTCAGAAGAAGCGAGCGCAAACACAGGGAACAAGTAGAATCCGCTGTTGCTGCTGGGCCCTTTTGAGTTCGTCAATCTCCTTCTGTCTGGCAGGGTCTCGTCGACGTTGTGGATGCGGCTTCGGCGGCGGCGGGTGGCCTCTCTGATTTCTGAGATCTCATCTTGAACTTGGAAGTAATGAATTTGGCATTGGAGAATCGCTCGCTTCTCTCTTTCCAGATTGCGACGTAGGCCTAGGCCATGGCTTCCGCCTCGGTTCCGTCCTCAGGGCCATCCTCGGTCTCGTCGCCCTCGAAGACATCGAAGTCGGGAAGGTCGGCGAGGTCTCCCCGTTCGCCAATAACGACTCCACTGCCGGATACTCGTCGTCATCCAGCTCGCGCAGGTAGCTCTCTACGTTGTACAAGGCTGGTCGCTCCTGTTGTTCATCCTCCAGTTCAGCATGTAGTGCGCGCTGCCCTGCGCGCGGCGCCCAGCCCTGGCAGAACTTTTTCGGCCTGTTGTCTTGCTGGGATCTGTCGAACTCTCCCACGTTCGAACAGTTGCGCTCAGCAGCCGCCGCGCGCTCGTAGTCATAATCGTTGTTCGAGTTGGCTAGCACCATGGCGCGGCGGTCGCTCGGTAACTTGATCTTCTCCAGAAAGAACCACCCTTATATGATCGAGGCCAGCACCACGTCGAATTTGTTTAGCCTATGCACGCGCGTGTTGGATTTGTTTTTGAATGCCCTGATCTGCTCATGGGGCCGCCTCCTCAGCATCGCGAAAAACTCGTGAAGCACATCGCCCTGTCGAAGGATCTCCTGCTCGTCTAAGCGGCCCCCAAGTTCTGTCATGATAAAGTCTAAACCTGTCGGGGTGGACAGCTTCTGCAAATCGATGTGTTCTACTGCTGCCCACGCATCGCCTTGGAGCTTGGCATAGAGTGCTGCTGCCTGGCGTTTTGCCTCGAGCGCGGTCGCCATCGTCCAGGCTTCCACGCGGGGACAGAAGCCCCGCCAGCCCGAGCCGTCGAAACTCGGGATTGGCAGGTTGTACTGCGGCCCGTGATCACTCCCTCTCGGCGGACGGGGAGTCTCCTCGTAGTCGTCCTACTCGTCGTAATCATCATCGTCGCAATGTTGCTCAGCGGCAGCCGTCTCCGGTCGCCCGACGGGTCTCCACGTCCTGGCCGCCGTGGCGGCCGCAATAAGCAAAAAACAATGAGCGTAACGCAGACCGAAACCACTAGCTCCGGCTACCAATGTGAGTTAGGATGCGGCGTTCCTTCCTTTTGCTGCTAAAGCCGATGCCAAAGGCTGACAGGTGCACCTGCACTGGGAAGCAAATGGCGATAGAAAAGAGAGGCGTGGGGAAGAGCAGATACATGTAGGGCCCCCATCGCTCCCGAAATGCACAAGAACTACTCAAGAAGTGGATAAAAGAGTATCACATTTGACGGCCTACCGTGCGTTGCTCGAAGGTTCGCAATCCATTGCCACTGCCCCTGCCGCGAATCCACGACCACTATCATCACCACCGCGGCAAGTGCCACCGCCACGACCATCCCAATCATTGGTAGGACCACAATCTTCGCACGAACTGAAGCCAACTGCAGCCATCACCACCACGACCCTCCAGGGCTCTCGTTGGGGCGTCCTCTGGGCCCCTTGGCGCTGTCTTGGGAGCCTTTTGTCGCTTTTGTCGCTACACGTCGGGTCCTGGAAGTCCGGCGCATTCCGCGGGACTGGTATGTCATCCTGTCCAAGAGATTCGCTAGCGTGACTTGTTCAACGCGGGGTCCCTGGAGTGGGCCCGAAGTCCGAAGACCTACCATGGGCCCGGTGTTTCGTCGTAAATGTTTGACGGTCCCGGGCCCCGTTCCGGGCCTCAGGAAGCGAAGAGTGGTCCAGAAACTTCGGGAGCGAGAAGGGTACCTGAGGGCGTCTGGTCAGGGGGCTGTTGGGGGGCCTCTAGGGAGTTTCTTGAAGGTTTTTGGGGGGTTTCTTGGGGGCGTTTTGGGGGCCTCTTGGGGCCTCCTTGGGACCTCAGGGGGCGGAGGGCTTGAAATGTTCGTAGGGCATCCTCTCTGGGCCCCTGCTTGGGGTCGTCCTGGGTCCCTCTTGGGCTGTCTTGGGGACCTCTTGGGCTAGCCAGGGGCCCTTTGGGGCTGTCTTGGAACCCTCTTGGGCTGTCTTGAGGCGATCCTGGCGGCCTCTCGGGCCGTCTTCGTTCCCCTGGAAGGTCAAGAGGCGAATCCCTGAAACATGTACGTTGTCCAAAGGGAACGGGGCCATTTGTGCCTCTTGGGGCCCTCTTGGGAGGGCTCTTGGGGCCCTCTGGGGCTGTCTCGGGGGCTTTCGGCAGCTTCTTGGAGCCATCGTCGGCGTCTTCAAGCTACATTTCGAGGCTTGTGCGCCCTCTTGATGTGTTTGGCGGCCTCCGGCGCCCTCGGGAGCCGTCCCGGGGGCGCCCCAGAAGCCCCGGTACCCCCATGCGCAGTCGAGGTCGCGGTCCCGGGCCCCCGGTCCTCGTCCCCCGGGGTATATACCTATACGACCACCCTTCGGGTGATAAGGAGGTTCGGGGGGGAGGAACCAACGTCTCAATCGATCGGAATTACTATCAATTTCACTATCGATATCACTATCGGTCTTGCTCGATCGATCTCACTCGATCGATATCTCAATCGATTTCACTCGACATATTTCATCCGATCGATCTCACAATCAATATGACGATCGATCTCACAATCGATGTAACCGTCGCTCTCACTAGCGATGTCACAATCGATCTCACATTCGGTCTAACTATCGATCTCACGATCGATATCACAATCGATATGACAATCAACGTCATCATCATCATCATCAACATCATCGTCATCAACGCCATCAACATCAACATCACCATCATCACCATCACCGGGACACCATCGCCATCATCATATCATCACCATCATCATCAACATCATCATCACCATCACCATCATCATCGGGACACCATCATCGTCACCATCATCATCATCATCATCATCAACCTCATCATCATCGGGGCACCATCATCATCAGCATCATCATCGGAACACCACCAACATCATCATACCATCATCATGGTCATGCACAGCATCGTCAACATCATCACCAGGACACCATCATCACCATTCGCAACATTATCACCACCATCATCATCATCGGAACACCATCATCATCGTCACCAGCATCATCAACACCATCATCATCATCAACATCATCGGGACACCATCATCATCGTCAACATCAGCAACATCATCGCAACCATTGGGCCACCGTCATCAAAATCATCATCATCACCTCATCAGCATCCTCACCATCAACATCATCATCGTCGGGACAACATCATCGTCATCATCATCAAAATGGTCATCATCATCATCGGGAAACACCATCATCATCACCATCGTCAACTGCATGATCATCAACCTCAACATCATCATCGGGACACCATCATCACCATCTTCATCATCAAATCATTTGATCATCACCAACATCATCAAGATCACCAACATTATTATCATCATCGTCCGGGCACCATCATCATCATCATCATCAGCAACATCATCACCATCTACATCACCATCATCGGGGCACCATCACCATCACTATCACCATCGTCATCATCATCAACATCGTCAACATCATCATCATCATCACCATCGGGACACCATCATCATCACCACCATCATCATCACCATCACCATCACCATCACCATCACCATCACCATCACCATCATCATCATCATCATCATCATCATCATCATCATCATCATCGGGGCACCGACGGGGCACCGGTGGGACACCGTCGGGACACCGCGCGCCACCGGCCCCCGAGTGGACACCGGCGGGATTCCGCGGGGCACGGGTTGCCGGAACGGAGACTTTTGGTCCGGCCGCGCCTCAGCTACAGGAGACTTATCTCTCGCCCGCCCACGCAGCTTCGCCTCGCCCGCACGCACGGCACGCACGAACACGAAACCGAAACCGATTTCCCGGTAGGGGGGCTCTCCGTTCCACTTCGATCTTACCCCCTCACCTCCGATATATATATATATATATATATATATATACATATACATATACATATACATATACATATACATATATATATATATACACATATGTGTATATATATACATAGAGAGAGAGAGAGAGAGAGAGAGAGAGAGAGAAAGAGAGAGAGAGAGAAAGAGAAAACAAGAGAGAGAGAGAGAGCTTCGCTGGCACGGTGGCAGATTTGCCGCAAGCACCTTGACAAGAAAGAGGTGGATAAGGCGAATCGAGATTCGAGGTATTTTGACGTTTTGGGCCCATTTTGAACCTCTGGAGGCCTCCACAGACCACCTGAGACATTATGGAAGATCGGCAATGGCACCAGGTGGTTCATGATGACCTGGACGCATGTGTCTGCGACTGGGGGCCTCAACGACTCAGACTACACGTTGGACAAATGCCTCCTTCTCGCACCGGGCTACTATTCTCCTCCTCCACCTCCTCCTCCTCTTACCACCCTGCTGAGGCCTGGGCGCCCTCCGCCCCATCCTATTCATTCTCGTTCGTGACGCACCTCGTGGCCGTAACCGCTGCATTCGGGCCCAAACGCATTCAACCCCTCCCTGCCCCGCCTGGGTTCCGCGGTATCCCACCAACCATGTGGGTGCATGTGGCTCAGAGCGTTTCCTCCTGCAAGCCCTTTCTTCACCTCCGGGGAGGGGCTCATCGCTGCTCCAGCTCGCGAGCGTCGCGCACGAGGCATCTACATTGGCTCCCAGTGGCTGTCCGTCCGATGGCGACCTGTGCCTATGCTGAGTCTCGGGTGCTACTTGCACGGCGGGAGGGCGAGGGGAGTGAGCGAGACGGCTTGACCCTCCCCTGCCCTCTTCCCCTGGGTCTGCACGAGAAGGGGGGGCGCGAGGCGTTAGAGCGTCCAAGGTGGCCAAACGCGGCTCAAGCAAGGCCTCGCATCGCCCAGGATAGCATCCAAGATGGCTCACGATCTCCCAATATGTTTCAATATAACCTCCGACACAAATCACTCAATAGCACCCCAAGGCGGATACAAATGTATATGGAACGTCCTCCATTCAAACATTAACGTTTTTTTTGTCCACTGGTTAGTACCATATCGTTTTTTGCTTCCGATGGCCCTCTGAGGTTTGCTGCCCGGGCCCCACCCTCCAACAAAAACACAATGGGCGCTCATAAATGGCTCCAAGATTTTCCTGCTGCCGAAGGTACGAGCACATCGACGCTGCATTTGCTACACAGGAAAGCAACGACAACGACAGCTGTGTGTTGAATGATATTGGGTTGTTTGGGGCATTATCGGGAAACTTTGGGGCACATGCGGCTCCCAGGGGGGCTCCAGCCAGCTGGATAATCTGCCGATCTGATCTGCCACATTATGTTCAACGTTGGTTCAGTACGTCGTCTGACATGCATTCAAGAAGCCCCAAGACGGTTCCAGGTAACATTTGAACCTTCAAATGCTACCCCAAAACATGTCCAAGCCACTGAAACACATGTTACACAGAGCGTGCCTCAAATGATGTGCTCTAACACAATGTGTGTGATGCAGTATATACACATATATCTATGCATATATATATATATACATATACAGATACATATGCATAATATATATATATATATATACATATATATATATATATATATATATATATATTGTGTAAGCTATGTGGCGCCATTGATTTTGACCTCCTCGCACGTGACCACCGCCCAGGCTCGTGCAATCATCCCACCACCCACCCGCAATTTGGTTTGCAACATACGTGCGGCGGCTCTTGCGATGGCTATTTGGCGTTGGCTGGTGCATCGCTGCGGCCGCGCAAGCGCGCGCAGGCTCGCGCAGAAAGCGGGCACCTAGTCTGGTGCGACGACGCGGCCACGGTGGCGCTGACCGCTGGGACCTTAGCGCGTCTCGCAGGCCTCACTGACGCGCGTGTACATCAGCGCGAGTCGGTGACCCGGGCGGGCGCGGTATCATGGCGATGTCGACGACGACGTGATGATGATGATGATGATGATGATGATGATGATATTATTAGCGACGCTGGTGACGATGATGACAATGACGACGCGAAAGGCAATATCGGCGTTGATGCCGATGACGCCGATGGCGATGATGGTGTCCTCGCGTCGGTGATAAAGGTTATGGAAAACAAATTTCGACATGCGCGCGCGGCCGACTCGCGCGAGTGGCCCGCATTGAACTACTTGACAGAAATCGTGCCCCCCCAAGCACGCACGCAAAGGCGTTCAAATGATTTCGACATGCGTGCGCGAGGGGCACGTCTGGTGGATTTGGTGCAAATGCGCGAGCGCCGGCTTTTTTGAACATCCCAATTGCGAAACAATTGCTATGTATATATATATACTAGAACCATCGCGCGCGCTTCGCGCGCGCTCAAGTTCTAGCCAGGATCCTCACCATCGTCATCATCGCAATCATCACCATCGTAGTCATCGTCATGGTCGTGTTCACCATTACCATCACCAGCACAACCATCATCATCACCACCATCATCGTCAGCATCGTCAGCACCATCGTCATCATCGTCGTCGTCATCGTTGTCCTCACTATCATCGTCGTCGTCATCATCATCAGCATCATCATCGTCAGCATCAGCATCAGCATCATCATCATCTTCGTCGGCGCCGTCGTTGTGCTCGTCATCCTCATCATCAGCGTCGTCGCCGTCATCATCATCGGTCTACTCCAGTCCCCTCCCCCTCCTCCTCATTTCCGTTCTATCTCTCCCCATCATCCTATCCTCTTGCTCCTCCTCCTCTTTCTTTTAGAAGCCGGGAGAGCTTCAAGAAGCCTTCCTAAAAGCCCCCGAGCACTTGAAAGGAGGCTCCCACCTTCTTAGAAACTCCCCGGCTGCTTAGAAGGCCACCCCCCTCGCCCCTCCCCCCTCTGCTTGCCGTCGAGTGTGATGGCACCACGACGGCGAGAACGACGACGACGACGACGACGACGACGAGGAGACACCCCAGGCTGCAGAGGAAGAGGGTGGTCAGGGAGTGGGCGTCGGCACCGAGATCAGCTAAGTAGACATGGGCTGTCCCGACGGAGGAGGACGAGGAGGCCACAGAAACAACGGCAGCCCCCATCCTTTCAAAGCTAACATGTGCACGCTAAGCTCGCACCCTCGGCCCCAACTAACACCACACGCGCAGTTCGAGCGCGCTGAGGTTCCAGCAGCCCCCATCCTCTCAAAGCTAACATGTGCACGCGTGCACGTAACCACCAATGGCAGGAGCATGAACTGGAGAGGTAACAATGGCGCAGACCGAACAGGGCCGTAGTACACACGAGGGCGCACACAGACGTATCGAATGCAACGCCATGCAGACCAATGCGAGTAGTAAAACAAACGCCAAACGTTGCAAATGCAGCGCGATTCACAGCATTATTGTTGAATTGAAATGCAATGCACATGCTACTCAATGCAGGCAGCTCAACGGAACGGATCGGAAGGAAGAAGGGGTGCATATGAAAGTGTCCGAAATCGCATGGGGCTCGTTTCGGTGCCTGCTCGGGGGCTCTTGGGGGCCTCCCGGGGGGCTCTTGGGGGCCTTTGGGAGCCTCTAGTGGTTTCTGGGGATGCTCTTGGGGCCGAGGGCCCGTAAAGTGCGCTCGGATCCCGCGTCTGGGCCCCTTCTTGGAGCCGTGTTGGGACTCTCTTGGGCCGTCTTCGAGGCCTCTTAAGCGGTCCCGGGGCGCTCTTGGGCCGTCTTGGGGCCGTCTTGGTGGCCTCTTGGGCCGTCTTGGGGCGATCTTGGGTGCCTCTTGGCCGTCTTGGAGCGCCAGGGAGCCCAAAAGGAGAGAAAGCCAAAAACATCGAAAAACACAATGGAAAATCAACGATTCGAGCCTCTTGGGGCCCTCTTGGAGAGCCTCTTGGAGGCCTCTTGGGGCGTCTTGGAGGCCCCTTGGGCCGTCTTGGGACCATCTTGGGCGTCTTGGAGCGATCTGGGACCGCCTCGGGGCCCTCTTGGACCATCCTGGGGGCCTCCTGGGGCCGTCTTGGAGGCCTCTTGGGTCGTCTGGAGGCTCCTTGGAGGCTCCTTGGAGGCCCCGGGGAGGGGGTATTAAAAAGCGTTCCCCGATGGTTGCGGAGTGGGCGGCCCCGCCGGGGGGGGGGGGGCCTATTTGTTTATATTATATATGTGTGTGTGTGTGTTCGGGGTCGGGAGACTCGGTTTTGAAACCCTTACGAAACCAACAGGTTTCGGAATGATTCCGGCATGCGCGCGCGACGACGGGCGCGTGCGCACTTCGTCTCCCGCTTTGCAAGAGACTCCTGCGATAACACGCGCGCACTGCTTTTCGAATGATTCCGACATGCCGAACATCGTTCGGTCGGATTTGATGAAAAACTCGAACAACCTATGGTTCTCTTTAGACTTCGCATGACCGCGACCGCAATCGTTGTTGAAACTCCCGGTTGCGAAGCCATGTTTTGATGCGTTTTCGGGGCGCTCGATTTCGAAATCCTTGAACAACTACGGCTTTTGAAGGATTTCGGCATGCGCGCGCGACGACGCGCGCGCGTGCGCTTCGTCTCATTGTTTTGCAAAGGAGTCTTGGAAGATATATTTGAATGAAAAATGTGTGCGTGTAGCAGTTGTTGCAAAATAGGAAAGAGCCTGCGTGCCGGCTCCCGGAGGAGCGGCCCCCGAAAGGGCAGGCGGTTCAGATGTTCCGCTGCAGCGAGTGCACGTTCAGGTCCCTCTCTGCTTCTGCTCACAAGTGATGCTCCAAATGCCCGCTCTTACTGTCGTGCGGGCGCTTGGGTAGCGCATTGCGCGAAAGGCACGCCCGGAAGTCTTTGCAGCCAACACTGCCACGCGCACAACGCATGCGAGAAAAATCTTTCTCATTCGACACCTGGCGACCGCGCAAATCGCATGCGGCCCGGTGCGCGCGCAGCGTGTTCAAGCGGCATTGGTTGAGTTTGTGCGCTCTTGTCTGTCCACGTGGGCATTTCCGAGCCACGCAGATATCGTGAGGCGGCATGCTCGCACTGTTATTGTCTGCCAAAACCATGTGCCTAGTTTCCCGGACTTCTTTACGAACGGCAGAACTCCGCCGCCAAGCTGCAACAATGCGCGCAGCCGCTTGCCCTCGAGAGATTTTGGCCAGCATTGAATGCCCCAGTGTGATCATATCAGCACTGGACGCTTCAACTATTGGTTCCCGCGCTCCTGTTGGTGACCACGCATCTTGAACAACATCATCTCCCTTGCCATTTTTTTACCATCGAATATCATATGATGCAAGAACGCATCGACTTTGTTTACAATCCGGAATCGTCGAATGCAAATCGTAAGCAGGGAAACCGCCCATAGCTGCTGAATGCCGCAATTCACCGTAAGGCTCATCACATGGCATATTGAAGAATGTTATGAAACTGTGTGTTGATGCATGATTGTTGTAACGCGTTTTGCTGGAAGCGTTGCCTTCTCTCTTGCGGTCTCGAAAGATGCGCATTCCCACTGCCCTCACACGTTCGACGCACAAGGTCAGCACACGCTGCAGCGGGTGACTCAAGGCGGGTCCGTTCCATGACGTGAGGTGTGTACGGTACCAACTCGTTGTTTAGCCCATGGCTCCCTTGAGCCAACGGTTTCCTTCAACAGGTGAGGGGGGTGTCAATGCCGGCCTGGCTGGGATGGTGCGATTTTTATTTTAAAATGAACGGTGAAGAAACATCATAACATGTAAACTCCACGTCCCTAGGCGGGGCGGATCATGCCGGCATCGGGGGGTTAGTCGATCCGAAATCCGTTTAGAACAGGAAGATATGTATGGTGCAATCTATGCGGTTCCATTTGTGCTGTGAAGATTATGTGATACAACATATGTGGTGTCAGCTATGTGGTACAATCTATGTGCAACATATGTGGTGCAAGCTATGTCGTGCATGCAAGTTAATGCACGTCAATGTAACGCAATGCAGAGCAACGCGAATTAACCAACGAACATCAATGTAATGCAATGCAAGGCAACGCGAAGCAATTCACAGGAACGCATGCCCAGACGGCGACGGGGCGGCGACGGCGACCACATAGTCGCCAGAACGACGGGCAGGCCCACAGCAACGGGGCGGCGACGGCGACCATATAGCCGCCAGACCGCCAGACAAACCCAGACAGACGGGCGGCGACGAGGCGGCGACGGGGCGGCGAGGGGGGCCACGGAGCCGCCAGACCGCCAGATAGCCCCATTTCCTTATGATTAACAAGTAAGAACCCCTAAGTGCAGCACTGGTGGTGAAGTAAGTTCTTCAATGAGTGTAACATTCAAGCGTTTTCGCTTCCGATGGGCCACTGATGCCTCAAAATGACTCCAAACTCGCCCGAAAAGGGGCCAGGACGGCCCTAAGAGTTGCCCGAGGTGGCTCCCGGATCCAGGAGCCAAGTTTTTGGGCTCCAGCGACGCTGTGCTAGTTCGCTGCTGTTGGCTTCTCTGTTGCACAGTCTGCTCATCTGGTTCCTTTCTCTAGCTCGCCTGGGTATGGTTTCTAGATGTACTGGTGGGGATACGTTTTTGATCGCGAATGTCGCGGAACCAACCGCGCACCGTCAGGAAGTCGTAAAGCGAGGCGAACAGGCGACAAACGGAAAAGGGGCCACAAAGGAGGCGAGAACTACGCGGCAAAGAGGGACAAGAGACACAGGAAAAAAGAAAGCGAGGCGAAGCGTCAAGAATTGTCGATTTGGGGTCTCTGAGCAATCTGCGAAGTCAACAGATGAGAAAACGCGAGGCATGGCTAAACTTGGCATGCAGGGGCGGGGTCCTAGTGGAAACGGCTCTGGGTTCCTGGGCCTCTCCCCAGGACCAACTCTTCATCCCACACCGCCTCTGTGCGCTCCTGGAGCCGAGGGAGGGCACCAAGAGCCCGAGAACGGCGGAAACGCGCCTCCAAAGACCCCCTCCCCTCGGTGCTGAGGAACGCGAGGCGCTGGCGCACTTTCTCGGCCCGCCACTCGGCGCTCCTTCGTCCAGCGCGGGCGTCTCTCGCCGGCCGCGCGCTGTCGCCTGGGATGGGCGCGCACCAGGCCGCGAGAAGTCTGCCACGAGACCTCGTCTCATCCATGGCTCCTCCCCGCCTCGGCCCCCGATGGGAGGCCTGGGGGAAGGCAGAGGGGGGTGGGCCTCCTCAGAAGGCTCAGAAACCTTCGAACTTCTGAAAAGAAAAGCTCCTGAAGCCTTCTCAGAAGATACCGACGGCTTCTCAAAAGGTTGGAGGGCTGCTGAGAAGCCCCGCCGCCTTCAAAAAAAGGCCTACCCCCTCCCACTTTCCACCTCGGCGCGCCGCCGATTCGAGGGAGGGAGGCTCTGGGGGGCTGGGGAGACTAACGAGAGCAACACAACCAAAAAAACCCAATTGACAGCTGGCAAGACTTGTTCCGGATATGGAACACACAAACGAGACCACCACAGGGACGAATTTCTCGCCCTCACATGTGTGTATACATGTTGCTGCGAGTTCGTGGGGCATGCTTCGCATGAGCGGTATAGGGGTTTCTCAGGGAGGCAGCCTTGCTGTCATGTGTGACGACGATGGGTAAAAAAGTGTCATGGGGACACGTCGCAGCAGCGCCCTGGGCGATGATTTATCATCTGGGTTCGAAGCCTCCTTGTGGGTGTCGGCGTCTTGAAAATTACGTTACCGTCCTCTCCGAAATCTTTCGCACCATCGACCATCTAATTGTGTTCCGTCACTCCCCCCCTGTACTTTTCCCTTAGCTAACATCCTGCATCATGCGTTAATCCTCAATGCTCCCTATGGTAAGAATGCCAGGCGTGCATTTGGTAATCCGTGGCGCGCCTCAGACGCCGAGTTGGGATGTGCTACTTGGCCTGCACCTCAAACCACCCCTACGGCAAGTTCGTGACGTGTCGTCACGACCCAGGCATATACCGCCTGGGTCCTTCAACCTTGAACGATCGGCTGCGTTTCGATCGCCAGATCGTTCCATTGTGGCTGATTCTGTGCCACTAGGGGTCGCCGCCGCGTCGACACGACGCAAACCTGCCGTACCCACTCACGTCCATGCAACATTCATATGACGAACGCGAAGGGTTCAATCCTGCCGCATGCGACCCATGACAATGAGTTCGAAATGCATCTCTATGGATATATGATGTGGCTTCTTCCACGCTCGCTCTCCTGCTGTGCCGTAGCCTAGCGATGGAACTGCGCCCATGCTACAACTACCTCTCCGCGCTGGCATCGAAGACGTTATTGCCTGGCGGACAAGCGCGGGTATTGCAGAGAACGTGATCATGCCAATTGGGTAAGTTTGAATGCGAATGTAAGAAGTTGTGCCCGTATCTGACATGATAATCGCGGAACTCATGCGGCCCCGACAATCTCCCCAACGCAACGCTCCTCCGGCACATCGATTGTTGCGCGACTGGCGGGAGAGGTTCATAAAATGATGCAGCCCTGCCGATTAAATCCCACCAGCCCTTTGGGCGTAGGCGGATTAGAGCACTTCCATGCGCCACTCTCCGACTTCCCTGTAGAACGAAACTACACAGTGCATTCGGCGGCAAAATCTGGATCGAGACCGAGACCCCCGCGAGCAGATTGCATTTGTTCTAAACAAGGACGGCGGGTGTTTGGGGGCATGTGTCCGCTGTGCGCTGTCCCACTATCCATGTCAACAACCATTACAAACTCATTGCAGGTGCACAAACACACACACACCGTACACCCTGCTGACCAGCCCGCCGCCACTTCGCAGTGATTTTGGCTCGGATGGTCAAGGATCGACACATTGCCCGATGTGTGCTGCCACGTGCTCTGTCGCACCTGGCGCGCTCTGTGCCCATCGCACACCTAGCACACTTGGCGTGGCTGAGTCAGGTGGCGCTGGTACACGTGACACACCTCGAGATTCGCGCATCTGGCAGTAGTGTTGGTTCCAGGTGGGTATCCATCCGATGGCGGCATCTGATGGGAGTAAGAGAAGCAATGTGTGGCGTGCCCGTTGGGAGCTTGACCCCTTCCCCCACCCCCTCGCCTAGGTCTGGACTCCCAAGGGCTCGGGGCGTTAGAGCGTTCAAGATGGCCCACGATGGCTACAAAATGATTCCAGGGATCTCGAGATGGTATCCAAGATGACTCATTATAGCCCCATCTTACACGAAGCCACAGGACCATCCTAATACGAATCCACATGGCCACGAAACGTCTCAAGAACAACCACGAGACGCCACAATTATTCAAGAACCCAGCGTTTGGTCGAATAACCTTGGTGCTGCAATGATACTTTCATTTCGGGGAAATCCTTCAACAACTTCTCGGCTCGTATCGTCCCTTCAGGAGGACACTGTACAACAGAGCGAAGACCCCAGGAGGCAAACCGATTGTCTAAAACCACCTAGCACCTGAATCCTTACCTTCCTCCCTGCTCGATCTTCCTCCGTCCTCCCTTCTCGAGGGGGAGGAGGCTGGGAATCATATCGAGCCGACAGCCCTGCGCACCTTTATCCGATGGGGGGTCGTCGCTGCCGTCGCCGTCGCCGCAGTCGTTGTCGTTGTCGCCGCCGTTGTCGTCGCCGCCGTCGCCGCCGCACTCGCCGACGCCGTCGCCGTCGGGGGGCGGATCCTTGTGGTCCCGCCGCGGCAGCGGCGGGAGCGCCAGCGGCGGAGTCGGGCGCCCGCACGGCTCCCGCGCCCTTTTGGCGGCGCGGGGAGGAGGGCGGGGGCGAGGAGACGAAACGGGACGAGGACGAAGAGGAGACGCACACTGGGACAAGGAGGATGATCGAAGTTCGACAGCATATTGCGAAGGCCTTACGGCCGGTGCCGCCGACCCTTAGGGGGGACAACGACGACGACGGCGGCGGCGACACCAACGACGTTGACGTGGGCCAGAGTCCTCAAAGATGCTTTTTGGGGTCTCTTGGGAACGCCCTCGGGGGCCTCCGGGGAAGAATGTTGGGGTCTCTTGGGGGTTCCTGGGGGCCTTTTTGCTGCCTCTGGGGGGCCTTTTCGGGTTTCTTCGGGCTTCCTGGGAAACTTCGGGCCCGGGGCTCGAAATATCTGTTCGGATCACCCGTCTGGGCACGCTCTTGGAGCCGCCTTGGGGGCCCTTTGGGCCGTCTTGGAAGCGTTCTGGTCTGCCGTGGGGTCCTCCTGGGCTGTTTTGGAACGCTCTTGGCAACCTCTTGGGCCGTGTTGGTCTTGGGGTGATCTTGAGGGTTTGTCCGGCTGTCTTGGAGCGGCGGGAAGCGGAAAAGGCGAGAAAGCTAAAATCTTTCAAAACTAAAAAACAACAAATCAATAATTTGTGCCTTTGGGGGCCCTCTCGGGGGTGTTCTTGGAGGCCTCTTGGGGCCTTTTGGAAGTCTCCTGGGCAGTCTGGAGGCGTGAAAGCGTTTTGGACCGATCGTTTGGCGATTGGGGGCCCTCTTGGACCGTCTCGGAGGCCTCGTGGGGAACTCTTGACCAGTCTTGGTATTTCTTACGGTCCTGGGACCCGGGAGCGGGACGAATCCCAATCAACTGATCTGAATTACAACCGTTCGGAACGAACTGGAACCAAACTGGTCCCACTTACAACCAATTGCGGATACGGAATCTTCAGAATTCTGAAATCCTCAAACATGCTTAGGAATTATGAGAGATCCACCGAAATCCTCTGGAAACCTGAGATCCTCAGGAATCCAAAGGATCGTGAGAGATCCTCTGGAATTCTGCGAGACATCCTCAATCATCCCGCGGAGCCCTGATACATCCGTAGGCATCCTCGACCCGGAATAAATCGTGAGAGATCCTGTTGGACTCCGGAAGAATCTGACACATCCTCAGGAATCCGGAGGAATCCTGCGGGATCCCCAGGAACCCTGAAAGGTCCTCATAAACCCTGTGGACTCCTGAAAGATCCGGTAGGGTCCTAAGAAATCCGGATAGATTGGGTGGAATCCTGCGAGATCCTCACGAATCCTGAAAGACCCAAGGGATCCTAAGGAATCCTGCGAGATCCTAACGAGTTTTGAGAAATCCTCAGGACCCCTGAGGGATCCTACGAGATCCTCACGAATCCGGAAGAATTCGCAGAAATCCTCACAAATCCTCTTGAAGAGATCCTGCGGAATCCTGAATAACCTGAAGAGATCCGAAGGAATTCTGACACATTCTCAGGATTCCCCAGGACACCTCAGGATTCCTGAGGCATGCGCAAGAACCCTGAGGATCCTGATGGGGTTGTGGTGAACCCTGGGTGATCCCGAGGGATCCTGGGGGATCCTGAAGGTTTATGACAAATTCTGGGGGCCCTGAGAAATCATAAGAGGTCCCTCGAAATCAATAAACACCTTCAGATCCTGAAGAATCCTGAGAGGTCGCCAATAAACATAAGCAATCCGAATAGATCCTCAGGTATCCCCCAGAATCTTCACACATCCTCTGGCAGTCTTAGGGATCTGCAACAAAAAAACATTAGGACACCTACTACTTACTACTATCACTACGACTACTACCACCACCTCCACCAGCACCACCACCAATACTTCTACTACTACTACTGCTACTACTACTACTACTATTACCACTACTACTAATACTACTACGACTACGACTACGACTACGACTACGACTACTACTACTACTACTACTACTACTACTACTGAGACTGCTACTACTACTACTACTACTACTACTACTACTACTACTACTACTAGTACTACTACTACTACTACTACTACTACTACTACTACTACTACTACTACTACTACTACTACTGCTGGTGTTGCTGCTACTACTACCACTACTACTACTACTACTACTACTCCTACTCCTACTACTACTACACTACTACTACTACACTGCTACTACTACTACTACTGCTGGTGTTGCTGCTACTACTACCACTACACTACTGCTACTACTACTACTACTACTACTACTACTACTACTACTACTGCTACTGTTACTGCTACTACTACTACTTGTTACCTGCTCCGTGTTACTTACTTGAATTATTCGTGCGACTGTTACGACTGGTACTACTACTGATACTACTACTACTACTACTACCACTACTACTACTACTACTACTAATAATAATAATAATACTAGTAGTACTGCACTACTACTGTGCCACTAGTAGTAGTAGTAGTAGTAGTAATAATAGTAAAACGACCTACTACTACTACGACTACGACTACTACTGCTACTACTGTTACTACTACTACTACTACTACTACTAGTACTAGTGCTACTACTACGATTACTGATACTACTACTACTACTACTACAACAACAACAACAACTACTACTACTACTTCTATTGCCACGGCCAGTAGTCGTAGTAATAGCGATAGTTGTAGTAGTACTACGTACTAGTACACCTACTAGTAGTAGTAGTAGTAGTAGTAGTAGTACTAGTAGTAGTAATAGTAGTAGTAGTAGTAGTAGTAGTAGTAGTAGTAGTAGTAGTACAGTAGTAGTAGTAGTAGTAGTAGTAGTAGTAGTAGTAGTAGTAGTAGTAGTAGTAGTAGTAGTAGTAGTAGTAGTAGTAGTAGTAGTAGTAGTAGTAGTAGTAGTAGTAGTAGTAGTAGTAGTAGTAGTAGTAGTAGTAGTAGTAGTAGTAGTAGTAGTAGTAGTAGTAGTAGTAGTAGTAGTAGTAGCAGTAGTCGTAGTAGTATTAGTACTAGTAGTCGTAGTAGTCGTAGCAATCGTACAAGTAGTAGTAGTAGTAGTAGTAGTAGTAGTAGTAGTAGTAGTGGTAATAAGAATAATACTACAATCACTACCTAGGACTAGCTACTACTACCTACTACTACCTACTACTACGACTACGATTGATACTACCACTACGACGACGACGAGGACGACGACTACTATTACGACTACTCACTACCTATACTAACTTCTACCTGCTACCTTCTACCTGCTACCTACTACCTGTTACCTGCTATCTAGGTCGTACTACAAATACTACTACTACTACTACTACGGCTACTACTACTACTACTACTACTACTACTACTACTACTACTACTACTACGACTACTACCACTACGACCACACATACTACTACGACTACGACTACTACGTCGACGACGGCTACTAATACGCCTACTATTACGACTACTACTACTACTACTACTACTACTACTACTAGTACTATAATTCTTACTGCTACTGCTACTGCAACTGCAACAACTACAACAACTACTACTACGACTACTACTACGACTACTACTCTTGCAACTGCTACTGCTGCTACTACTACTACTCGCACTTCGACTACTTCTACTACTACTACTACTACGACGACTGCTACTTCTACTTCTACTGATACTACTGCTACTACGACGACGACTACTACTACTACTACTACTACTACAGCTACTACTACTACTACTACTCCTACTACTACTACTACTACTACTACTACTACTACTACTACTATCACTACAATTACTACTATTACTACTACACCTACTACTACTACTACTACTACTACTACTACGACTGCTACTACTACTACTACAACAACTACTACTACTACTACTCCTGCTACTCCTGCTACTCCTACTACTACTACTACTACTACTACTACTACTACTAGTACTACTGCGAATGCTGCTGCTACTACTACTACTACTGATACTACTACTACTACTACTACTACTACTACTACTACTACTACTTCTACTACTACTACTACTACTACTACTACTTCTTCTACTACTACTACTACTACTACATAGTCCTACTCGTACTGCTGGTAACTTTTCTGTATTCTACAACGACATGATCTTTGCGCGCTACTACTGCAACCTTTCTTCAGAGTGCTCGTGCGCAGATCGAATTGGTACCAACTCCCACTGTGACATAAGAGGTGCCACTTGGGTCTCAAATTGTCTTGGTCCACTCTCTAAATAATTTCCTGTTCTGGGCCGATCTTCCATTTGTTGGGATGGGGCCAGTTTGATTTTCGCGCGGGTTTTGATTGGGACCAATTAGTTGGGATTGGGCCCACAGGCTCTGGAACCTCCAAGGGGGGGTGCGTATCTGACCCGGGACCTCCCCCCGCCCCCCCTGGCGGGGAAGGGACCAAAGGGATGGGCCTCCCCTTCGATTCGATTGCGACATTGCTGACATTGCTAGGTTTTTCTCTCGCTGACAGGCTTGAGGAGGAGGGTGCAGGGAAAGGGGACGACGGAGACGACGACTGACGGCGACGACGACTCGAGCAGACAAACCCCTCGCACACACAGACAAGGTCGGCGGATTTGGCCCGGTGGGCCTCGGGGAAGCTCTTTGTTGCCACGGCTGGATTCGCCTCGAAGTTCTAGTTGAGATGCCCCACTGCCAATTTTTTGGGGACGATTCTTGAAGGGGAAGGGCGCTGAGTAGACCTAGTGGGGCACAGAAGATTAAACAAAACACGATTCTATGTTTGCAATTTCAACCCTTGGAGGCCCGTTTCGCGCCCCGCGGAGCCGTTAGAAATGAGTCCAGGACGAAACACTGGCGAAGACGGACCCCCAGACCCAGGTTGGCTATGCGAGCAGCTTTTGTGCGGATTTCGGCCGAAGCCCCATGGAGATACTCTGGACGAAGAGCAATCCAGGATGGAGAGTCCCAGCACAAAGAGCATAGGGGTGTACCCCTGCGAAGCCAGGGCTGCTCTCGGCCCTCGTGCCAACTGCATGTCTTTTGCCCTTCGGACAAGTGCTCCCCGTCTGACCCTCTCAACCCCCGGGGTGGCCTCCGCGCCGGAGAACTCAGGCGGCTGCGGGGCGGCCTTGGCGTACGGCGCGGCAAAAGAGAGGGGTGTCAGCGCTCCTCCTCCTCTCTGATCCCCCTCCCCCTCCTCCATCTCTACCATTTTCCACCACCTCCTACTCCACCACCTCCCACCTCTCTCTTCTCCCTCCTCCCTCTTTTCCTCCACCTCCTCCTCCTTCTCCTGCTCCTCCTGCTCCACACCCTCCTCCTTCCCGCCCATCTTCCTCGCCTCCTCCTCTTCCCCCTCCTTCCCTCTCTCCCTCCGTCCCCCCCCTCCTCTACCCCCATCCCTCCACTCCGCCTCTTCTTTTCCGCCTTCCTGCTCCCTGCGCGCCCTCCCTCTGCTTCCTCTTCCTCCTCCTCTTCCTCCTCCTCCTCCTCCTCCTCCTTCTCCTCCTCCTCTCCGCCCCCCCTCCTCTTCCTCCATTGCCCCCTCTACAATTACACAATGTGAGTACTACTCTCCTCACTCCCCTGACTCTGTCCGAAAAATGTTCGGCCCCCCTCCGCGTACTGTTTCCTTACACGCAAGATTCCGGCGAGTTGGTCTTTCATGAATGCTTTTGCACATCCGTTTTTTCTGGTCCTTCAAAACGTTGCTCCCGCTGCAACGCTGGCCTCATGTTAAGGCTTCTGGTCCTTCCGAATTGTGCTCCCGCTGCAGCGCTGACCTCATTTCCGCGCTTCCGCTCGTTCCGAATGGTGCTCCCGCTGCAACGCTGGCCTCATTTCTGGTGCCATGCCATGGCATGCAATGCAATGCTATGGTATGTTCCGCTGTGCGATGCCATGCCTCCAGCTGCAATGCTATGATATGCAGTGCTTGACTACGCAATGCCACGCCATGCTATGTCATGCTACGCGTTGATCTTCATCGCTTTGCCATGTAATGCTATGCCGTGGTACGACATCCGACTGCGCGAATAGAGAGGATGTCTACGCCATGGTAAGGGATGGGATGGAGGGATCGGACGTCAGATAAGACGCTTGCGCACCTAGCTTGCCCTCTCTTCCCTCCCTTCCTCCACCCCACCTCCTCCTCACGCCTCCCTCTCTCCCTTCCCTCTCCCTCCATCCTTCCTGTCCTGGCTTCCTCCATCTCTCTTCATAATCAATGTCTCCTCCCCGTCGCATTACCAGACGCGCGTGCTTAACATCACTCCTAACATGTCCTCGCAGCAAAGCATCCTGAAATTTTGCAGTGACTCCCACGAGGGGGGGGGGGATCAAAACGTGGCTCTCGCGTTAGTGCCGCGCACGCTCGCCTGAACAAGCCCAACAGTCAGTCAGTCAACTGCACCGGTGGAGGGCGGGGCGTTTTCAAAACGTGGTTCTCGCGTTGGGAGAGGTGCACGGTCGACTTACAACATCCCAACAAGAGCGCGTTCTCTATGTTCGGCGATGACGGGCGTCATGGGAGGGGGGGGGGGGCGAAGGGGGGGGTATGACGTAACGCCCCCCACGCCGTGTGGCTCCGGCACCGCAGCCGCGCCCGCGCACGCGACGCGACGAGTGACGAGCGACGAGGACGACGACGACCACGACGACGACGATCACGACGACGATCACGACGACGACGACGACGACGACGGCACGAGCAGCATGTAGGTGGCTATATGCCCCACTGCGCCTGTGTGCACCACAGCGTTCGCGTGCACCACAGCGCGCGTGTATACCACACTGGGTGCGCACACCGCAACAACCGTGTGCAACGCAGCGCCTGTGTACACCACAATGCTTGCGTACACTACAACGCAGGCGTACAATTGCACACCGCAGCTACCATGTGCAACGCAGCGCCTGTGTACACCACAATGCTTGCGTGCACCGCAACGCCTGTACACGCCACGGCGCGCGTCTACACCACAGCATCCGCGTGCAACGCAGCGCTGGTGTATACCACAATGCCTGCGTGCATGGGACAGGTAGAAGGAGCATGTACGTGAGGATCTGCTGCGGACAACTGGACGCCACGCCAAGAAATTGCAGATAATCAAATGCGACGGTCTTCCCTCCTCCCTCCTCTCCC
Organism: Prorocentrum cordatum; assembly: GCA_963575745.1. Taxonomy (NCBI): domain Eukaryota; class Dinophyceae; order Prorocentrales; family Prorocentraceae; genus Prorocentrum; species Prorocentrum cordatum. Next base: position 667,146 of record CAUYUJ010022059.1, on the reverse strand, counting down.
TCCTCCTCCTCCTCCTCCTCCTCCTCCTCCTCCTCCTCCTCCTCCTCCACCACCCTCATCTCCTCCTCCTCCTCCTCCTCCTCCTCTTCCTCCTCCTCCCTCCTCCTTACCCTGTGTCGTGCGGGTTGGCGCTACAGCGCACGTGCGCATCTCAGCGCGCACCGCAGAATGGTCGATTGAATCGGTCCATTTGGTTCTCGGGCGGCCAATTTAGCTGGAACCTCCTCGACGCAAAGGGAGGAGTTAGGATGATGCGCGCGGACTCGGGAGGACACGTAGATTCCAGCGGCGCTCCGTTGTCCATAAGGATTATTGAAGATTGTCTTCTGTGGAATCCACAAGCGCTCCATTTTGTCATAAGGATTCGTTCTCACATTCTATATACAACAATGGCGCTGTGTGGCACACGGCTGCTCCGGTGCATCCAGGCGCCGTGGTGTACACAAAGCACTGCAATGCACGCAGGCATTGTGGTGCATTCTGGTGCTGTGTTGCGCACGGCTGATGTGGTGAACGCAAGCGCTGTGGTGTGCACATGAGCTGTTGTGCCCGCGGGCACGGTGGCACAAACTGACGCTGTGTTGCACGCGGCTGCTGTGGTGCACATAGCGGTGGTGTACTCAGGCGCTGTGGTGCACGCGAGCACTGTGGTGTACAAAGGCGTTGTGGTGCAAATCGCCACCTACATGCTGGCGCTACCCGTCCTCCGTCATTCCTACGCATTCCCAAACGCCGCCGGCGCGAAACGTGACGTCATCGACCCCTTCCATCCCCCCCTAGATGATTGCCGTCATCGGCCCGGACCAAAAAACAGGCTTCAGCCACGTCCGCGCGCACGACGACTATGAGCGACGAGCGACAAGCCACGAGCGACGACGACGACGACGACGACGACGACGACTGCGGACCAGACTCCTATGCGTATTCCTACGGGGACACCTACGCGGATCCCACTGCGCATAGCGGCAATGCTCGGAACGCACTGGGGGGCAGTGCCCGGAGAGCAGTGGAGGGGGGAGCGTTACGCCATGGGGGGGGGGGGGGGGGGGGCGGGGGCCATGACGCCCGTCATGCCCAAAGCCAAAAAAAACAGGCTCCAACAACAGGGATGGCCGCCACTTTTGAATATGAACCAGGCTGACTCAGGCCTAGGGTCCACATGCGTACGAAGAATATGCCCGAAAAGAAATCGGTCCCGATACAGATGAACATCTTGATGATGTAATTCACGCCAAAAGGGGTGTGAACTCCTTGTCATGTGTAGCCAGGCACTGGTGGCCAAAGACAAACACCCGGCGGCCATGAAGCCGCCGATGGACATGCAGGAGAAGAACTCCGCCAAAGGAAAGGGACGGAAAGAAGTCGGCCGTGGGACGGATGAGAACTCAACGACCAGCGAATTATAGAGGACGCAACGCCCTGGGGTGCCGACGAAGTAGAAATGCGTGTCTAGGCCTCTGACTCCACGCTGAAGGCGCCAACCGGGGAAGGGATTGCCCACCCATCCCGCGGGCGTCGGCGCGATCCCATGGCACGAGCACCTTCCGACAGCCAGGATGAAGAATAGAAAGTGGCACAGTAGCCAACTGGGGAAGGGATAACCCGCCCATCCCGCGGGCGTCGGCCAGTAGCCGAGAACGGCGGTACAGGGATGTCGAAGAGACGGTTCATGTAGGCGAACGTCGTGAACACCTACGCGCCCCCGATGGGGCATCATGATAAGGTAATGCTATGTGTACATGAGTGCCCTCGACGGGCCGGCCACACGTGATGACCCAGTTCATGTAGCCCTTCGTGGCATACTTGTCAAAAGGTGGTTGCCCCCAGTCGGGAGTACAACGAAAAAGGTTCATGACAACTCTCAGCGCCTCGCGGATGCGAGGCCCAACCACAATAACAGGGATGGACGGGATTTTATATTCAAGTAGTTGTGATGATGATCGCTACAGCCATGCGCACACTCGTCTCACCAATTCCCAACAACTTCACATATAAAATAACGGTTCTCGATAGAACATTGGTGCTATCGCATTAGCGCCGCGCACTTCTGCCAACCCTCTTACTCATTACCCAACTTTGAAGGTGTGCAGCAATTGCCAAGAGGGAGGGTGGCCCCTTTTCAACCTGGGACTACTGCTTAAGACCTCTCCATTATTGATACCACGACATACAACATGCGCAACAACCATACAGACTGAGGGCGTTAGTTTTTCAAGGCTGGGGAGGGGCCCAAGAATGGAGGACGTTCAGCAGCATGCATCCAACTATACTCTGGTCCTCATCCTCCTCTGCGCGCGCACGCTTCTTCCCCGCGCGGAGGGGTGGGGGGGCGGGAAGGAAAACTATCGACCGTCAGAGTAGGATGTGAAGGGAGGGATGTTTGCCATCGCTCGGACGTTCATTTCCCATGTGTTTTTCGATGTTGTGGGCTTGTTTTGCGAAGATGATCCAAGGTGCTCCTCGATGGTCCTGGCTGCGAACAGATGCACACGTCCGAGCGATGCTGAGAAGGTGGACAGAAGAGGAGAAGCCAAGGGCGTGAGGATGCCCAGGCAGGGCACGGGCAGCCCCCACGGGGCCTGGCAATGAGTCAGGATTTCCGAAGCTCCCCGACTCCTCTCAGTCACCTACCTTCGTGTCTCTCGCTGGCGATGCGTTTTGGCCAGAACTTCGGCGGGGAATGCAGACGTGGCGAAGAGGAGCCCCCCGAGAGGAGGAGGGCGAGGAGGGCGACCAAAGTTCATGAGAGGTCGGTACTCGCCATCTGACGCCTGTCGTGCCAAAGAGCAATCGTAACGCAGATCGGCGTGCGCGACGATCGCACTCTCGCGACCCCGCGTTGTCAATCACTGCGACTCCGCGATCGCACTCACGTGACCCTCGCGGCCCCGGAGCCCTCAAAATTGCCCAACAGGGGGCACCAGGGAACTAGGTCGGAATGCCAGTAAGAGGAGGTTCGAGGAGGACGACCGAGGGCCGAGGTTCAGCAGGAGGAGGAGGAGGAGGAGGAGGTTCGATGAGGTCCGAGACTCGAAGAGGACCGAGGCTCGAGGGGGAGGATATTCGAAGAAGAGGAGGAAAAGGACCCACACAGCCGATGCCTGAATTTTTTAGATGCGAAGTCCTGGGAGGTCTGGACCCTTTCCCCGGGGCCGGTTTGCCATCCCCAGCTGTTTTGTGTTGCCAGTCCTGGGGCCGGGCGGGGATTCCCAAAGGCCGAAGACGGCGAAATGTCTCCGCCGTAGTGTTCTCAAGGCAGCGTGGAACGCGAAGGGTAGCCGCGAGAGGTGTTCAATGAACCCGCGCTGGGTCCCCTCTCTGGCGCGCGGAGCGCGCCAGGGGCGGCGCTGGAAGCGCCGCCACGTGGGCCCAGCATAGTTGCAAAATGTCCGCGCGGAGCTCCCACAATGTATGTAAAATCATGTTTTTCTTCTTCGATAAGGGGGGGGACGAGGCTCTCAAAAGAGCCCGATGCCCGGCGAGGCCGCCCGTGGGGGTCGCCCTCGGGAAAGGCGGGTGAGCATCGCTTAACAGATCCCTATCCCCACTGGAATGACCCTCGAGGGGTCCACTGCATCTCGGATATGTTTTGTTCACTTCGGGTTTCGGGGAACCTCTCGCCATCTGGGCGGGTGACATGGTGGGGCCGAGATGCCATGGGCCGATAGAGGATGGGATCGGTCCGACCATGCTGAGCGAGGGCGCCTTGGCCGTAGCGGCTGCCGCGCGCGGCCCGCTGCCCCGCTGGCCGCGCTGGCTCGGCTGCGCGCCCGCGGCGGACCTCCGCGCGAGCCGCGCGCGTTCGCGGGCGACGACGACTACGACGACGACCACGAGGACGACGACGGCGACGGCGACGGCGACGGCGACGGCGACGGCGACGGCGGCGGCGGCGACGGCGGCGGCGGCGGCGCCGCCGACGGCGACGGCGACGGCGACGGTGACGGCGACGGCGACGGCGACGGCGATGGCGCCGACGGCGACGGCGACAGCGACGCCGACGACGACGACGACGATGACGGCGCCGCCGACGACGCCGCCGACGACGACGACGACGGCGACGACGACGACAGCAGAGTGGCTCGGCAGCGGCCCTGCCGCCCGCGGTGGATCTCTGCGTTAGCCGCGGGCGCACGCGCGCGCGAGAGCTACAACCCACTGCAAAAGTAATCAATTGGGCGGGCGGAGTCCTGCATCCTTTCACGCTGGGCGCTCTTGCCCAGTTTCGAGACCCCGGTGCCCTCATCTCGACAAAGTGCCTTAAAATCAAGGTGTCGAGGGCTCTGGTTGTGATTTTCCACGGCGTTGCAACTTTCTCGCGACGTCGCAGGTGAGGTCGTTCGGTTGGCCTTGTCCAGTGGTTGGTGTGGGCGTTGGATACAGTCATCGGCCTGACCTAAGGAACGAAGCCCTTTTTTCAAGGAGTAACGCATAGGGAACGATACATAATACATAACACATACGGAACGATAACTAACGCATGCAAGCCTAAGGAACGACCGAACCACTTTTGAAAAATAAGTGTTCCTTATTCAAGCCGCTCACTATACAGGTCGGGTCTGCGTCGCTGAGAAACGAAACGTCGTGGCGTCGTTATCCCAGCGTTTGCACTGACCCCCGTGCTGTCGCTGGCCTCGGTGGCGTGGGTGTTCTCTTGGTTGCCACTAGAGAGCGCATCCCATGTCCATCTACGTTCGAGAATGATCCATAATCAAGGCAACTTTCGAGGGCGATCCATGAGGAGGAGGAGGAGGAGGAGGAGGAGGAGGAGGAGGAGGAGGAGGAGGAGGAGGAGGAGGAGGAGGAGGAGGAGGGAGGATGATTACGCAGAGGGCATTTATACGTCATCGCCGTGCTTGCCAAAGGCAATCCTGGGCCCTGGCATGGCATGTACGCCTTCCAGGCAGAGGTCAGGAGGGTCTGTACTGCGGAGAGGAATAAGGATCGATCAAGTTCACTGACGTTTCTGGATGTCTTTTTGCGTCCTGGGGGATTCTGTGTGGCACTTCATACGTTGTAAGGGTGGGTGGGTAAAAAACGACCGAGGGTCGAGTATCCATCATCGAAGATCGAGGTGTTTGGACGTCTCTGGCCCCTCTGGAGGCCTCCGAATGTCCTTAGGGGCTGGGCGAGCAAATGGGGGAGTTGGCGAATGAGAGCTGCGAGCAGCTGCTTTTCCAGGCGGCCTGCTGCTGAGGCTGCCTCCCACCCCGCCTTCTCTCCTGTCTGCTCCTCCCGAGCCCGCACAAGTCCAAATCCCCCCGCCCCCCAGGCAGCAGGCCCAGACCCCCGACCTCGGACACGCGGGCCCCCCGAGCTCTTGACCCCATCCCGAAAACCAGCTCCTCGTCCCGAGTCCGGCCCCGGGCCCGGTGAGAGGGCCTCTGGAGGGCAACCAAAATCAGCGCCCGCCATGGTGTTTTCACAACGCGATGGGGGGGGTCTGCGGGGAGGGGCTGAGAAAGGCGCCTCCCAGCGGCGCCCGGCGCTCCCGGGGCGGCGTCCGTGGCGGTCTCCGAGGGCCACCGCACGGGCTGCGCCGGAGGGGCACTGGCCTCCCGGGGGTCCCGGGCGCGCGGGGTGGTGCGTGACACATCGCCGCCGTTTTCCTCTCCCTCCCCCACAAGGGAACGTGACACCACCACCACCACCACGGACAAGGGGAAGAGGACTGTCCTCGTGACAACGTGGCGTCTCCGGAAGCGGGAGGGGGAAGGGAAGCGCCGATGGCCAGAGGAGGGGGGGTGGAGGAGTCGGGGCGCAGCAACGCCCTCTTCCTCCTGTGCAGCACTGGGAACAGGCTGCCAGCGGAAAAGGCAACGTCGAGAGGGAGGGCAGAGGAGGAAGAGTAGAGGAGACGAGATGCACCAATATGACGTCGATCTGGACAGCCAGCCCTGAAAACAAAGGAGCTGGCCAAGTCAGACACACGATCAATATAGCATCCACGGAATGAGATGATCTTGCTTTCGATTTCTACTGCCCGGCTCCAACAACCAGCTCGGATGGATATGCACCCTGGTGCGTCTGCTCAGAAATTAAGCAAAATAGCAGGATCCCCCCCCGTCGCATATGCCTGAGACTCCTGCACGGCGGCGCCAAAACCACCTCACTGGACAACTATCACGCCAATGCACGAGCGGAGCAGAATATGTCCATGCACGTGTTGAAAACCATCCTGACGACCCCTCCCAACGCCCAACAAACACGAATGTGATGCTACTAACTCCAATCAATGCCCGGTTCAGTCGTGGGTGAGCGCTTACGAGACAAAGACCCCGATGAGACCAAACGCATCTCTCAGATGGAAGTGGGTCGTATACATCACTCATCACCATGATTTGTGGTTGCTGGTGCAAGATCCGCAAGATCGGAGCGAGCGTGCGGAGCCCCAACTTCATCTTCATCCCCCATGCCTCGCGCACCGTGCAGCGATGCCAAGTGCGCCACGACCAGATCGATGCGGGCCGACTTTGAAATGCTGCTCTCGCCTGTACGACATGCGGTCGTCTCTCTTAGACGTGCCTCACTGCCGGTGCTTGGTGAGCCTTCCTTGGCATGACGCCCCTGGCCTGTTCACTGCGATTGGGTTTCTTATGATAGCTGTTCCAGCTGGCATGCCATGCGATCGCTCTTAGAAACAAAACGTCATCTCCGCCACCTTCAATTTGCGCATGCCGAGAAAGCAGACACGAGCTCAGCTGTATGGCGTAGTATGACACATTTAAATGTGGTGCACTCACATTCGTTCCCTCGGACGATGCCTCGACAACTGCTGCTTTTTGCATCGCCCGTGCGCCCTCGGTAAGACGAGGACACTCTGTCAGCCGAGCTAGGATCGAGACAACGGGGAAATCTACAACATCTCGTGAAGGCGCGGATAAGAACTCTATGTAGCCATGACCGCTGCTAAGCCTGAACATGCGTGCAGTGTGCGAAAATAACAGACCGGCGAGATGGGCGAGATGGGCGTGCGAATAGCATAGAATTGATGCAATACTGCATCAATAAACCAGTGGCTCAATATGGCGAGAAGCATTCGACCGCAGAGGCTGCCAATTTGCCAATGTGACCGAACAATATGGATAATGATAGAGGCCGTGATTCACACATGTGTTCGGCTACACGCAGGAGTGAACCTGGGCAAGAGTGACCTTTGGTGCGCGGACCAGGGGGGCGCAAGGTGGCCAAATCCAAGCGCGCACGCAGCCGCTTTCGCATCGCGCTCAACGATCGGGGGGACCCCGATGAGCCCGCACCAAAAGGTCACTCCGGCGAAGGGTCACTCTTACGTGTAGTCCATGTATCATCTCGCGGCGGATGGGCTTTTGCTGGCGATTCCGCCCCGGGCCCTTAATCCTCCCCTTCTGCTCCCCCTGCCACCTGCTCCCCCCTCCCACATCTCCCTCCCCCCTCCTCCTCCACCTCCTCCCCCCCCTCTCTCCCCCCTCCACGATGCATCGCGCACCCCCTCGGGATCATTGCCCTGCTCGGCATCCGACTGTGCGAATAGAGAGGATATCTATGCCATGGTAAGGGATGGGAGGGAAGGGCAGGACGTCAGATATGACGCGAGCGCACCTAGCTTGCCCCTCCCCCTCCTCTCTCCCCCCTTCCGCCCGCCCCCCTCCTCCCACCCTCCTCCTCCCCACTCCCCCCTCCCCCTCCCCCTTCCTCCTCCCTCTCCTCCCTCCCCCTCATCCCTCCTTCCCCTTCGGCCTGTCAGAGACTCACTTGCCTGGCTAGCGGCGACGTGCGATGCCCGCCCGAAGGACCTTCCTGCCCGAGGCGAGTCTCGAGCGGCTCGAGGCACCCCGTGTCCCGTGCACGAGACATTTTTAACGAACAGCCCTCCCACCCCCATCTTCCATCCCTGCCCGTGTCGTTCATCACCATGTGATTTTCGTTGCACTCCACCCTTTGATCTGTCCTGTCCCTTTCTCCGCTCTCCCACCACTGCTGCTGCTCCTGCTCCTCCCCATCCAACTCCTCCCTCCGAAGCGCTTCCGCCTCCCAACTATCGCATTTCAAGTTCGCCTCTACCACAACCCACGCTTTTCCACTTTTGGGTCGGCGCGCCACAACATGCCCATGAATCGCAAGCGCGCACGGGTGACATGCGAGATTATGTTGTCTCTCGATCCTTCATCTCCCTCACCCTGCCCATATGGACGAACAAGCAACTGCATGAATACCATCAACGTTCGGAAGTCCGCGCGGATTCCTTGGGTCGGCGCTGCACACCCCTAGCGCGGACCTCCGAACGTGTCTGTTCATGCAAATGTATGTGCTCCCACCCTGTGCCCCCCACACCCACCCACCCCCTACACGCGAGCGCGGAGGGCAGTCGCGCGTAGGCCCCACCGTGCCGTGGACGGTACCCAGCGGGGCCTTCCCCGCTCGCGCAGCCTGGCCTTGCGGTTGTCATGCTTGTGTCGACGACGATCACGTGGTTCTGATGCTTGTGTTGGCAGGAATGACGTGGTAAACGCGTGCGGGTGGATAGCAGGACTGGGGATACGGAGGAGTGGCATGGGAAGAGGGACATAAGTGGGATGAGGGGAGGGGGAAGGGCAGAAGGGGGGAGGGGGGGCGAAATGAACAAGTCCGCCGCCCGTTCCCGGGGACAATTTTTGCAAGTTCTCGACATCACCTGGGCGTCCTGGGGCGTCGCCGCCACGGCTGGATCCGCCTCGGAATTCCGGACATGACGCGCCCCCTGGAATGGTCCTGGGGGCTCACTCTTCAACGCTGCCCTGTCGAGGCGCGTCACGACCAAATCGAGGCGGCAGCCTTTTCCGGAATCCCACCAGCCCTCTGGGCGTCGGTGGTTTGGGGCGTTTCCTCTTCCACCCCTCCCTCGTCCCCTTCGGGGAAGGGTTTACCACTGTTCCCTATTAATAAACACCCCCTCTCCCAGGCGACTGGGGGCCAACCAGGGTCCATGCCCCCCCTCCCAGCATCCCTTGTAAAAAAACTATACAAAACACACTCTGCCTCCAAATTCGGAACATGCGCAGCCAACCTGATGCCGCCCCCCCCCACCATCCCTGTCAAAAAACAATACACGAGCGGTGGCAGCGGGCGGCGGCTGCGGCGGCGGCTGAGGCGGCGGCGGCGGCGGGCGGTGGCGGGCGGCTGCGGCGGCGGTTTGGCAGGCGGCGGCGGCGGCGGCGGCGGCGGCGGATTGGCCCCCAGTAGCTGCCCATCCCAAGACGACTGCTGAATATGCTGAGGCTCGGGCCAGACTCGGGTGCTACGTATGTGTTGGGAGGGCGGGTGGGAGTGAGCGAGACGGCTTGCGGGCGGGGAGGGGGTAACTTGACCCCTCCCCCTACCCCCTCCCCGTGGACCTGGACGGCGGGGGAGGCCGCGAGCGGTCAGAGCGTCCAAAACAGCCTCGGTGAGGAAGCCAAAATCAGTGATTTGCACCGATCGTCGCCCAGCTTCCCTCCCTTTCCCCTCGCCCCCCCCCCCGCAGGCGCTGCGGCTCGGGTCTGCGTTTTGGTCCTCCCGCCCACCCTGCACAGGCGGGGTGGCGCGTGCTTCCTGCACCCTGTCTCTGCCAAAATCAATGATGTTACCTCATTTTGGCCTCCTGGGGGGGCAACCCTAATTGAAGCTCCGCTCTTCTTTGATAGATCTCCTCCAAGATGGCACAGAGAAGCGCCCAGGAGGCCCCAAGAGGTCACAAGATGGCCCCAAGATGGCCCCAAGAGGCCCCCAAGAGGCCCCCAAGAAGACCCTCAGCGGCCCCAAGAGGCCCCCCCCGAGGCACCCAAGACCCCGAAGAGCCCCCCAGGATCGCCAAGAGACCCCCAAGACGTCCCAAGAGGCCACCAAGAATCGCCTAAGAGATACCCCAAGAGGCTCCGAGAGGCATCCAAAAGACCTCTGGCCCTTGTGCTTGCCCTCCTCCTCCTCCTCCTGTTCCTCCTTCCTGCTCCTACTCCTTCTCTTCCTCCTCCTCCTCCTCCTCCTCCTCCTCATCCGCCTCCTCCTCATCCTATTAATCCTCCTTCTTCCCACTCCCTCATTCATCCATCCATCCACCTCCTCCTTCTCCTCCTCACTCCTTTGCACGGTTCGGTCGTCCTCCTCTTTGCTGCCGCACTTCCCTGATCACCTCAACTCGCCTGGACATCGTTTCTGGATGGGCTGATAGGGATACGCGAAGCGTCTGGAATTTGGGTGTATCCAATTCGGGTGATTGGGCCGTCTCTTTAAAAAACAACAACCCGGGATGAGAACCTGGTCCTGGAGAATGGGCAGAGAGACCTCCAGGGACCTTGGTGACGCAGACAGCGTCACGTCGGAGGTTTGAGATCCGATAACTGTATGATTACTCGCGCAAGCTTCGGCAGCACCGCCTGCCAGAACATCTTTAAATCCATCCTCACCACATCGCCTGCTGGTACCGCCCGCCCATTTTGCTGCGCGGCACCTCGGGGATGGCTCTTCACTACGCGGGGGCCCCGGCGCAGATTCTACGCCGCGGCCGCCCTAGAGCCACCAGTTCTCGCTTGAAGCGCGCGGGCGGGCATGAACGACCGCTGAGCGGGGGAATGGCGGCTTTGCTTCTTCCCTTCGTAGGCCTGCCGGCAGGACGAGGGTGAAAGGATCCCACCAAGGCGCGCACTGATCCGTCCGCGAGCCCGCCCCCGACATCACTGGTGTTGAGAGCAGGGGACGCCTGGAAGCGCAATTAGAAGAATGCATTCCTCGGAGCTCCGCAGCAACACGCCGGGGGAGCCCGGGGAGCCCCATCCCCCGCCGACAACCTCGAAGCGACTCTGGCGCGCGGTGGCGCTCAACCCCCCCAGCGCGGTGCGCAGACGAGGACGAGGTGGACCCCTCGCTGAGGCCCCCGCGCTCAGTGAACGAATGTATCCCAGTCAACCCTTCAGGGCGTCAGTGGTTTAGAGCATTCCTCTTCTCACTGTCCCGTATGGATATACGCCCCCTCCTTAAAGCGACAAGCAGCCAACCCGAACCAATGCGGGCACCCAATGCCAACACCTCCCCCACCATGCCTATCAACAAAAATCCGCCGACCCTGTCAGCGTGTGTGGGGGGTCTGTCCAGTCCCGTCGACGGGTAGCTTTCTTTCGTCCTCTCCTTCCCATCCTCCTCTCCCGTCGGGGGAGAGGGAGAGAGAGCACCCTTTCTCGTTCGGGGAAAGAGTTCGCAGCTTGATTGAATTCCATCCACGTCCTCATCACGTCAAAGGAAAGCCCCTTCCCTTTGTCCCTTCCCCAGCGGGGGGGGGTCCCCAGTGGGGGGGTCAGATTCGCATCCTCCTCCTCCTCCTTCCCCTCCTCCTCCTCCTCCTCCTCCTCCTCCTCCTCCTCCTCCTCCTCCTCCTCCTCCTCCTCCTCCTCCTCCTCCTCCCCCCTCTCTGTGTCTGCACCTGTTTCGCCTCATCTGTGTCGTCTTCCCCCTCCACCAGAGGCGCCTTCCCCATCATCTTCTTCGCCGAGGTCAACGCCGTCGTCTCCATGGTCGGCGGCACTGGCCGTGAGGCCTTCCCAATACAAAATACTCTTTGGGGCAAAATCTTTGATCATGTTCGTGGGCCCCGCGAGCATGTTGTATTTGTTTTCTTGACAAGGGCGGCGGGGGGCCAGCATATTGCCTGCCAAAGCGCACTCCGCGGCTAAATCTAGAATATGCGCGGACACCCCGCGATTACTGTCCATGTGTTTTTGGCAGGGATGGCGGGGGTACTGGCATATTGCCTGCTTTGTGCAGGCTCACCAGATACCATGATGGCCACTCCGCCGCGATTGCGCAGTGGTTCTCGACGAGGATGGAAGCCGCAGTGAGCTGTGACGTGCGCGGGCGTACCTGGCACACTCTGCGCGTACCCCGAACGTGGCGCATCTGGCGCGGCTGGAGCATGCGGCACACATGGCGCACGTGGAGCAAGTAGCGCATCTGGCGCACCAGCGTGCCTGGCACGCTTGGGGCCTAGGGGTGCCTGGCGCACTTGGCGCGTGTGGCGCGCCTGTCACGCGTGGCGTTCCTCGCCTCGTATATGAGGTCTGCTTTAGTTCCCAGTAGCTGTGCCCATCCAAAGACGACCGCTGAACATACTGAGGCTCGGGTGCTACTTACGTGTCGGGAGGGCGGGTGGGAGTGAGCGAGACGGCTTGCGAGAGGGCCCGCATCCTTGATTGTTGGGCCAATGTTGGCCTCCTGCGAAAGAGAGACGTTACTTAGGGCCCCCCTTTATTCGATCGATATAGCCTCCCAGTTGGCCCCAAGAGGCCACCCAGAGGCACCCAGGACGCCCCCCCAAAGCCACCAGGAGGCCCTCAAGACGCCCAGCGATGCCTCTAAGAGGCCCTTAAGAGAAACCTCAAGAGACCCAAGGAACCATCCAAGCGGCCTCTGGCCAACGTGCCTGGGTGCTCGGGTGGGGGCACGCGGAGCGTTAAGACTATGTTGCTTGTGCCCTCGGCTCGGAACCAAAGGCCGAGCCGTGGAAGACAAACTGGATGCAGAACTGGAGCTCCCGTCTGGGCGCCAGCGTGCTGGAAAGGGTCAGGCCCACAACCTCGAGGCTCCGCAGCGACCGAAGACACGGCAAAACCACCTGGGCGACGGAGAGACGGGATTGCGCAGGATGACGCGGTGACCTGGAGCGGCGGCTTGATGACGCGGGCCGCCAACGCGGCACCATGATTACGCAGAAGAAGGCGCTGACGCGCGGCCTTCTGCGGGCATCAGATGCGCCAACGCCCATGCAATCAATTCCGTTCTCTGACGTCGCTAGCCTTTCGGCTCACATCCAGAGGACGGAAAAGTAGGAAGTGCCGCCTCGCGATCGGACGAGGCTGGCACTACTTTGATACAGAACCAGAGGTTCAGCTAAGCATGGCCTGGCGGCGACCAGACCCTCCCTCCAGAATGTCGCAATCAAATCGGGACGGCACGGATTATGGTGCGAAAAACGCCTTCCAAGCTGCCCGAAACGGACTCTTCCCCAAACCTCCGACGTCGTGATCTTTTCAATGCCGAACACTTTTCCCCAAGTCCCGTTTCGGGCACCAAGACCGCCAAATGATGTTCCCAGATCGAGAGCTGCCCTAGGGGAAACGGTACACACCTGAAACGAAAACCGATCCATCGGAAGTCTATGTTTGTCCTTTTCCTAGGGATGCGAGGGACTCCCTCTGGGCTGTTGCAGGTGCAAGGCAATTCCCCGAGGTCCAGCTGGGGACTCCGCTGATCGTGGGATGGCTGCCGAAACTGCGCGTTGAGTTCAATGAGCTGCGAAGGAAGGGAGGCCGGGTGAGAGGAGGAGACGCCTGGCGCAAGTCCTCTACCAGGGCCGTGGGCAATGTGATGCTCTCAGATCACACCACTCTCGGGCTCGAGGAACTCCAACTTGCACACGGGGCAGCTCGAGTGCTTCGCGATCCACGGCTCGACGCACTCCTCTAGAAGAACACACAGACTACATAAACATACTTTCGGAGGTCCGCCTCCGAAACCCCTCTCTGAAGGTGAAGCGAAGCGCGTTAAGGACGGCGCAGGAGGCGCCGCCGGGGGGGGCCCAGCGCTGATCCGAGAAATCCGCGCGGAGCTCCAAAGTTGATGTCAGCCCGCTCCCCTCCCATTCTTCTTACATTGCGCAACGCCAAGCGGTCCACCCTGGTCCGAAACTGCTGCAGAGGCAGAGGGAAGTGAGAGGAGAGAAGCAGAGGACAAGAAGACAGCACATGCATGGGGCAAGCAGGGCTAACTTTGCTACACCTTCGTGAATCAGCGTTTGTGATGTTTCTTCTGCCTCGAACTCCTCGTGGAAGGAGTGCAGACAGTCCAGGTGCAGCACGCGGTCCCCGGGGGCGAGCGCGCCGATGCACAACGGGCACTCGCGCGCCTCCTGGGCGGACCTGGTGGGCACCACGGACACCGGCAACTGCGCGCGCCACGCCTCGCGCAGGGACTGGCTTTGCGCGCGCCGCACCTGGGCCTCCTCGCCGCCGTCCTGCGGCAGCCCCGAGGCTGGCCAGCCCGGAAGCAGCGCGCCCTGGCTGCGGCTGAGCGCCATGGCCGTCTCCAGCTGCCGCCGCTCCTCCTTGTAGTCGAGGCCAAGACAGGGACAGCATCGGACCAGGATAAATCGGGCACCTCTGTGATCTGGGGGTTCTGAAGGATGTATCTGGCGCGCCATGTCCGTTTCAAAGCGCTCCGGAACGATTTGTCCTGTTCCCAGCCTTGCCCGATCCTCCTCCACCTCCGACATTGCCAGCGCCGCCGCCAGCATCGCGTCGGCGGTCATACCCTGCTGCGCGACGAGCACGGCGAGGGCGAGGTCGGGGTCGAAGAGCCCTATCTGTGGGCTCGCGGGGCCGCGACCGCCGTGCTGGTGGCTGGCGGGCCCCTGCGCGGCGGTCGAGAGGCCGTGGCTGTCGCCGAGCTCCGCCGCCGGCGTCGGGGTCCGCGGCGCGGAAGACGGTGGCGCGAAGCCCAGCTCGGCGGCCAGCAGCGCGTCCGCGTCCAGTTCCCTGGACGCCCGCCTTGGGCGCAGCGGCCCCGCGGGGGCGGCGAGCGCGGACGCCGCGCCGCCCTGGCGCCTGGGCGGCGCGGGCGCGGCGCGCGCCGCCGCCGAGGCTGCCTTCGCGCCCGGGGCGGCGCCCACGGCGGCGGCGCCCGCGGCGGAGAGGCCGGGCCGCCGGGCGCCCTGGCCCGAGGACGAGGACGGGGACCCCAAGGGCGGCGGTGTGCCCCCGTGAAGCGGCGCGCGCGCGGGGCCCGCCCCGCGCTGGACGGCGGCGCCGTGGGCGGCGGCCCGCGTGGGCGCAAACGCCTCCCGGGCCTCCGAACGGCTGGCGGCCACGAGGCCGCGCGGGGCGGGGCCCGTCCGGGGCGGAGCGGAGGGCGGCTGCGGGCGGGAAAGCTCCTCGCGAGCTGCGCGCAGGGCGCGGGGGCGCCGGCCAGGCACCCACACCCGGTCCTGGCCAGGCGGACCTTGGGCCCAGAGCCGGAGCCGACCTCTTGCCTTGGCCAGGAAGGCGTGCACACCGTTCCTTGGCCCAGGATGGGCCTGGCCTGGATCGGTATGGGCGCATGGTTGGTGTCCTCCGAGCAGGCCTGCTGAGTCCAGAAACGCGCATGTCGCGACCACCGCCAGCCCAAGCGGCGAGCATTAATCGGGCGTTCCCGTGCTGAAGCTGCCATGGGTATGTGCCACCAATGTGGCGCGCCATGGGTTACCCCACGTGGCGCCATCCATGGGTTGCGCCATACGTTTCGCGATGCACGGATTGGGCCTTGCTCCATTCATGAATTGCGCCCTATATTGCGCAATCGTCGGCCGAGAATGAAACGGCCTGATGTTGCGAACACGGCCTGCTATTTGTTTCGCCATCCGCTGTGCGCTCGGCGTCCGATGATGAAACGGACTGCCATGGGTGGGGCCATAGGTTGCGAACTCGGCGGCCGAGAATACTAGTGGTTGCGCCATCAGTTGCACACTCGGCGGCCGAGAATAAAGTTGCATGTTGCTGGTTGCACGATTGGCGACCATAAAATAACACAGTCGCCTAACGGATGCGACCAGGTCAATCAGTCAAGCAATCAGTCCAGAACCACACACTTACTCAGTCACTCAATTCACGAACTCATGCCAATAATTCGTAAGTCCGTGCGGATTTCTTTGGACAGCGCGTTGCTGGAAGCACCCTATGGATAGGATGGCGGAATGGGTGGGGAGACCAAGCTTGTGCCGATCCGGAAAATCAGCGCGGCCCTTGGCCATTTTCCGTTAACGTTGTCGGTTTTGGCATCACCCTCGCCATCAGCATCAGCATCATCACCACCACCATAGTGATCACCATTATCATCACCATCATCACCATCACCATCACCATCGTCATCACCATGATCATCATCATCACCACCACTATCACCATCATCATCACCATCACCACCATCATCACAATCGCCATTGCAATCATCAGTATCATCATCGTCATTGTCGTCGTCGCCATCATCGCCATCGCCGTCATCATCAACATCGCCATCTACATAGTTATCATCATCGTGATCATAATCATGACCGCCACCCTCATTATCATAACTACGATTGTCATCACCACCATCATCACCATCATCAACAACAGCCGCATCAATATCACTGTCATTATCGTCGTCAACACCATCATCGCCAGCATCAACATCATGATTACCATCATCATCATCAACATCATCGTCATCATCATCATCTCAAAGCTCTGCCATGCCACAACATGAGATGTTCCAGTGTGTGGGCGAGGGGCCTGGGCGAGCCGGAGGGCCTGGCCTGGGGCGCGGTTGGCCGCCCAGCCGTCCGCGAAGAAAACGAAACAGCGTGCTGTGAGAGTAAGCGAAGACACGAACGGTCGGGGGGGAAGGGGCGAGAGAACTGAGCCAGAAAGGTTGCGGAGGATGCACCCTCGCGGCATTCTGGCGCCAATTAGATGAAATGTGACACGCGACCATCTCAAAGCTCTGCCATGCCACAACATGAAATTTTCATGTGTGTGGGCGAGGGGCCTGGGCGAGCCGGAGGACCTGGCCTGGGGCGCGGTTGGCCGCCGAGCCGTCCACGAAGAAAACAAAACAGCGTGCTGTGAGAGTACCCATTTCCCGAATGGTGGCGCGGCTTTGGGCGCCCACAGGAGGGCGCAAGCCCACGCGCGCAAGGCCGAGAAACATTACGCTATTCACTTACCAACGTTGATAATCGATTGAAGCCCAACCAACCGAATTGCTGCTGAATGATGCGGCTAAACAAACTACAGAATTTGTTGCCGCAGGGTTCGGCGCGCCGGGCCCACAAAATTCCAGAAGCCTGGTCGACGCCAGAGAGGGCAATGTGCTGTTTGCCCGAGTAGCTGCACACACCACCACGGCCTTGACAGAGGCAAGGAGGCGAGACGGGGGGGTGGAACGGGGCCCAGCACACGACGCCGGTGCGTTTGCGCCACGGGGCCCCGAACGAGCACATGTCCACCATAAAGGTCTTGCAATCAGGCTTCAAAAGGAGAGAGGCCACCTGTGGGGCCGCCCACAAAAACGATGCCCCTGGATTTTCAAGGCACACCGGGGTAGAGAGACGGCGACGCAAAGACATGACCTGCACTGAGAATCGCATCTGTGAATTACCCGAGCGCACCGTCTGGAGGGCCCTGCAGGAAAGATCCTGGAGCCCAAGGGGACGGGCCGCCGACCTGAGGGAGCACCAGGAGGTCCCCGGGGGCCCGTGTCGGGCCCGGCCCCAGGAGGCACAGGGGGTCCGCAACCAGAGGGCCCGGACCACCCGGGATTTGAGCCATCCGAGGACCACTTGCTGGACTTCGGGGAGGCTCAGATCATGCCAAGGCCGACGCCCTTGGTCAAAGTCCAAAGGAGGCGCGGCCAGGCCAAGAATCCTGATCTGGGCCGAGAGCCCCCCGGCCCCGGCAAAAAGTTCCAGGAAAAACTGCCTGGGCCTTCACAAGATGCTTCGCCCCTCTCATACTACTTTTCTGGTCCTCGAGAAGTCGGCGGCGGGCCGCGCCGGGCTTGGCGGGATCGCCGCCCCCTCCAGGAAGATGGCGGCCAGCGCCGCGCCCATCGCCTCGTCGGGCTCCAGCGCGCCCGGGGGGGGACTTCGCCATCTCCGCCGAGACCCTGTCCGGGTTGGCATAGCGGAGGAAGGGCTGCGGGCTTGCCCAGCCCCCTTGGGCCTGGATCTCCAGGGCGGACCTCCACCGTACCGCGAGGTCGTCGGAGGCCCCGCCCCGCAGCAGCTGATAGGGAGAGGCCATGCCGGTGCCCAGCTCCACCGCCGCCGCGCGCATCTGCAGCCCCAGGCCCCGAGAGAAGCACCGCGCCCGATTCCTCCTGGATCGGCATCGCCCTCGCACGGCAAGCAGCAACGGCCGAGGAGTCCGAAGGCGTCCAGGGGGGCGGTCATGCCCCCCACACCCCCGTCTTGCTCAGGAAGGGGACCAGCGCCGCGGCGCCGCCGTTGCCGCTGCCCTCCGCGACGGCCTCGGCGAGGGGCAGCCCGACCAGCGACTCTGCCTCGCCTGGCCTCATGTAGGAAGTGCAGGAGGTGGATGTAGTCCAACTCCGCCGAGTCCTTCCAGTCCTGGCGCTTCACGGAGGCCCGGGCCACGACGGTCTGAGTCCGCCGGAGGTGCTCCGCCGGCACAGGTCTCGAGATGGACCTCTGCTCCAGGTAAGTGAGCCCCTGCTTGTCCACCGCCCCCGCCGCCAGCAGGCGCCCCAGCAGCGCCCCCCCGACCCGGCGTGGGGTCCCACACAGGTGGGGCGCCCGCCTGGTCAACGCTCGCCCGCGCCCCGACGCCGTCCGCGGCGTCGGCCCCCTTGGCGACCCCGGGGGCCTCGATGGAGAGGTGCCCGCGGGGGGGGCGGTCGGCGGGGTTGAGCACGCAGGGCGCCCAGCGCACGTGCAGCTGCAGGCGGCAGGCCAAGGCCAACGCGCAAAGCTCTCGCAACACGCTGCGGAGCTGTTCCGCCGGGCCGCGCCCCTTGCCCGCGGCGAGCGCCAGGGGCGGGTTGTCCACGAGCAGCGCTAGGCGGCGACCGAAGGCCCCCCGGGAGCGGAGTGCGCGACGCAGGGAGGCGGACAGGGCGAGCCCCTGTGTAGTAGATGTCGCGCCTCTCCCGCCGAGGGAAAGACAGCGCGATCTTCCAGCTCGGGTCCTGCGTGAACGAGGCCGGAATCTCACCGAACTGCTTGTCCAGGTCCTTAGCCTCCTCGCTGGGCAGGGCCGCGGGCCGACGCAGGGTGGTAGCCACCCCGTCGCCCTCCAGAGCGTGGGCCCTGGCGCTGATGGCGTCGTCGAAGTGGAACCGCCACCTCTCGGCGGTGCGTCCCAGGGCGGCCGCCGCGATGCTGTCGGTCTCCCTGGCGCAGACACCCGCGCCCCAGGGGGAAGCGTCGGACGCGGAGACCTCGTGGTGCCAGGGGGCGGCGAGGTGCGCGGCCAGGAGGGGCAACAAGTGCCGCGCGGTGCGGAACTCCCAGCGCACCGACGCCCACAGGGGGGGGGGGGCCTCCCCCCGCGCGGCCTGGCAGAAGCGGTAGCTCGCGTCGAAGATGGCGAGCGGCGGCCGACGCAGCAGCATGATCCACGCGCAGTGCCCCAGCAACACCTCCACCATCTCCCCGCGCACAGTGGGGCGGGACAGGAGCTCCTCGATGGCGTAGCGCACCCGCCAGAGCCGCTTCGGCGAGACCCGCGCGCTGTGTGTCGCGCCGCACAGCTCCAGCCCGACGAACGAACAATTGGTGCTGGCCCGCTGCTGCTCGTGCACACTGAAACCGAGCCAAGCCAGCTCCGACTCCACCTTGGCGGCCGTCGCGTCGACCGTGGCGCGGCAAGCGTCCGCTACCAGGTAGTCATCCACGTGCCCGGCCGCGCCGGGCCCGTCGCTCTTGCCAGGCGCCAGGCCCTCGCTGCGGCCCCGCGCGCGCCGCGAGTGGGGCGCCCCCGCCCGCGCCAGCCCCGACTCGGTGACCAGCTGGCAGAGGTGCATGGCCCGGCTCCAGCCCATGGGGAGGATGGTCAGCTTAGGGGTGAGCCACTCGGCACTGTCGATGGCGACCCCGTCGAGCGAGTTGACCCCCACCATGCCCGCCCTGATCCGACCAAGCTGAAAGTAGCGACACAGGCCCTGGGGAATCCGCGCGGCGCACAACGCGTTCTCGATGTCCCCGCAGGCAAAATAGAGCAGGCCCGAAGCATCGCTCTCTAGCCGAGAGAAGGCGGCGACCGTGGGAAGCTCCGTGGAAAGGGGCTCGGTGGAAGTGAAGGTTGACCAGCCTCGTGTCGAAGTTGAGCCGCTGTCGGTCGTCCTTCTTGCGCACCGTGAAGGCCCCCAGGTTGGAGGCTCTTCCATCCAACCTTGACAACTGGAGCCTGCCACGTCGGAGCAGCCGCTGGAGAAATCGTCCGTGGACCTTTGGATCGCGAAGAGCAGGATCAGAGTACCCAGAGGGTCCAAAGATCAGCGCCACAGATCTTATTGGAAACGCTAGTGTTCGGTTGTATTACCTTGCGTTACAGATCGGGAGCTTCATCTTGTTGATCAAGACAGATCTTGCGCTTTATGGTTCGATGATTTTGCTAGAAAACATATAACTCATACATAAAACTTGGTGCATGCATTATATTTCGCGCTCTAGGTATTTTGCACGGAAGCAGCAAGCGTAACATACAGCCTGGGCGCCCCGCAGCGGGACCAGCGGAATTGAATTCAGGGGGGAAGCAATTTCACAGCCTATGGCGGCCCAAAACTGGGGCGGGCGGATTTGATTAGGGCGGACGGTTCGCCGACAAAACCCTTACTATCGCCCTGGGGCATGGTTGCAGCGCGACCTGCTGGCGCCGCGCGGTTGCGCACCGCAGGTGGCGCGTGAGACACCCTTTGATTGTGAAATTGCTCCTTTCTCCCCCTCCCCCCCGTCTTGAAGCGCACGCAGGTCTTCCTGATTGTTAAATCGCCCAACGCTGTTCTGCAACTCCTCCTCCTCCTCCTCCTCCTCCTCCTCCTCCCCTTCCTTCTCCTCCTTCTCGTCCTTCTCCTCCTTCTCCTCCTTCTCCTCCTCCTCCTCCTCCTCCGCACTGCCCCCCTCCTCTGGCGTTTGCGATTCGAAGCCATTTTGGCGCGAGGGATTCGCTGGGCCTGCTCAGCCGCAGGCAGTGCGACCCCCACCTCTGGAGGATGGCCTCCTCTGTGAGTGGAAGCTCAACGCAGCCAGAGCCAGATGCACCGTTGCTGGCGGCGGCGGGGGGCACGTTGGAGGATTCAGTGGCCGACGCCCCAGCCCCGGCCCCAGCGAACAAGAAGCCGAGATTTGCACATCCCCGCTGGGCGCGAGCAGCCATGGAGGCCGCCGCCGCGCAGGCCCAGGTGCCCGCCAGCAGCCAGGCGGCGGTCGCTCCGAACAGCCAGGCCACGATCAACGAGGAGGCGATCGCCCCGAGCAGCCAGGCGGCGGTCGCTCCGAGCAGCCAGGCGGAGATCGCTCCGAGCAGCCAGGCCCCGAGCACCGAGGAGGCGATCGCCCCGAGCAGCCAGGCGGAGATCGCTCCGAGCAGCCAGGCGGCGATCGCCCCGAGCAGCCAGGCAGAGATCGCCCCGAGCAGCCAGGTGGAGATGGTGACTGACAGCCTCGTATCGGTCGCGAGCAGCGTGGCTGAGTGCGCGCGCGAGGGCGACGTCGGCATCGCAGGTGCTGCTGATAGCATTCAGCCCGCGGCCGCCTCAGCGGGCAGCGAGCCCGCCATCGAGCGGCCCCTGACGAATGTCAAGGTCGAAGGGCACGTCTGGCCATCGTTCGGCCCGCAACAAGGCCGCGGCGCCATCGACCTGGACACGGAGAGTGACGTGGGTGCCCCCGACGAGTCGCTCCCGGACAGGCAGCCCGATTTCTTCGACGAGAGCGCGCCTCCCGTGGTTGCCACGCCTGTCGTGGGAGAGTCGGGTGCCGACTCGAAGCCGAATGGTGCGCCGATCTCCGACGATGAGCCGCTCGCGATGCTGCCGATACAGAACAACACCGACGACGAGCCGCTGAAGACTGCGCTCAAGGAGAGCCAGGCCCTGGAGGAGGAGAGGAAGCGCAAGGCTCAGGAGCTCGAGAAGGAAGAGGCGGAGAAGATCCGCCTGGCGAAGTTGGCCAGCACCCGCGACCAGAAAGCCATCAGGTCGGAGTCCCTGATCCAGTCGGCGCTCAGCGGGGGCAGCTCGGGCAGCTCGGGCGAGGACAGCCGCCTTTCGTTTTCGTCGTTCTCGGCACGTCGGTGCTGTCTTGAGCCGATTCTCTTCCATCCATCTCCTCCTCCTCCTGATCCATCTCCAGGTTCTCATCCACCTCCCCGCCCTTAAGGCCCTTATCCTCGAGCATATCCTTATCCTCGAGCAGCTCTGCCACCCCCACCCCCCACCCCCCACCCCCCCAAGGGAAATCTCGGCCCCCCCCCCCCCGATACATCTCCAAGAGGATATCGAACACTCCGAAACGTTCCATCGAAAAGATGTCCTGGTGATCTTTTCTAGTCCGTGCGCCCCCTCCCTGATCTCTCATTTCCCCCTCCGGCCCGAAGGACACGCTCCAGACGCCTCCGAAGGTGCGCAAGTCCGTCAAGGAAGCCGAGAAGTTATTCAACTGCTTGGAGGAGCCCCGCGGCCAGCCTCCTTCCTCCCCCTATTCCTCCTCCTCCTCCTCCTCCTCCTCCTCCTCCCCCTCCTCCTTCCTTCTCCTCCCTCCTTCTCCTCATCCTTCTCCTCCTCCTCCTCCTCCCCCTCCTCCTCCTCCCCCCTCCCCCTCCTTCTCCTCGTCCTCCTCGTCCCCATTATCTGTCTAGTCGGGATCTGGCGGCCACGAGGGGGAAGAGGCATGAGGAGCGGCAGGGGGATTCTCCTCACTTCCTCCTCTGCCCACCCTCCACCATGCATCCTCCTTTAAGGTGTGCTCTCCATCGCTCTCCTACCCCGTGGTATCATCAACTCCTCACCCCTCCTGAGCTCGAGGTCCCAACTCGTCCCCCCACGTCCTCCTCCGCCCTCCTCCGTGATCCCCCACCCCTCCTACTCTTCGCCTTCTTGCTCCCACTCCTCGACCCCCCGCCCGCCCCATTTCTGCAGTTCTTGCAAGCTCGCACTTCCGTGCGTAACCATTCGTCTCAAGACTCTTGGGATCGGACCTGCCGCGGGGAGGCAGGCTCGCGATGGCCGCTTGCGAGCGGCGGGTTTTAGTTCGAGAGCTGACGCGATGCTGGGCGTACCACATCAAGTTGGCCGATGAGCTTGATTATTGCGGCGACGAGGAGGTCATGAACGCGAAGGTCAAGAAGTCCTTCCTCGTTCGGTACAGGGACCTCCTGACGGAGACGCGCCAGATCGCGAAGTCTGTGGATAAGACTGTCGCTCAGGAGGCCCTCGTCGGAGTGGCGACGCGCAACGAAGCTGCGTGGCACCTGGCTGCAGGGAAAAAGCAGTGGTCGATCTTCACTGCGCGGCAGCTCAGGGCGATGTTGAGGCACGTGTCCCAGGCTGTCATCAAGACTCCCAGGGATGAAAATTTAGTTACCTCATAAGAAGATAGGCCCTTGTGGGCCGCCAGGTGTCACGCATCTTTGCTTCGCAAATCGCCAGGAGAGTTGCTTGGGCCAGTCCTTTCGCGAGCGACGAGGGCGAGCCAGACATGGTCGACGAGGGCGCAGATGATGAGGGGACTGGCGAGCGCCCCGAGCCTGTCGCGCTCAAGAGGCCCGCGGCCGCGCCCGCCAGCGCGGAGATGGCGGCTCCAGCAGGCTCATCCGGCAAGCGGCGCCGCGGCAGCGCCATGCAGCTCAAGGTCATCGAGGTTCGGGACGGGTGGAACTTCGGGTGGACTCCAACGATGATGGCACTGCGTCCTAATACCCACTCCTTTTCAGCAGTTCTGAGGCTTGCGTCGGCGATCTGGTTTCCAAGGGATTGGTGGCGCGCCTCTTTCAGATCGACTGGGATGAAACTCCAACGCAAAATCCAATGCATTGGAAAATGCGTTGGAATTTCGTCTCAGTCGATCTTGGGGCGACGCCGCGCTAGCCCCAAGGATCACAGTTCGCCAACGCCCGAGCTTTGATGGAGTTTACCCGCAGTTCGCCCTGTCCAGGCAGCCTGGAGATGCCGCGTGGACGCCGACGCCCAGATTCCCGAGCACGCCAGGGGGGAGAAGGTGGATGGCAAGGAGACGCTGGTGGCGACTTGGCCCGACGGAGTATCATGGGAAGTTCCAGGGACCTCTCCCGCTGATGTCGGCGACGAGAAGCCAGGCAACGGCCTCTGGGAGGGGCTCGACGACAACAAGGTGGTGAGGGTCGCGATGGTGAACCACAAGTCGAAGGGCTCGTGGATCCAGACGAGGGAGGGGTCCAGGCAGCTCATGCAATTGTGTGGGTACGACAAGAAAGATCTGGAGTCCGCGCAGAAGTTGATGATCGACCTTGCGACGCGCTACTGCGCCAAGGAGCTCGACAAGCCGAGAATGGAGGTTCTCAAACTTGAGTGGGTCGCCCTGCACAACAACAAGAACGCAAAGAAAGACAAGGGCAAGGTGAAGGACCCGGTGGAGGAGTCTGATGGTGAGCCGCTGCTGAAGCCGAAGGCCAAAGCCAAAGGCAAGGCCAACGCCAAGGGCAAGGCCAAAGCAGCGGCGAAGGACAACGCCAAGGTTGAGGACGACGGCAGCGATGGCAGCGACCACGTGTATGGCAGCGAGGCGGCCAGCGACGCCGACAGCGAGGGCACGAAGAGCGAGGCCGACCTCCTCGAGGATGGCGCAGACGAGAAGGCGGAGGACGACAGCCCAGAGCCGTGCGCGATCTCTCAGGACACCGAGCCCAAGGCCGAGCCGAAGAAGGCCCCTGCCACGAAGCCGCTGCAGTCGCATCCGGTCGCGGAGCCCAAGGCGCCCCCTGATACGCCGAGTCCGAGATCGGCTGCCATCCTCGAGCCGATGTCTGCGCCGAAGAAGGCCGATGACAAGACCTTCGTTGAGGTGCACGCGCGTTCTTCTCCGCCCAAGCAGGTGCGCAGCACGAGCTCATGGAAAGCAGGCAGCCTGCCGACCATCGAGGAGGACTGGATGGAATGGTGAACATCTTCGAGGTCGGCAGCCTTCAACATCTTCGGGGTCGGCAGGCTGGGGCGTGCCGAACAGCTTCAACATCTTCGAGGTCGGCTGCCTGGAGCGCGCCGACTGCGCGTGCCCGCGACGAGCTAGACTCTGGGCGGCGCAACGCTTTGGAAGCAAACATTCCCACCATCGTCCTTCCTCCATGCTCCATCCTGGCGTCCTCTCTCGTCCTCCGTCCTGTCCTTCATCCTCCTCCTCCGTCAGTGCCCACCTCCCCATCAGAAAGCATGCGAGCGTCAGCAGGGTGAGGGATGACACAAGGACAGGAGCTGGAATGGTAGAGGGTTGGGATGGGCAAAGGAGGAGGAGGAGGAGGAGGAGGAGGAATAGGAGGATGGGAGGACACCAGGGGGGGGGGGGAAGGAGGAGGAGGAACAGGAGGAGGAGGAGGAGGAGGAGGAGGAGGAGAAGAGGACTCGACTCGAAAGGCGAGTTCGCAATTCAAGCAAAATCGGTAGGAGAGGGAGCAGACTCGCGCGAAGGTTCTTCGAAGCATGTCGCCCTTGCTCTGAGCCGCCGAAAACATCTAATCATAACTCTCTCGAGGAACCTCGAGGCCTGGCAAAGCCTTCCCCTCCCCCCGCCCCCCGAAAGCCAGGGCCCCTTGGAGAGTCTGGCCCAGGCGGGCCAGGAGGGTCGAGGAAGGTTCGGGATCTCTGCCAGTCGCCGACCTGCCCCCTTCGAGAATCACCTTCTCCCATCGCGCGCTGCGCAGGCGACGATCCAGGGCGTCATCGAGTCGAAGCTGACTGGCGTCGACGAGATCGCCATCGACAATGCCATGCGGAACGTTTACCAGTCGCAGGAGGTGGCCAGCTTAATGGCCGAGAAAGGTTGGTTACTTCAGCGAAACAGCCTCCTCCTCCTCCTCCTGCTCCTGCTCCTCCTCCTCCTGCTCCTCCTCCTCCTGCTCCTCCTCCTCCTGCTCCTCAGTATCCTTTTCCGAAGGGGTTATTCAGTTGTCTGTCGTGCTTCTCCCATCTCCTCATCCCTCTCTCCCTCGCCCACCCTCCCTCTCTATATTGTCCTCCCCCTTCCTCCCCCACTACCTTCCTTTCTGTCTTTCTCTCCCTCGCTCTATCTTTCTTGTTCTTTTTGTGTTATCTCTCTCTCTCTCTCTCTCTCTTTCTATCCCCCTCTCGCTCTCTCTCTCTCTCTCTCTCTCTCTCTCTCTCTCTCTCTCTCTCTCTCTCTCTCTCTCTCTCCACTCTTTCTCTTCTCTCTCTCTACTCACTCTCTCTCTCTCTCTCTCTCTCTCTCTCTCTCTCTCTCTCTCTCTCTCTCTCTCTCTCTCTCTCTCTCTCTCTCTCTCTCCCCTTCCCCCCTCCTTTAAGGCGCCACAGCCCCACCCCCCATCGCCCTTCCTCCTCCGCGCGTGTCCACACCTCGCTCGCTTCACCCTGCAAGCTACGCCACCTCTCTCAACCATCTCGATGCTAGGATCTGAAACGCAATCCTTCGGGATATCCTGGGGGCCTGGCTCCTGGGTCTGCCCAGGGGCCTGTAAGCTCGGGGTACCTGGGGTGCCCGATTTGGCCTCGGGGAATCCTCGAGCCCTGGGTCGGGGAAAGATGCTTCGTAGGTCATCCGGACCTGTCGTCATCGATGAGCGCTTTGATGTCAGACGTCGACGTGGACGGGCACTTGAAACATCCTCAGAAGTGGGGCTTGATGACCGAGCCACCTGCAACCGATGCGCAGCAGGCTTCTTCTTCTGATCAGAGTGCTGGTCGCAATTTGGGGTCGGTTTCGGAAGAGTACAAGTTCTGGGAGTCGATCAAGAAGAACAATTGGCATGTCCCCACTAATGGGGCTGAGAATGCATCCATCGCTGGACGATGGCAGAGAGCCTGCGAAGCCGACCCCGACATGAAATCGCGCTACGACAAGATCACTGGGGTCGGCAGGAATCGCAAAAAACAAGAGTTTCGGAAGGAGTGGGCGCAGAAGAAGTTTGCTGCGATCGAGGATCCAGGGTCCAACCTAAAACGATGAATGCTGACCCACCCTCACCACTTCTCCCCGCTCCTTCTGTTCCTCCTCTTCCCCCTACCCCCTTACTGTCTCATCAACTCCCCTTTTCTGACTCGCTCCTTTCTGAGGAGAAGGCGAAAATGACCGTGACGGAGGCCAGGACGGATTTCGTCAAGGGGATCTACCGCCCCCTCGGCCGCGTGGCGGTCGAGGAGGGCGGAGGGAAGCTGGGCTGGCTTCAAGCTCCTTGGGGGGGGGGTCGAATTTGACCGCGATTCGATTATTCCTCCTCCTCCGCCTCCCTCCTCCTCCCCCACCTCCCCCTCCTCCCCCTCCTCCTCCTCCTCCTCCTCCTCCTCCGCCTCCTCTTCCTCCTCCTCCTCCTCCTCCTGACTCCTTCTCCCTCTCCTCCTCCTCGTTTGCCTGCCCGTCCTCCTCCTCCTCCCCCTCCTTCTCCTCCCTCGTCCATGTCTTCGTCTTCTGGAGAAATGGCGCATCTGGTTTCTGGCGCGATTTTGGGCACCACGTGTAATCGGCAGGGGGATATGGTAGGCCTTGGGGGTCTTGAAAATAACGAGCCCGTTGGTCGAACCGCCGACCCGACTTCGGGTGCCAGGGGCGCTGTCTCGAGGATGCGCCTCGGAGGAAGAAGGACGTAGAGAATGAGGTTGGAGGGGCGGCGAGGAGAGGGAAGGACTGGGGAGAGGCGTGAGGCTGGGAGCACGAGTCAGATTAAGGATGATGGGGGGGGTCCCAAAGTGTGGGCCCAAGCCCAGGCTTGCCGCTACTTCAGCAAGTGCATGCAGATGGGGCCGCCCTGGATCGTATATTGCCCGATGACATCATGCTTGCGGTGCCTGTACTTGGAGACCGCGCCCCGCTCGGTTTGCCTCGTTGATCGAAGCTCGATCTTTGCTGATTGCGACGGCAGGCGACGCGATTTCGGTCTACGTCCCCAGGGTGTGTCCTACCTCTCCTCCTCCTCCTCCTGCTGCACCTCCTCCTCCTCCACCTCTTCCTTCCTCCTCCCTCCTCGTCGTCGTCCTCCTCCTCCTCCGATTGCTTCGAAGATCACGAGATCAATCGATCGATCGGAAGGGGGCGCGATGCAGCCGAGGGTTTCACGAACACCTTCACGACGGCCTGGACCCTGCACAAAGAGTGGTCGAACAACCCGCGCGCCGTCCTGGACAAGAAGGTTGAGGACACACCCACGGACTGCTCAACCCCTCCCAAACCTTTTCCTTCCGTCTCCCCCCCTCTCCTCCCGCTCCTCGCCTCTCCCCTCCTTTGCTCCTCCCCGCCGTCCCCATCCGCCTCCTCCTCTCCCATCTCCTCCTCCTCCTCCTCCTCCTCCTCCTCTTCTTCCTGCCCCCCTCCCTCCTGGCGTGTCTCTCCTCATCTCTCTCCTCATGCTGCTGCTGCTGCTGCTCCTCCTCATCCTCTTTTCGACCATCCTCACCTTCCCACGTTCGATGATATTCCTGCTCCTCCTCATCGTGCACCCCCATCCGGAACCATTTTTTTTTGCCAACCCCGAGGAGCTGGAGGCGGACGCGGCGGCTGACGGAGAGGGCAAGAGGAGGAGGCTTACGAGCAAGCAGCCCTCCGACCCCCCGCCCGTGGGCCAGGCCGCCAGCACGGGCCAGGTCGCCGCCGCGGGCCCAGGCGAGGCAGCCACCACAGGCAAGGCCGCTGCCACAGGCCAAGCCGCCACCGCGGGCAAGCCCGCTGCCACAGGCCAAGCCGCCACCGAGGGGAAGCCAGCCGCCGACGCTGCCAAGCACCTCGACGAGACGCCTGCTCAGAAGAAGTCGAGGCTGGCCAAGGAAAAAAAGGAGTCGGCTGCACAGGAACGCTTGGCCATGGAAACGAAGGAAGCCAAAGATAAGGCGAAGCGCGACATCATCACAGCACGGAAATGTTACCAGCGCTATTTGAGTTTGACATCCAGCGCCAGCCTCCTGCAGACAAACATGGAGAAGCGGGCAGAATGGGCGTGGGCCAAGACCGACCCAGAGACGCCGACGACGCAAGCGAAGTTGGAGGCCGTCATGGCCATCATCAACTCGAGCGACCTACTTCCGAAGATCATGGCGGCGGAGTTTCCCAAGCTCAAGTCGGTCTTGGGCACGCAGTATCTCAAGGGCATTGCTGAGCTCGTGATGCTGAACCCGAAGCTCGACGGCCTCGCGCAGTCCTGCAAGATTTTAATGAACCTCCACGAGGTCAGGGCGATGAACCAGGCTGAGATTAAGCAGGAGGCGTAGATTCTGACGTTCAGGGGCAGAGTCAGGTGCTAGCTGCTAGCTTCTGACTGGGGTGTCATGTGCTTCGCACATGAATGCATCGGCTGATGAGCAGCCTGGGTCTCACCGAGAATTTTGTCTCTCGCCAGTGGCTTGAATTCTCGGTTTCAATTGCAACTTCTGAATGTTGCAGCTCGTGGGATGTTGAATCCGTGGGGCGAGTTTTGCAGCAGGCCCACATCGAGCTTGTGCCCTCCATCCTTGAAGAATTGCGACCCTGGGCACCCCAAAAACAGAGCTCGCTGAGGAAAAACACCCCTGGCCCTCGAAAATATTGCGGTGGAATTTGCGGTGGAATTTGGATTTTCCAATGCATTGGAAAACAGTGGTTTTGAGCGAATGTATCAGGCGAAATGCGATGGAAAATGGTTTCCATCGCAAATGCCATTGCATTGGAGTTTGCGGTGGAATTTGGGGCGACCGGGTCAGGGCAGAATTTTGGGCGACCAGGTCAGGTCAGATGGAAAATCGTTCCCAGACGACGTGGGTAGACGATAGGTTTCGGATATGTAGATCGGTCGGAGGGCACGCAAGCCGGCCCGAAGCGATGGGTGATCGCAGGGTCTCTCGAGCTGTCTTTTTCACTGGCTCAGGCCAGATAGTCGCCCGTCGGCTCAGCTGCGCTGGGCGCCATGCCTTCTTGGCCCAGGCAGAGCTCGCGCCCGCGGCTGCCTAGCTCTGAGGAGGGGGGAGGAGGATGAGAACGAGGAGGGGGGGGGGATAAGGACTGCATCTCCTGGCGCTCGAGCGTTGGCTGTGCAACAGAGCGTGGCGTTTCTCGGATCCGTGGTGGCCCATGGCCCCTGTGGATGTGTGAGTTGACGTAGTTGATCTTCTTTTTGGCGCGAACCTTCGTCGCCCCCTCTCGAGCAAGACGGGCAGGTTGGCTTCGGAGGGGCTTGGAAGAGCTAAACAGGTCACAAGCTCGATCAGACGTACTGCTGACGAGCCTTTCGAGCATTCTCTCGAGAACTGATGCGTGGTCGAGCTGCCCCCCAAACCCCATGTCTCCTTTCCTCACTCCTGAGTGTGCATCGTTCTCTGCGCATTCAACCCTAACCTTCGCCTGCTTTCTGCCCCATCCCCATCTTGTCATCCGCCCACCCCTGCCCCCCCCACTTGCCGCGTCATTTGGGGGGGAGGGGAGGGGGTCGGCGGATGTATCCACGTGGCAGTTAGCCGCATGCATAATGGGGCCTCGCGATGGCACCCTTGCCCCGTAGTCGTGCTCGAAACAGATCTGGTCGGGGCCTCCCCTTCGGCCATTTGCGACGGAGGCAAGGGGGGGGGGGGATGAACGCCAGCCTTTGGAGGGGGGAGGAGGAGGAGGGAGAGGAGGAGGTGGGGGGGGGAAGGGGGAGGAGGGTCGCAATGATATGAGTTGAAGATCTTAGGATGAGGCGATGATTTTAACTGCGATGAGAATTGTATCGTAAATCGCCTGTTTGGCTCAGCGTGGTCACGGATGTGGAGACCAGCCGCCCAGCAACAGCGGGAGGCTGGATGTGAACTCTTGCGTTACTTGCTCACATTGTATTCAACGTGTAAGTTAAGTGCCAAGGACCTATGCTCAATTTGCCACTTAGCCAGTCTTGCGGGCATTCAGGGCGGAGACTTTGCTAGGTATGCAACGCCGCCTGATGCACCCGCAGGACGCTTTCAAAAACACCTGGACTCTGCGATGCCAGATGGTTCCCCCTTGTTTACAGTTGCTGTGCCATTAAACCTTGGCAAACGAGAGCACCGCATAGTCTGCGACGTACCCATGAGTGCATTCTGGCAGGCGTTGGAGACCGAACTCGAGTGCGACTCAACCACTATGGACATTAGAATTGCCGCTGGACCAGCGACCATCCACGGTGCTGGACGTGCCAGCGTACACAGACCATCCAGTTGTCCAGCAAGCACGGAGAGACAATGTGACGGACCCCGTGCCCGTTGCTGTGTATGTGGACGGGGTCCGATTCATTTCGCAAGCAGCGGGGCGCTCAGAGACCGTCCTGGGCATTTGGGGGATCAACCTCTTGAGTGGCAAGCGGCACTTCCTGGCCCCGCTAAAATCTGGCGATTACTGCACCTGTGGATGCCGTGGCTGGTGTTCGATCCAACCTCTTCTTTCAGCAGTTCAGTGGCAATTGGCCCACACGCAGCGGGGCGAACGCCCCCCTTGCCGATCTGATGGGTCTCCGTGGTGCGGGGGGGATTGGATGGACAGCGCGTCGCCCTTGTCGTACCGAACCGCGCTGCTATACATCAAGGGCGATTGGAGTGAGCACTCCCACACGTTGGGTTTGGCGTCGTGGGCGTCCAAGTTCTCCCCGTGCCAGTTCTGCCACGCCACGAAAGAGGAGCTAGGTGATCATGACAGGCATGTCGGACCTGGGCCACACTGGCTACTCAAGACGCACGCAGACTACGATAAGGCCTGTCGGGCGTGCGAGGTTAACGTCACCATCGACACGCTAGAAGTCAGGAATATGTTGATCAGGGCCCTGCGCCCCGAGAAATCCAAGAAAGAGATTGGGGGCCGCGTGATCAGAAACGATACCGTTGTGAACGGAGTGAACTTGACCAAAGGCGACCGTCTTGAGCCGAGCAGGGCGCTTCCTGACATTTACGGCCTGGAGAGGGTGGGATTGCCAACCACGGTGACTCTGTGGCGCCCTCGGCGCGGAGATAGGGGCGGCAAGGTGATTGACTCGCTGAATCACAGGTGCCCATTGTTCTCCGAGGAGCTCGGCACTTCTCCGCACCGCACCCTCGCGGTGGACGCTCTCCACACGCTTTTTTTGGGGCCCCTCATCCGGTACATTTCGGCGGCGCTCTGGCGAGTGCTGCTCGCGAACCCGTGGCGGGCGCAGGGCGACTTGGATAGCGTGCTGGAGAACGGCATCAATTAGCTTCGGGGAGATCTGGAAGCATGGCAAGATCGTCGCAGTATCCCCTTGAATCGCAGGGTCAACACTATTACCCTCAAGATGATGGGCAAGCGAAAAGGCTGCAATCTTCAGGACCTTATTTTTTGAGACAGTCTTTCGGAGGGATCGAGGATGAAGGGGTGGAGGATGGAGGGGGCCTGGATGGGGGGGGGATGAGGTGAGGAGGAGGCTTGAACGGGAGGATCACGCGCGCACCTGGTGCTATAATTGTGCGCTTGCGTATATTGACGTCCAGTGGTGACCGCATTCTGCAGCACAAGATGACACATCATGCCTTGTCCCAGATCCTGGAATCGAATGCGATCGCGCGTGGTCTTCCGATGCACTCGCATGCATTGCACGTGTGGTCGTCGTCGTCGTCGTCGTCGTCGTCGACGCTCTCCATGGCCCTACCCCTTCATTCCGTCGTCGTCGTCGCCCTCGCTTCCCTCCCCCCTCTCCCCCACCCTCCCCCCTGACATCCTGATCCCCTCCTCCCGCTACCCCTCTTCCTCCTGGTGCACCAATGCACGAGCCCCGCCCCTGCGCGCCATGGAGACGGCCGTGGGTCGAACGAATCCGCGAGGTCCCGATCGGGGGACACGTTGGCACGCTGAATGCGCCTCCTCGCTGGAGCTGGGCGAGAGCGCCGCTCGGGCTCCTTCCGTCCTCTGTACCTCGCCCCTGCCGTCTTTCTTCCTCCCTTTTCCCTCCCTCGTCTTGCCCATTCGCTTGTGTCTCACAGGCCTCCGTTTTGTGCTGGGCAGGATCCGGATGCTCGTGGGATTCTAGCGTCAGACGCGATGCAAAGCATGAGGTTTCACCCTCTCCGCCCCCCCCCCCCCCGTACACTTAGAAACAACGCTCCAGAATGGTCTTCATCCAGGAGGTCACATGAACCTCAAAGCGGCAGAAGCTTCCACTCTACTTACGTTTGCTACGTCGGAACTAATCAGATATGGTGGCGCGGCCGTCTTTGGGGATGCAATTCTGGGATGTGGTGCTTCATTGGAAACGATTGTTAACAAGCTCAAGGAAAGCGATACATCCCGCCCCCGCATACGATGCGCGACATCATGACTGCCTTGGACACGCACTTGCTCTCCACAGTTGCCGCGGGTATTGCACTGACCCCCAAACATCATCTACTTGCTCACATGCTGCACAGGGGCGAGGGGGTGGGGGGGCGGAAGATGGCGCCAGCCTCTTCGGATGGCAGGATTCGCATCGAAGTTCTCGATCGGGACCTCCCCAGGGCAGCGGGCGGGGGAAGAGGGAGAGGGAGAGGAGGAGGAGGAGGAGGAGGAGGAGGAGGAGGAGGAGGATGGGGGGGAGGGGGATGAGGATATGACGGAAGAGAAAAACATGGAGTCGACAAAACATAGAATACAGAGTGTTGATGTTTGCGCAGAGCCCCCAGGATCCCTTCGCACGGCACCCCGAAACATTACCATTGTTTCTTGGGCGAGTCGCTGAACGCAGCGTTGCGATCGATAGCCCAATTTTGCCATCGTGTAAGCTTCCCCCGCATAATTTTCAGGCTCATCGATTTGAGGTCTAAACTTGTGCGGGGTGACTTCGCGGCCAGAGGGTCATGGCTCCCACTTGTGGCTGGCGATTGTTTGTTGTAATTCTCATCCAGCTCATTGGCGCTTCCTTGGCGGCCGGCGGCAGGCCCGAGCCTGTGCCTCCGAGTTCAGAGGGATACAGCTGGGCAGTTTCCACGGCAAAGTTGATCGTCTCTCGAGGGGGGCCCGCCAGTTTCGTAGATGGCCAGCAGCAATTTCTGGGTGAGATCGCGAGTGCTATTTCCGCTGAGCACGCTATACCTCGCACCACAGCGTTCGCTGAGATATTTTCGGGCGTGGCACGCTGTGCTCGCGCTGTGCGTGCTCGAGGCCATCGGGTTTTTACATACGACATGCTGGATCATGAGTGGCAGAACGTGGTTCATCTAACTGGCTGCTTGTATATGATGTGGATCCTGGCCTCTATATGTCCTGGAGGCACGGCGTGGTTTGGGCCCCAATGTTCAACTTGGATAACAATGGCTCGCGGGCATACCAAGCGCAGCGACCGTGACCCCTACGGCACCGACGCCAGATCAGACGTCAAGGAAGCGAACTGGACCAGCGTTTTCTTGTAACCTGGGACCCCCTGCAAATACAATCAACACACACACACCAGCTGGGCGAAAGGGGTGATGATGACGGCAGTGCAGATGGGGCAGGATTAGATAGCCGAACGAGAGGGG
Source organism: Prorocentrum cordatum (assembly GCA_963575745.1). Lineage (NCBI taxonomy): Eukaryota > Dinophyceae > Prorocentrales > Prorocentraceae > Prorocentrum > Prorocentrum cordatum. The sequence continues at coordinate 632,997 of CAUYUJ010022059.1, read as the reverse complement.
GACCAGATAGCGCGGGGGAGGGAAATGCAATGCGATGGCGCTGGAGCGAGAGGAATCCACGCCACCACCTCCGATCTTCTGCTGTGGGGTCCCCCTCGCCCCTCATCTTCCATTTCCTGGTGTTCCTCTTCCTCCTCCTCCTCCTCCTCCTCCTCCTCCTCCTCATCATCCTCCTCCTCCTCCTCGCCCTTCTCAGCGTCCCCTCCTCCTGCTCCTCCTCATTACCCCTCCTCATCCTCCTCCTCTTCCTCCTCCCCATCTGCTCCTTCTTGGATGCCCTGGGTCACTGAGGACGCCCCTGGGTTAAGGTGCCCCCCCCCCACCCCCGCTCGCGCCCCCAGCTCCAAGGGGGCCCCAGGGATTCCCCGAGGCAACCAGTGGAGCAGCTCTCGCGAGGATCAGACAGCCCGAGGCCATCGAGTTTTGAAGAGGGGGGAGACCTTGACCCAGGAGCGACGGAAGCGCGGCTGGAAGGGCGGGAGGGGGGGGCGGGCGACTGAGGAGGACGAGGACGAGGAGGAGGAGGATGAGGAGGAGGAGGGGGAGGGGGAGAAGGAGGAGGACGAGGAGGAGGAGAAGGGAGGAGGAGGAAGATGAGCAGGATGAGGAGGAGAAAGAGGTTGTGGCTGAAGAGAAGCAGGAGGAGGAGGAGGAGGAGGAACAAGAGGATGAAGAGGGATTGGAAAGAACAAAATGCCCCCAGGTCGGTCATGCTCACATTCTGCAGCATGCGTTCCGTGCGGACGTTCGTTGAGCAGCCCCTGAACTCAACCATCTACCGCACCGCGGAGATCATTCAGGCGTTTGACCTGGTGAACGCTCGGAGGTTCGTCACCAACCTCGGGGCCTTCGGCGCGGCCACCGTGAAACCGATTGAGGTATGGTGCACATTTTTTCCGTCTCAATTTCTCTCGCTTGTGCGAGCCAGGCAGCTTGCTTTTCAGCGTCTCGGCCCGAACTACAAAGAGCTCTGTAAGCCCATTCCCCGCAAGAGCTCTGGCAAGAAAACCCGCCTTGCCCATAAAGTTTCAAGTGGCAAGAAAGCAGCCGCTGCCCGTGAGGTTTCCAAGGGCAAGAAAGCCACTGCTCAGAAGGGGCAGGATAATTTTTACGGCTGGTCTAAGAAAGGCTGGGTGTCAGGGACTGTCAAGAACGGGGCCCGCCAGAAGAGTTCGTCGGCGCACCCCGTGGAGTTTGCAGAAGCTCTTGCCTCCGTGGTAATGACAGCATTGCCGCGCGATCAGGTTGAGGCCACGCGCCTCTGAGCTTGAGATTGATGGGGGATGCGAGGTGGAGGGGGGGGGGGGGGAAGGCAACAGTGAGAGAGACATCAAACATGAGTCATGCGATGCACAATCAAAGCTCTGCGCTCTTGCATGCATGCATACATGCCACTTCCCGCGTGTTCCCACCGGACGCCGTGGGCTCGGCGGCATTTGACACGCGGATGTTGGCCGCGGGGAGCGCCGCGTCTCCGCCCAGTCGGCAAAACAAAAAAAACTTGGAACCCCACGCGCGTCTTGCGAGGAGTCGGGCCCAGCGAAACCAGCGCAACCTACAAACTCCAACGCATTTTCCAATGCATTGGATTTTGCGTTGGATTTGGCTGGGCCCGACCCCCCGCGAATGCCCGCGCGGGATTCCAGGCTTGATCTGGCAGCGCTGGGGCCCAAAGCGCGGCGCCCGCGGGGGCGGGGTCACGGCCCTCGGATGTTCAGGCCCCAGCGTTCCCACTGCGCTCTCAGAGGAGCGTTTCAGGAAATCGAGGGGGGCCTTGGCGGGGGGAGGGGGGGGGGGCGAGGAAATAGCAGGGGAAAGAGGCTGAAGGAGAAAGAAGAGGCACGACCGCGGGGAATGGGAGGTCTTTCGGCACACCCCTCACGTGGTTCTTGGCCCCAAAGAGAGGGGGGAGACGGCCTGGCGGCCTTGGGGGCCCAGGGCAGAGGTCAGAAAAATCGATGGGGCCGACGGGCGCAGGGGATAGCAACCCTGGCTCGAGCCCATCTCGGCCACGGAACCCGACGACCACGATTGGCCATGGTCAGGGTAGCTTCGATGGAGGCCGAGGGCGCGAGCCAGGATCGTTCCAGGTCTCCCCGCGACAGACGGTCTGAGGAAGCTGCGAGTGCGATCAAGGAGAACACCGACAACGGCTCGGACCCCAGGGGCTCTGGCAGGAACTGGGGCGTGGACCAGGGCGTGGACCCGAAGGGCTCGGGCAAGGACCAGGGCGTGGACCCGAAGGGCTCGGGCAAGGACAAGGGCGTGGACCCCAAGGGCTCGGGCAAGGATAAGGGCGAGGGCAACGCTCCTCAGGGCATTCCGGCTTGGCTTATGCACAGCAGCGTGCTGGCGATTCTCGACAACTTCTGCAAGGCCGAGATTCAGACGAAGCAGGCTCGGAGGAAGAGTGTCGAAGTACGGGGGAAAAGGGGGGAGGGATGAGTATGAGGAGGCGGCGGAGGAGGAGGAGTGGAGGAGGACGCAGAGGAGGAGGAGGAGGACGACGAGGATGAGGACGAGGAGGAGGACGAGGAGGGAGGAAGAGGATGACGATCACGACGATAGGCAACCGAGATGCTGAAGAGAACCATCTCAGAGCTCTCGGATGTGAGCGCAGACACCAGGGATCTCAAGGCTCGCTGCAACTCCCTGGAGATCCAGCAGTGGATGACCAGCCATATGATTGTGAGGAGGGAGGTGTTCCATCTGGGGGGCATTGGATTACTGCAGAACGCAGCTCGATCGTGACCCCCCAGCCTTTGCCCCGCGCGCGCTGACGGACGTGAGTTCCCCCCCGTGCATGCCTGACACGTTCACTTTGGACTCGGAAGATCCTGGGGCTGATCTATACATGCGATCCCCCAGAATCAGGAACGATAAAACAATACGCAGGGCAAAGGCGGAACCACTCTCGAGGTGGAGGGGGATCTGGGAACAAACCGAGAGGGGGGAGGAGGAGGAGGACAAGGAGGATGACGAGGTCGAGGAGGCTCACGAGAACGAGAACGCGGGGAGAAGGGCAGCACGAAGAAGGGCAGCACGATGAAGACAAGAGAATTGGGAGGGAGAGTGGAGGAGGAGGGGGGCGAGGAGGGGCAGGGGGAGGGAGG
>CAUYUJ010022059.1:625322-629784 GCA_963575745.1 Prorocentrum cordatum | reverse complement strand
ACGGAGCTCTAAATAGCATGTTTTCCAGTATAGTTAGAGCTCCCTGGGAGGGCTCTAACATGCATGTTAGAGCTCCGTGGGAGCTCTAACATGGCCTGTTAGAGCTCCAGCGGAGCTCTAACATAGCATGTTCGAGTATGTTAGAGCTCCCTGGGAGCTCTAACATGCTATATTAGAGCTCCCATGCTAGAGCTCCCAAGGAGCTCTAAAATACAGAGCTCCAACGGAGCTTTAACATAGCATGTTAGAGCTCAGTGGGAGCTCCCTGGGAGCTCTAACATGGTATGTTAGAGCCCCAACGAAGCTCTAACATAGCATGTTCGAGTATGATAGAGCCCCCTGGGAGCTCTAACATAGCATGTCAAAGCTCCGCGGGAGCTCTAACATGGCATGTTCGAGCTCCGTGGGAGCTCTAACATAGCATGTTCCAGTATGTTAGAGCTCCCTGGGAGCTCTAACATGGTATGTTAAAGCTCCGGGGGAGCTCTAACATGGCCTGTTAGAGCTCCAACGGAGCTCTAGCATGCCATGTTAGAGCTCCTAGGGAGCTCTGACATACTCAAACTTGCTATGTTAGAGCCCCCTGGGAGCTCTAACATAGCATGTTAGAGCTCCCACAAAGCTCCAACGTGCGATGTTAGAGCTCCCAGGGAGCTCTACCATAATATAACATGCTATGTTAGAGCTCCATTGGAACTCTAACATACCATTGGAGCTCTAACATGCCATGTTAGAGGTCCCAGGGAACTCCAACATACTCTACTTGCTATGTTAGAGCTCCCTGGGAGCTCTAACATCGCATGTTAGAGCTCCCGCGGAGCTCTACATACGATGTTAGAGCTCCCAGGGAGCTCTAACATAATATAACATGCTATGTTCGAGCTCCATTGGAGCTCTAACATGCGATGTTAGAGCTCCCAGGGAGCTCTAACTTGCTATGTAAGAGCCCCCTGGGAGCTCTAACATACCATGTTAGAGCTCCCAGGGGGCTCTAACATACTCGAACTTGCTATGTTAGAGCTCCCTGGGAGCTCTAACCCGCCGCTGCCGCCGCCGCCGCCGCCCCTTCACCGTTTCACAATCGATTGCGCGACGGTTAAGACCCCCCCCCCCCTCTCGCCAGGGGGGGGGGTTAACCGTGTCACAAACTAGAGCTCCCAGGGAGCTCTAAAATGCCATGTTAGAGCTCCCACGGAGCTATAACATGGCACGTGATACCATGTTAGAGCTCCCAGGGAGCTCTAACATGCTATGTTAAAGCTCCAATGGAGCTCTAACATAGCATGTTATATTATGCTAGAGCTCCCTGGGAACTCTAACATGGCTTGTTAGAGCTCCAGCGGAGCTCTAACATAGCATGTTCGAGTATGTTAGAGCTCCCTGGGAGCTCTAACATGCTATGTTAGAGCTCCCATGTTAGAGCTCCCTGGGAGCTCTAACATACCGAGCTCCAACGGAGCTTTAACATATCATGTTAGACCTCCGTGGGAACTCCCTGGGAGCTCTAACATAGCATGTTCCAGTATGGTAGGGCTCCCACGGAGCTCTAACACACGATGTTAGAGCTTCAAGGGAGCTCTACCATGATATAGCATGCTATCTTATTAGAGCTCCATTGGAGCTCTAACATACGATGTTAGAGCTCCCAGGGAGCTCGAACAGACTCAAACTTGCTATGTTAGAGCTCCCAGGGAGCTCTAACATGGCACGTGATACCATGTTAGAGCTCCCAGGGAACTCTAACATGCTATGTTAGAGCTCCAAAGGAGCTCTAACATAGCAAGTTATATTATGTTAGAGCTCCCTGGGAGCTCTAACATCGTGTGTTAGAGCTCCGTGGGAGCTCTAACATGGCTTGTTAGAGCTCCAACGGCGCTCTAACATAGCATGTTCGAGTATGTTAGAGCTCCCTGGGAGCTCTAACATGGTATGTTAGAGCTCCGTGGGAGCTCTAACATGGTATGTTAGAGCTCCAACGGAGCTCTAACATAGCATGTTCCAGTATGTTAGAGCTCCCTGGGAGCTCTAACATGGTATGTTAGAGCTCCGCAGCAGGCACGGAAGCCCAGAAGCCCCGCAACAGGCACGGAAGAAGAGGAGGACAAATCAACAAATACACGAAGGCAACATGACGGGAAAGTGCGAACAACACACACGAAATAGCAAACCTGTTCATGTCCTCTTCTGGGGTCGGCGGAATGGCATAAGCCTCATGAATGAGGAAACGTGGCGCAGTACGCTGGGGAATACAGAGAGGAAACAAGACCAAGCAACCCCGTGCAATGCCTTAATACGACAACAGCGCCAACAACCCAAGGAAATGTCTGATTTAAGAAAAAACCCAAACAACCACGGGACAGGCTGGCTGGTCAGGCACCGCACCCGCAGATTCCCTTCACGGACCAATAGGAACCCCTTAGAAACGACCTGGAAAAAAAAACCCTTAAATAAAAGTGGCGATTTGTTCGACGGCTTCGTTTTCAATTGGCGCAGTGGAAACATTGCCAGCAGCAATTGTCAACAATATAAACCCCTACGCCGAGGTCCCGAACATCGATGGGAAGACCACAAACGATCAACATTCCATAGTGGAGAGCCAAAACACGGAACGAAACAATGAGCAAAACATTTCAGATGGCTTTTGTCTTCCCCAACCTTGGGTTGTCAATGGCCCGCGTGCCATGAACACATCCACTTGTTCAACCGTGGTGCCCAACCGCGGCGTTGCGCTGGAGACTGGCCGCCGCGCGTGGGCGCGGGCAACCGCTCATGCTCCTGATCTGCTGCCGCGGAGCGCCGGCTGGTCTGATCTCCCGTTTGTCGTCTTTCCCGTCGCCCTGCCCTCTTCAGGCCCATCCCCTGCGACTCCCCGCCAGTGCGGTGACCTGAGCCGTGGTTCCTGATGCGCGCCTGGCGCGTCCCTTATCCCGCCCCCCCGCCAGAATTTGCCGTCGCTACATTTGTGCTGCTTCGAATTTCCCCCTTTTTTAGATTATCGCCTCGCAGAACGCAATGTTGGTATTATTGTCTCGCAGAACGTATGTTTTTGGTATCATGGACCGGGGCAGCTGTGGAGGCGTCCATCGGGAAAACCATCTGGACAATCATCGGAACACCAATCTGGACAACCATCGGAACAACCACCGGGACAACCATCGGAGAAACTGTTGGGACAACCATCGGGATGATCGCTGGAACAACCATCGGGACAACAATTGTGACGACCATCGCGACGACCACCATCAGAACCATCTGATCATCAATCGGGACATCCATCGAGACAACCATCAAGAGAGCCATCGGGCCAATCATCGGGGCAACCATCGGGACAACCATCGAGACAATCATCGAGACATGCATCGGGATAACCATCGGGATAACCATCGGAACAACCATCGGGACAACCATCGGAACATCCGTCGGGACAACCATTGGGGCAACCGTCGGGACAACCATCGAGATACCAATCGTAACAACCATCGAAGCAACAATGGGGACAACCATTGGGCCAACCACCGGGACAACCATCAAGACAACCATCGAGACAACCATCGAGACAATCATCGGGACAACCAATCGCGCGACAACCCTTCGCCACGGCCGCCATGGGGGCGACTCATTCTGTCTGACTTGGCCTCCACTGCACTAGAGGTTGAACTCGCGTAGCTTCGCCTCGCCTCGCCCGCCCGCACTTTACGCGCGACACATACCGAAAACGACATCGACTTCCAGGTCAGGGCACCTCACGTTGCACTTCGGTCTCAACCAAAAACCTCCGATATAGGTGTTTGTTCTGTTGAAGGCAGCAAGACAACCAAGCTCTTCTACGCGGTCCCTGTGCCTGCTCATTCCAGCGCTATCGCGTGGCACTGACAAGTGCATATGCCATTTGTCCATATGCAAATCCAACCTCGAGTCGCGTATGCTTTACACCAGTACAACCTCACCTGGCTGCTTGGCACAAGAACTCGGACATTCAGCAGTGGTCCTGCTCGACCCACAGACGTAGACCAACAAATCCTGGAGGCGACGCTGACGACAGGGAGTCGCCAGCACGGTTGCGCCCAGGTGTCGACATGAGCCCACGGATTCCATGCCAGACTGTTGAGCCGAGAGTGGGACCGAACAGAACACTCGCTAATTCCAAAGTGCGGCACGGAGTCACACACTTAGCTTGACGCAAAATTGAGAAAGAGTGCAAGATCGAGCGGATTATGGCTGATAGAGATGAGGGAGCGCGTGGATTGCCACAAGCTCGGCAGACGCATATCACAGAATTCCCTATCTGTCTAAAAAACTGTACGACAATGGCGACTGATACGTACATAAATTCTCAAACTGTTTCTACTTTGGCCATGCACCGCCTACAACGCCAACTAAATCAATAACCTACGTTCAACATGCCATGATACGGTCCCAAGGGGCCGTGCTGGAGATGTCTTGGGGGTCTGTTGCGCCTTCG
>CAUYUJ010022059.1:557822-620322 GCA_963575745.1 Prorocentrum cordatum | reverse complement strand
TTTTAGAAGCACCCAAGAGGCCCCCAAGAGGCCCCCAAGAGGCCCCAAGAGGCTCCAAGAGGCCCCCAAGAGGCCCCACGAGGAGCCCGAACGACTCACACCAGGACGAGGGGCCCGAACGACTCACACCACGAAGAGCCCGAACGACTCACACCACAAGGAGGGGCCCGAACGACTCGCACCAGGACGAGGCGCCCGAACGACTCACACCACGAGGAGCCCGAACGACTCACACCACGACGCGGGCCCCGAACGACTCACACCACGAGGAGCCCGAACGAGTCACACCAGGAGGAGGGGCCCGAACGACTCACACCAGGATGAGGGGCCCGAACAACTCACACAACGAGAAGCCCGAACGACTCACACCAGGACGAAGAGCCCGAACGACTCACACCACGAAGAGCCCGAACGACTCACACCAGGAAGAAGGGCCCGAACGACTCGCACCAGGACGAGAAGCCCGAACGACTCAAACCACGAAGAGAGCGCTTTCTCTCCCTCCCCCTCCGCCTCGCCCTTCCCCCGCCCCCCCCCCCCCCCCACAAGGAGGATGCGCAAGGAGGCGGGGGGGAGATGTGCGGGGCCAAGCGGACACACGCCTGAAAAACACGACTGTCGGCATGCTTCGCAAGAGTTGCCGCTGTGGGATGGGCTGGTGGGGATACGCGAAGCGTAAAGAATTTGCCATACTTGGTAAGATACATTTGAAAGCCGCTCCAGCATATTTGTCAGAAGGCAAGCTCGAGGAAACCAATTTACCCAGACAAAGACGACGACGCTTAATCTTCGGAGGTGTGGAAATCGCAACCTTCTGCCAAACTCCAGAAGGGGATGGGCCCCTCCACCTTCGACGCCTAGCAGAGTTCCCATTTTGCGTAATTGCTTCCATGCTCGAACGGGCACTGGACGACAATTCGCCACACGCATGGGCATCACGTACTGCAAGACTAAGGCAATGACGATGTGGGAGGCCGAAATCCTGCTCCAATGATTGTTGAAGAGCAGCAGCGGAACCTAACTGACGCAGACAATACTCCAGCTCGGGGTTGCAAGTCGGCGAGATGACGCCAATATCCACCTCGCGCTTCAGAGAAAGCAATGAACGAGTAGAGGCAGCAAACGAAGCCGATGTCGATGCCGAAATTCTAAGCTTTTCCCCCAAGATCCGCAGGGCACCCAATGCAGAATTCACCGAACTACTATCGGCGAAGGGAACATCACGCTTGCGCGGTGGCATGCTCGAGGGGCGCGTAAACGCGTAGCAAACTCAAGGCGGCTTGAGCCAAAATGGCTACGGAGGTAAGGTCGGACGACGTTGGGCGGCGCTCTTTTTCAACAAACTATGGCACGGCCATGGTGCCTGGGCGCAGTGCTGCGACCGTCGCGTCGAAACGCAGAACCCAGTTCCTCGGGCTGTTGTAGAGCTGTTTGACGGCTCTGTCGACACCCGCTTCTTCTCCCGAGCGGCGCAGCGCGCAAGTTCGCTGCGCCCGGCGGGGGTTGGCCTGCCTCTTGAAGAACTTGCAGAGCTTCCTGGGGCTCTTGTAATAGATCACACACCCCACTCGGCGTCTGGGCAAGCGCTCGCAAAACGTGGGGCAGTGTAGGCAGGTCTGCCGCGAGAGCCTCTGGTACAGCCACGTGGTAGCTCTTGCTCGAATTCCAAAGCTTCTCCGTGCACTGGATGCCTTTTGGAGAATCCCCCCGTGCAAAGTCAGTCGGTGTTGTGGAAAAAAATCCCGTGAGCGATGCTACGATCTGGGCGGCGATGCAACAGTCGGTGTCAGCTGTTGGCGCCAAGACTACGTTCCCCTTCTTCTTCCCCTGGGCCGCGTGACTGGCAAGATAGCCCGGGAACTCCACGGGGTCCCGAAACACCTTGAAACGCAAGCGCTGCGCCTTGTTGCGGGCGCCCCCATCTACCATGCGAGCCAGCATGGGCCCAGCGGGGCGCGGGGGGGGCAGCAAGTAAGCGTCGCGGCCCGCAGCTGGCCTGGCACTACTGCGCAGGACTGTCTTCGCTCGGGTACTCCTGGCCTCGGCGGCGGCCTTCGCCCCTCCAAGATTGCGCTCTCGGATCTTGGCCTCCCGCTTGGCGACGGCGGCGACGACTTTTGCAGCGGGCCCGACTGGATCTGCGCCGCTCGCCTGGGCCGCCTCCTGAGCCAGCGCAGCGAGATCGGGGGCGCCCTCCGCGAGAAGGCCTTGTCGCGCCTCTCGGCCCTCCTCGGCGGCGCGATCTTCCCCTGCGCGGCCTCATGTAGCTTGAGCGCATGCCTGTGCCAACGACTGGCGGCAGAGCTGCTCTCGTCGTTGCCGTCCAGCCACGTGCGCAGCAACCTGCTGGAGGGCGCCTGGTCCACGAGCGTGCGCTCCTCGACGGACGCGTCGAGGAGCCGCGCCCTCTCGGGGCAATGCACCTCCGGGAAACGGCGGGATCGCCTCTCCAAGTTGCCCGTGCTCGTTTTCCATACAAGGGAGAGCTCCGCGAGGCGACGGCCGCTGGGGAGCTCGGGCCACTCCACCGCAGCGCGGCCCCAAGCCTGCCGCGTGGTGCCCCCGCTTCGATGATGATGCTCCTCGGCACGGGGCAACATTTGCCGCGGCTAGGAGATTGCCTCCTGCTCGGGGAGGTCTGCCGCCTGGCCGATGCGCTTCAAACAGGCCCCGGCTTCTGTTGCATGCTCTGCTGCTGCAGACAGGGACAGGGGGGGAGGCAAGCGAAAGGCTGTAAAGGATTGCAACCAAGAATGTTCTGGCCGATATAGCTTCATGTTCTCCTTCACATTGGCCACGATCCCCTGCGCTCGTCGAAGAGCCGCGTGGACGGCTTCGCGGGCTCGGGGCTCCGTGCTCCAATCGCCGATACCAACGGTCTGGACGCCAGCGCCGCACATGAGCCGCTTCGTGGCCTTCAGAAACTTGAGGGTGACGCCAGTAAACGTGTCGGGGATGGCCAGAATATTCCCCTTGACGAACCATGCATCCAGCTTGGAGAGGAAAGCGGCGGCCCTGGATTGAACGCTGGCAGCGTCGGGGTTGCTCTTGTCTCCGGTGGCGACCCAGGAGTTGTGCTCCGCGCTCAAGTCGGCCAGCAACCCCCCCAGGAGCAGGCGCGAACTGTTCTCGCCCCCGAGCCCTTCCAGAATATGTCGGGCGAGAACGCGCCGATCTTTGTCATTCCCCTGGGACTCCGCTCCGAGCGCCTCGAAAATGACTTCCCAACGCCGACTTTCCCGTGCATAGAGCCTCGCCCGACTGTTGAAACGCTGGGGGGCCCAGCCGAAGTTTTTGACGAACGCAGCGCCGTGATTCCACCAGCTGCTGCTTCCCGAGTGCGTTGCGGAACACGGTGGAGGCAGTCAGGAACTTGGCCAGACTTGGCGGCGTCTTACCCGTTACCAGCAGCTCGTCCGTGGTCGTTATTTCGCTGTCTCCTTTCATCGAATTGGCCAGAACCTTCTGGGGCGAGCGAGACTCGCCCCACGCGTGAAACGCCAGCCCAGGGAACGTAGTGGTTGCAGCCAGGGGCGCGCTTAGATCCGCCCCATCGCTGCATCATGCCCGAGTCTCCCGTCGCACATGCTTGTGCAAGTCCCCGTCCACCTCCCCGCCTGCCGTCTGGCACGCGCGACGGACGCACTCCTCCAGCACGGAAGCCTTGCCGTCGCAGTCCATGTCCCGCGGGAACTCCCGCGCCCCGATCACCCGATCCACGATCCAGGGCCCTCTGGGGCCCAGCTGTTCCAGCCAGCCTGCCTTGAGACCGTAGCTCGGGGGGAAGTCCAAAGCCTTCGGGATCGACCACAGCGCGGTGCCAATTTCGACCTGGTACGCGCGGTCGAGGCCGTCCGCAGCCAAGCGAAAAACAGCACCATGTCTGAGGATCCTCTGCGCGATGATCCTCTCGTGCTGAGCCATGGTGGTCACCGGCCTTCGGCGCTGCCGGCTAGACTCCAAAACTTGGCGGTCGGCCCCAACGAACGCATCCCGCCACGCGTCGAAACTACTGAAGGAACTGGTTGTCTCCAACATTGCACGGGTGGCGACCGCTGCGCGGCAACCAGGGCGCTGGTCGGCGTTGCGGACGACGGCGGGCGCAGGCGCCACGGCTGTTGCAGCTGCTGCAGCTGATGCAGCCGTTGTGGAGAACAGAGACACGGGGAGACCCTGGTGCGCACCTTCCGCTCGAATCCGCTCTTTCCACGCCGCTTCTGCTGCCTGGCGCTCCTCGCGCTGCGCATGGCGCACGAGGTTTTCCTTGCGTTGGACACTCGCGGATCCCTGGCCTACGGTGGAAATGCAGCGAGCGCCCTTGGACGCCGAGCAGAACAAGCAGACTGCAAATCTACCACCGACGCAGCCTATCCAAGTTTCACTCTTCAGTGTTACTGGATTCGTCGCAGACATCGAGGCGCTCCAGTTCCCCTTGTTCTTCCAAAATTTGCAAGCGCCGCAGGTGGAGACGTGCTTTGGGTAGTCGTGGCTGGCGACGTGCCCCTCCAGGGCCATGGACAACGAAGGCGGGAACTCCTCGACTACTTTGCTCGGGGCGGCCTTCGCCTTCGCTCTTGCAGCCGCGGCTGCCTCGCTGCTGGAGCCGCTGTCCTCTTCGGAGCCGCCGTCGGAGCCGCTGTCGGAGCCGCTGTCCTCTTCGGAGCCCGCTGCGGCAGCGGCCGCGGCAGCTGTTGCAGCTGCCGCGGCCGATTCTGCGTCCGAGCTGTTGCAGCTGCCACGGCTTGGCGAAGCTGCCCTCGACGCGGCCGCAGGGCTCGGGCTCGGGCTCGGCGAAGCTGCTGCCCTCGAAGAAGAAGCAGGGCTCGGCGAAGCTGCCCTTGAGGAAGAAGAAGCAGGGCTCGGCGAAGCAACTGCCCTCGAAGAAGAAGCATGGCTCGGCGAAGCTGCCCTCGAAAAAAGAAGGGGACGACGAGGCTGGAGGGCTCGGGGAAACCGCCCCAGCGGACGACGACATTATTATTTTGAGCCAAGTCCTACGGGCCACAATTGTGACGATGGTGATGGTGATGGCGATGCTGATGTTATGGATGGTGATGATGATGATGATGATGGGGATGGTGATGATGGTATGGTGAGGGCGGTTGTGATGGTGATGATGGTGATGGTGATGATGGTGATTCTGGATGTGATGAGCACCACTATCATCACCATCACCATCGCCACCACCATCAGCACTACGATATGATAACCACCATCATTACAATCGTCATCGGCATAAAAAAACCATCAAAAACCGAACAAAAACCCTCAACCGACTCACCCTAAATTCGCCCTGAATCACGCCAGTAGTAAACGTCTGTTCATGAGCGCTTGACTGTAATAGCGCATCCACGTGAGCGACAGGGCCGACGAAGACGAGTGAATCCTAATGCCAATGAATGAATATGAGTCACCCGTATGGCGGCTCCATTTAGGGGTGCTGAAACCAGCGCCACGCCTGAGACATCCTCACAATCTGCTCTCCAAGCAAAGGATGTTGAACACCGAAACAAGCAAACCGCCTGAGACATCCCCACAAACTGGCCGCGAACGGGCCCGTGCAAACACCCCTCCTCACAATATGCTCTGAAAGCAAAGGATGTTGAGCATGAAAAAAGCAAACCGCCTCAGACATCCCCGCAAACTGGCCGCGACCGGGCACGTGCAAACACCCCTGACGGCCCCCCTGAGGGGTGCTGAAACCAGCGCCGCGCCTGAGACATCCCCAACATCTGATCTGGAAGCCAAGGATGTTGTGCATGAAAACGAGCAAACCGCCGGAGACATCCCCACAAACTGGCCACGAACGTGCCCGTGAAAACACCCCTGGCGGCTCCCCGTAGGGGTGCTGAAACCAGCGCCCCGCCTGGGGCATCCTCACAATCTGCTCTGGAAGCCAAGGATGTTGGGCCTGAAAACAGACAAACCGCCTCAGACATCCCCACAATCTGGCCGCGAACGGGCCCGTGCAAACACCCCTGACGGCTCCCAGTAGGGGTGCTGAAACCAGCGCCCCTCCTGAGGCATCCTCTCAATCTGCTCTGAAAGCCAAGGATGCTGGGCATGAAAACGAGCATAACGCTTGAGACATCCCACAAACTGGCCGCGAACGGGCCCGTGCAAACACCCCTGACGGCTCCCAGTAGGGGTGCTGAAACCAGCGGCCCGCCTGGGACATCCTCACAATCTGCTCTGAAAACAGAAGATGTTGAGCACCGAAACAAGCAAACTGCCTGAGACATCCCCACAATCTGGCCGCGAACGGGCCCGTGCAAACACCCCTGGCGGCTCCCCGTAGGGGTGCTGAAACCAGCGCCCCGCCTGAGACATCCTTACAAGTTGCTCTGAAAGCAGAAGATGTTGAGCACCGAAACAAGCAAACCGCATGAGACATCCCAGCAACATGGCCGCGAACGGGCCCGTGAAAACACCCCTGGCGGCTCCCCTTAGGAGTGCTGAAACCAGCGCCCCGCCTGAGACATCCTCACAATCTGCTCTGAAAGCAGAAGATGTTGAGCACCGAAACAAGCAAACCGCATGAGACATCCCAGCAACATGGCCGCGAACGGGCCCGTGCAAACTCCCCTGGGCGGCTCCCCTTAGGGGTGCTGAAACCAACGCCCCGCCTGAGACATCTTCACAATATCCTCTCTAAGCGAAGGATGCTGAGCACCGAAACAAGCAAACCGCCTGAGACATCCCCACAACATGGCCGCGAACGGGCCCGTGCAAACACACCTGACGGCTCCCCTGAGGGGTGCTGAAACCAGCGCCCCGCCTGAGACATCCTCACAATATGATGTGTGTTGAGTAAGTCAGACCATGAGAAGGTCTCAGTATGAGTGGGTCTGAGTATGAGTAAGTATGTGTATGAGTACGTATGGGTATGAGTAAGTCTGAGTATGAATAAGTCTGTGTATGAGTAAGTCTGTGTATGTGTACGTCTGGGTATGAGTATGAGCATGAGTAAGTTTGTGTATGAGTAAGTATGTGTTTGTATACTTCTGGGTATGAATAAGTATGGGTATGAAAATATCTTAGTATGAGTACGTCTGTGTGTGAGTAAGTCTGGGCATGAGTAAGTCTGAATGTGAGTGAATCCGAGTAGGAGGAGACGAGAAGAGGAGGGGACGAGAAGAGGAAGGAGAAGGAGGAGTAGGAGGCGTCCAAGTAATAATAAGAACCCCATCTTAGAATATGGGGAATTATAGCCCCGAACGCTGGATCTTATGGCCATCACATTCGAAGAGGGTCCCAATCCCCACAGCCCCGTCGGCAGCAGCAGCAGCAGCAGCAGCAGCCCCCGCAACCCCCCCGTCCCCTTGGGCACGCCACCCGAGCTGCTCAACAGCTAGGGCGAGAGCCTGAAGCATGGGCGACGGGTCACACTTGGCCCCTGGCTGAAAAAGCATCTGAACTTCACACTGGCAGGGGACCGAGCCACGGCCAACCAGCGCCTACATTGCAACGCGGACGAACCAGGAGCCAGGAGGACGGGGTCATGAGCGATGAGGATGAGCTCAACGTGCCTCTCTGGCACTGGCTTGGGCGGATGAGGATCCGAATCCTGAGCCTCAGGACGTGGTGGGGAGGAGGAAGCAAGATCGAGGATCGAAGACGTTGGAGGGAGGAGGGGCATGAGGCAGGGCCCGTGCTCCTCCTCCTCCTCCCCCTCCTCCTCCTCCTTGGGCCCACCGCGCTTCCCCCCGCCTCTCCCTCCCGCCATGGTTGGCTCGCCAGCGGTGCCCACGACCGCTGCTGGCAGGGAAGGGGGGGAGGAGACAGGATCAATGATCGCGGCTTTTGTGAGGGAGGTGGAGGAGGTGCAGGAGGGGGTGTCATCCAGGGTCGAAGGCCCACGACCGCTGCAGGCGGGGAGCAGGAGGAACGATCCAGGAAAGACATTCTCGAACGTTGGTGCTTTGTTCGGCCTCTCGAAAAGGCAATGCACGGCAAGGCGGGACGGGCGCACGGCGGATGCTGACGTCTCTGGCATATCGATGCCCTCTCCGAGAAACAGGCTCGTATCCAGCGCAACCTGTTTTGTTGGATAAAGAAGAGAAGGAGAAGGATGAGGAAAAGAGCTGACGGGAACCCTCGCAATATCATACATAGTTCTTCGTTGCGCGTGTAACCCTCGAAATCTTCTAAATGCTCCGAAAACATCGGTCCGCGACTCGCGAATCTCGATCCTGTTCCTCTCCTTTGCCATGCTCCCCAACGCCCAGTGAGCGGGCGGGCACCAAGGAATCGCCAACCCATGAATCAGCAGGGCGCAAAACAAAAACGAGAAACGGCCTCCTGTTCCTCCCCCCAAGCCCCTCCTCCGAAACAACTATGAACCCCCTCTCCTTTCTCCTGCTCGTCCCCTCACGGGCGACCCCTTGGACCTCTCCCAGAAGGGCCTTCTGATCTGAAGTTCGAAGGGAACGCCATGGATTCTCGAACCTCGATCATCAAACGCCCTCTTCCTCCCCCTGCTCCCCGGCGGCCAGGGGCGGGCGGGCGGGCAGACGGGCGCCGCCGTTCCAAGACGCCGCCGCCACGGCGCCAGCCGCCGTTGCGCCAACCGCCTGGCGCGGGGGGCGAGGCGCCAAGCGCCCCCCCCCCCCCAAGGACCTTTCGCCAAGCCGCCCCCTCGCCTCCTCTGCCTTCTGCTCCCCCGTCTCGCTCCTCGCTCCTCCTCCCTCCTCCTTCACTTCCTCCCCTCCCTCCTCTCCAGCAGCTTTTGCTCGAGCATTTTCCGCGAGCAGCTCGTCTGTGCCTCCGCGGGGTGCTTGGGGGACCACGCCCAGAAGAGTTCAGTCCAGAAGGGTTTTCGCTGGCGTTCACGAAACAAGGAGCGTTGAAACATCATGACTGTCACCAGCCGTGCGTATTATCCGTGCAAGGCGTGCAACAAGTTTGAATTGAACGGCCGCTAGCTCATGAACAAGTCCTGCTGCTGCCACTGCAACCGCAAGGTCAAGCTATGTGCCGAAATCGCAGAAGGGCGGCAAAAGGGGGCCAGTCCGAGCAGACGGGCGGGAAGGACACCCAAGAGATTGGATTCGATCGGTTGCTGCAGCAGGTGGTGGCGAAGACGGAGTCGACCGCGCTCAAGGCAGCGGTCTCGGCGGAACTGGCCAAGCTCCAGGCGCCAAGCCACGAAACCATCGCCCGAGGCACCGAGGCAGAGGCGGTCATGCGCGCCACGGGCGCGCGGTGTGATGCAGATCACAAACATCCGCAAGCAGTCGCAGTAGTGGTGAGATTGCAAGACGATCTGACCATTGCCATGGGAAAGGAGGTTCAGGCTGCGCAGGTTCTGGCGCAGGCTGAGAAGGCGAAGAGGGCGGCCACCGAGGCGCTGGCGCGCGCGCGGAGGGCATTGCGGCACCTCCGTCACGGCCGACGCCAGTCAGGGAGGCGCCAACCAGCCGAAGATCAAGGTCACGTGGAACGAGGCGCTGTTCCAGGGGCCCGGCGATATGGAGCGCGAGGAGACGGAGCGCCAGGAGCTGCGACTCGCGCGCGCCCAGCAGCAGGAGCTACAGAACACGCTGAGCGCCAAGGAAGCGGACACCCAGGTGACGTTGGAGAAGGCTGCCGCGGCGCGCCTCGCGAAGGAGAGGAAGACGGCGGAGGGCCAGGCGGCCTCAGGGGGGGCGCGGCGACGGCGCTGCAAGTAGCGGCACCGTGCCTGGAGCCGCGCAGTCGGCTGAGGCGGGAGCTGCTGCCGCCGCCGCGTCCGCCGCCAAGGCTGAGGCAGAGCAGCGCGTGCAATAGCAGATCGAGCGGGAGGCGGCCAAACTGTCGCCGGCCAAGTTTGCGGCTCAACGCGCGGCGCTGGAGGGGCAGAAGGCAGCCCTCGGCAAGCCGATGGGCAAGGGCAGTGGCAGAGGCAACCGCGACGGCAAGGGCGGCGTAGTCTCAGGTGACCGTGGAGCTGGCGGGCCTGCCGCGAGCGGGGCCGACGAGCTGTGGCTGGGCCCTGCAGGGCACGCGGTGGACCCGCAGCATGGGTAGCCTCGGGCGGGCAAGACATCCAGCTCATTCCCCCTCTCGAATGTGATGGTGCTGTCCACCAAGTGTTGGGGCTACTTGCGATAGTCCAACTACGATTTCATTGGGGCGTGCGAGTCTCACGTTGTCGAGTCGCAGTTCAAATCGCGAAGTGGGAATGCCTGCGGGGCTGGCTACAATTTACTTGTCAACCGTACGAGGGCGAAGAAGAAACATGTCAGTGCTGCCATGATCCAACGGCCCTGCGAAGGAGGTGGGTGGTTCTTGGCTCGGCAGCACTAGCAAAAGCATAGCGCGTTCGCCAAGTTCACTGCTATGAAAGCCGAGGGCCCCAGGACATGCGGCGCTCGATGGCTTCCAGGCAGTCATCGCCCGCGTGCGCGGGTGCAGCGTGATCGTCGTCGCGTTCTATGGCCCTCCCAAGTTTGCAGTTTGCAGGGGGCAGCCTGGTTCGCTATCAGAAGTTGGGCGCCGTGCTCTCAGCTCATGTCAGCTGGGTCGCCATCGGTGAATGGGACGTCAAGCCAGACATCGCGCGCCGTTTCCGTGTCTTTGGTCGTCTGCTCGGCGAGCCGTGCATGCTGGAGGCGGGGGAACTGGCCGTCGCCTGCGAGTCTGACGAAGCAAGATCATCGATTGCGCCATCTGCTCCCGGTCGGCCAAGGGGTGCGCCCAGTCCGTCACGGGCGTGCCGTCGGTGCAATGGAAGCCCCACGTGGGGCTGCTGGTGTCGCTGCGTGTCCCGGGCGAGCAGCTGATCGCGCGCCCCCAGTGGGTGCCGAGGCCGCTGCCCCAGGTCGGGCGGCGTCGAGCCGCTCCGCAGCCGAGCTCGAGGCCACGTCGTGCTCGCGAGGGCCAGGCAGAACAAACGCTTCCAGATGGGGGAAAGTCGGGGGCATTGCTTCGGATATTAATTCGGCGAAGTGTTGAAGGACCTAGGAAACAATGATGAGGGCGGCTGCAGTGCCGGGAGCTCCCGAGATCTCGGCGAGGACCCAGGTCAGGACCCATGGAGTTTCTTGGAGACCGAGCCTGGTCAGGCCCCGTTCGAGGAGGAGGAGGGGCGCCCCTGTGCCCACGAGACGGAGTTCGCTAACATTGGCGGTCGCCCCCTCTGCACCCTCTGAGCACGGCGCGCCTGTGCCGTCTGAGCCACATTATCGTTGTTCGGGAAAGGCTGCGCGCGCGGCCAAGTCTGAGAATTCTGGTAATTCGGGGGAGGTCGACCCTGCGACGAGCCGAGAACGGAGCTCCTGCGTCCTCTCGGGCGCGACCTTTGCCTCTGACCAGGGTTCGGCCTTCCGATGCCCGATGATCTCACCGCCCAGCCCCCGCCCCCCGCTTCGGCAACCTAAGTCGGGCCCCGAAGCGACTGCAGCGGCCGTCAACGGTTGAGTTTCGCGTGTCTGATGTAGTTTGGACCCGGAACAGAGCCGAGGTTGGGCGCGCGCCTGCTACCCAATGTTCCCCCCCCGCCCCTCGGCCCTCGCCTCCGTAGCCGTTCGGCCCAAGAACCAGGGCCCAGCTCACGCCGCCAGTTCCCCGCGTGCTTCTCGGGCGCGGCCTGTAGAAACCTCACTGCATGAGCACAGCGATTGCTGGGACTTATCCGAAGTCAGTCGCAGCGCTGGGCCCGCCTTTCAGAGGGGGCGCCGCGCGCCGCGCGCCGCGCGCCGTCGCGCCGCTGCCCCGCGCGACACAGTTGCAGGTTGGGCGGGCAGAGAGAGAGAGAGAGAGAGAGAGAGAGAGAGGGAGAGAGAGAGAGAGAGAGAGAGAGAGAGAGAGAGAGAGAGAAAAAAAAATAACTAGAGAAAGAGAAAGAGAGAGAGAGAGAGAAAACATAAAAAAAAAGAAAGGCAAATCCGATCACGTCAATTCGTGAGTTAGCCTCAGGAGTGCCCGGGGCAGGCGCGCGCGGGGCTACGTGTTCGGGCGCAGCGACGCGACGACCCTTCGCGGCGGCGATGGCGGAATTTCTTCACGGGGATCCGCGTGGCAGAGAAGGGCGAGATCGAGGTGCTTGCTGACGGCGCAGGGGGGTGGCCGACAGGTGCCAGCGGCGTGCGCTTGCAGCGTCTCTCCGCGAATCCAGCGACTGGGTGGAGACAGCCCCTGCCCTGGGAAACTCGGAAACTCCACGAGAGCATCAACGACGATCCGCTCGCGCTGCTGGGCGAAACTCCACAATCAGCATGGCGCCGCGCTCGTTGACCCCAAGGGCGCGATCGATCGCAAGGCGGACAGGCGGCGCAAGTTGCGGCGCGCCACCCGCGACGGCATCGACGAAGCACGAGAATGCGTTCGGCGGGCCAAAGAGCGAGCTCAGCTTGGGATCCCCCCCGACGTCGCAGGCGAGATGGCCAGGCCAGCTGCCCGTCGCACGCGTCCTCGTTCTGGGATGGGGGCCGATCGAACGTCGCCTCTGGACTTCGAGAGGATACCACCAGCTGCCTTAGATAGGTTTGCTGGATTGCACATGCTACGCGAGGGCAAGCTGCGTGGCCCCGCCGCTTTCGGATGACCCTGGGCTAACTGCCCCCGAAGAAAGGGGGTTGCGATCGCATCGTCGGCTTGCTGGCGATGATCGCCAAGATCCGGTCGCCCATCCGAGAACCCGTCGCGGGCGACTGGGGCGAAGCGACGGCAGCCCACTCGGGCGCGGCGGCGCGGGGCAACGCGGCTCTGAGAGCCGGTCTTGCGCGCCCCATCGGGCCATGGGCGATTGGGCACCGACGCTTCTTGCGATCGCGCTCGTCGACACGTGTTTTTTGTTTGATCTTGGGATTCCCAGCTGCAGCGTTGTGCTGCGAGGCGCCCCAGTGCACGTCAGTGCGAGCGTTGGGCCAGCGAGGCGCGTGGACGGTGCATCTCACGTCAACTCAATATATTGTGCAAGGCCTTCGTTCTGGCATGCGTTTCGCGCGCGCTGTTGCGCGATTCGCGCAGCGGCGCATATGCGCGGCCGGCCCATCCATGGGCGGGCCACCGGATCTGGGCGGGCGATCTTTCGCAGCGTGTGGTTGGATCCACAAAGCTTCAGCGGTGAGTGATATCATTCGGCGTTTGCGGGGCGCGCGCCGGGGTCTTGGGCGCAGTCAAAATGTCGAGGGCATCGAGGCGATCGGGTTTCACTGTCAAGGCGCAGAGAACAGCGGCATACCTGGGCACCGACCTCGGTCGCGAGAACGCGCGCGAGGTCTCCCCGGAGGACGCGTTTCCAGAAGTGCAGCAGGATGCGCGACGAGATGCGGGGGCGCAAGGCGACTGGGCGGCGGCACCGCGACACTTCCCGAAAAGAGAGGCTTGGGGCGCAGGTGGCTGGTTCCTACGATAGCCAGATCCACGGGGTCTTCGGCGCGTACCGCACTACCTATCGGCGCGGGTTAGGAGCTGCAGTTGGGTTGACAGCCAGGGGCAGGTGCCTCGCGGCGCTCGTCGGCTTGAAGACGCGTGCAGGTCCTGCGCTGCGCATGCCCGAGGAGCGCGCGCGGCTGTGGTTCCACGCGTGGCAGCAGCAGCAGCCGTTGCTGAAAGCGGGCGAGCATGCGGCGTGGGACAAGGTGGTCGCTCACCTACGGCAGGTCGAGCCGGGCCATCGCTCGCGCCGCATTCGCGGGCCGCCGTCAGCGATAGTTGCGCTCCTGCTAGAATGGCTGGGGCCCGCAGTCCGACATCTGCGGGGCCGTCCAGTGGCAGTTTCCTGACGCGGCGTGGACGGGCTTCGTGGACGTCGACGCGCCGACAGGCATAGTGAAGGACTTAAATTCTATGTTGGCGAAATTGTGGCGGAAGGCCAGGATCCGCAACTGCGGCGTGGGGGCCGAGCATGGCGTCGACGAAAAATCGCTGTGCACAAGCTACCAGCAGTTCGCCAGCATGCCGCAAGGTAACCGCATGGCGGAGATGCTCAGCCTGGTGGTCACGGGTGGCAGCTGGCCGAGGGCTCGGCGAGTTGACGCAGATGGGGCCATGGCTTTGGGCTTGTCGCGCCTTTGTCAGAGGTGCGGGGGGGTGCAGGGACCGCGTTCCATCGGGGCTGGAGGTGCTCCCAGAACGTGGGGTCGCCAACGCGCGAGTGCTCGCGGGGCCTGCTGCCGCGGGCCTACGGCAGGCACGACAGCGAGCAGTGCCACTGGCTGCGAGGACTGCTGCAGGCCATGTGGGCTTAAGTGAGTCCGCCGCAGGAGCACGAGGAGTGGCATGTGTCGGGAGTAGCGGCGGACAGTCTCGAGGGTCTCTCTTCGGGAACGGTGCCGAACAGTGGCCGCTGCGGTTTTTCGCCGATGCCATAGGCGGCGCCGGCTCGTCCGACAACAAATTCAGACGCGTCGGCCTTGCGGTCATCAGCGCGAGTAGCTTCGACCCCCTGGCTCTTGACGGGTCGGTGTCGGGGGGCTTTCCTAGGGCGCAGCAAGGCGTCCCCAGGGGAGAGCTGTTCGCGCTCCTCGTCGCCACTAGGATGTCCAGCGGGCGCGTGTACTTTGTTACAGACAATCGCGGTGTTGCCGATGGTTGGTATGCGTGCGCGGGAATATGCCTCACCCAGTGGGGGGGAAATGCCGACTTGTGGCACAACATCGGGATTGCTTTGGCAGGGCGCAGTCAGGCTGAATGTGTTGCGTTGTTTGTGAACTCGCTTCTTTCCCCGCAGCAGATGATTCGAGGAATTGCGCCGTGGCAGTTGGTGGTCGGCAACACGGCATTCGACGAGCTGGCAGCAAATGCGGCACGCCGAGTCAAGCTTGCTGAGTCCGGGAGGCATCGTGTGATATTGCTCAGAACTACACTTGATGCGCTGGATGCAGAGAGCGAACTGGTGCAAAAAGGGCCGCTGAGGAAAAAAGAGGGGGCGCGTGAACCACCGCCGGTTCCAACCCCATCGGTTTGCCGGCAGCTTGCGACCAGTCACGTTCTCGATGATTCTGGCAAGCGCTGTAAGATTTGCTGTAGTTCCTCCTCGCAGGCCTCCAAAGCCCAATATATGCTAACATGGTAGATTCTCTGATTTGCCGTCGGGGGTTTAATTACATGTGGGGGGGCATCCCTAAAACTTCGGTTTTGCTCACAGTGTATTATGCCAGTAGTGCTATCAGGTGCCTGGACCAAGAATGTCTCAGGCGAACGAATGCGAATCGAACAGCGCCGGAAACTTTAAGCAATGCCGACAAGCTCGCTCGTAAGCGCTCGTAATGATCTCACTCACTCTCTCACTCCTCCTTCTCCTCCTCCTCTTCCTTCTCATCCTCCCAGGCCATGCGTCACCCTGAGCATCCATACGCATCTCGCAGGTGCAATAAAAATGCCATCAACTGGCTTGACACTGTCCCCAACCGCCTTTTCCATTTACCTCCACCTCTTCCTCATCCGTCCCCTCCTTCTCCCTCCTCTTTCGTTCGCGCCCCCCGACGACGAAGACGTCGACGACGGCGACCGCAAAAAAGACGCTGGCGGCGGCGAACGACAACCATGACCACGACCACGCCGACGACGACCACGACGACGACGACGACGACGACGAGGGGCTCAATGAACCGACTTATCGCCGAACGCGACCACGACCACGACGACCGCGACAACGGCGACGACGACGACCACTACCACGACCACGACCCCGACGACGAAGACAACGGACGACGACGACGACGACAGCGACGACGACGACCACGACGACGATGGCGATCACGACCACGACCACGCCGACGACGACCACGACGAGGACGATCACGACGACGACGACGACGACGACGACCACGACGACGACGACGGACGACGGGCGACGGACGACGGGCGACGGATGACGGACGACGGACGATCGCGATGGCGACGGCGACGACGGCGGCGACGGCGACGACGACGGACGGCGACGGAGACGGCGACGGCGGGCGACGGCGACGGCGAAGGTGACGGCGACGGACGGACGGCGACGATGACTGCGACGGCAACGGCAACGGCGACGGCGACGGCGACGACGACGGATCTGGGCGTCGCCAAGCAAATCACGACGGATCTGGGCGTCGCCAACGCAAGCGCCACTGGCATCTGATCGATCTCCCAAAGAAAATTCTGGCGGGAAACGTGCTGATCGTTCCGCGGGTGCTCCCCCTAGCGCTCCTCGTGCACCTGGGTGACACCCCCCCAGACATCCGACGATGGCTTTTTCCAACCCGCGGGTTCCAGAAACCTCGACCCCTTCCCCAGGGGCAGATTCCATCCCGAGTCGATTTCTGGTAGCCCCAAGGCCCTGGCACGGAACTGGAGGCCGAAGCATCGTGGAGAAACGCCGCGCTTGAAGCACCGAGACCGCCAGAAGTCTGGCCGTGCATCTGCGCGCAGCTGAGGCCAGAGACCGGGCACACGCTACAGTATGGGCTCGACCACCAAAAACCATCCACAAGACACCCAACCCTGAGGCCCCAGGACGTCCATTGATTTTTGGTGTGGGAGCGTCACGCTGTCCATAGCAAAACCATCGAAACCCAAGAAACCCAGGACACCCTGGAGGCAAGCAAAGTGTTTCTTGGCATAGGCTTCCACTGCAACATGGATCAATGATCCGTGGATGCGTGGGCGCCAGATCCACGGATCGGGGACGGTACCCCCGAAACAGAAAGCCAATGCTACCTGATTTGGCGACGGAGCGCGCCGCTTCGGTACCGAAACGGGACCCGTCGCTTGTCCACGCGCCCGAATCCACGCTTAAGCTTCCTTGAAGACTAGTCTGGAAGCGACAGCATGTCTGCAACGGGATGGCGGCACTGTGTGGCACTCCTTGCCACCCCCCCAAGAAAACATGTGTGCCTTCCGCTTCGCTCCCACGCCGAGGGCCCCCCCCCCATGGCCAGGAAGCGCTCCGACCGCACTCCTCTGTAGCCCGGGCGCTGCCTGCGCCGCGCCGCCGCCGGGGGTCCGCAGCCTGCGGCAGGGATCGGAGGGCGGGGGGAGTAGGAGGGCGTGAAGCAAGGCGGAGTGTCGAGGACGAAAGGCGGGTGGTGGTGGGAGGGGGGCGAAGGACGGAAAGGCGGGGTGGAATGGGGGGAATGGAGGACGGGAAGTGGAGGACGGAGTGGGTGGGGTGGACAGGGTGGACCCAGGGAGGGTGGAGAATGGAAAATAGGGGGGTGGGCGGGCTGGAGGTCGGAAGGTGGCGGGGTCTGTTCGCATACGTCCGCGGCGACACCAAGACCGAAGACCGATCGAGGCGACACCGAAACCGAAGCCGATGGACCGAACGCAGCCTGGAAGAACGCCGTGGCGGAGCAGCCGAGCGAGCCGAACCGACCGAATGCAGCCGACGGCGAAGCAACCGAACCGACCGACGAACCGCAGACACCGTTGCTACTGCGGGGGACAATCTCTTCCAGGTCCCTCAGGGGGCACCACTGCTACTGCGGGGCGTTTGAAGTCAAGGGGGCCGCGGGGGGGGGGGGGGGGGGGGCAAGTCCAGCTCACAAACCAGTGCTGAGGGGATCCCTGTGGGCCCGCAGCCAAAGTTCACTCCAGCGAATGGTCGTGGCTCGCGGGGACGATCCGCATGTCAGCATGCTTGCCAAAAGCGTCGCAGCCGCCACCGAGGGTGGCGCAGGCGACATGGCTGGCAGCGGAACAACAACCGCAGGACCAACGATCTTGTCGCTTCCAGCGGCGCCGGGAGCGACGCCAAACAACGCGCTCACTCTGGCTTCGAGTGGGAGGTCATACACTAGTGGTGACCATGACCAGCACTGAGCGCGGAAACGTCGGTGCCGATTTTGGTCACCGCTCATCTTGGTCATCGTCATTGTGTGAGCCCGCCTCGCGAATCGACGACGGCCTGCGTGGACCATGACCAAAATCGGCGTCGACTAAATCTCGCGTCATCTTGGTAATGGTTTTTGTGTTCGGTCTTCACCAGGGCAGAGCCGTGCACTACGCATCCGAGGTTCGGGCGGACGGACGAAGGCTCGGCGGGCGGGGGGGAACGGGGCGGCCACATGTGAGTTTTGCCGTGGCAGGCCAGACTTCTGAAAGACTGGCTGGGGCTCCCGAGTTTGAAAGGTGCTTGCAGCTCGGCGAGTCCCAGCGTGGGTGTCCGAGACACCCGCGTCGACGGGGCCCGTGGTTACAGAGAGAGCGGGGGGGGACGCTGCATCAATACCCCCACAGCGGCCCTGCGGCCCTGGTCGGGCCCATCCCGGGCAGTGCCCGAGCACGGGCGGGCCGAGGCGCGCGCAATTCGCCCGGGAGCTCGGTGTCGACCTTCGGCACCCGCATGCCCTGCGCGCGCCAAGAGTCGTGCCTTTCCGCCTCGTCCTGCTGTTGCTGCTGCTGCTGCCCCGCTTGCTGCACCTGCTTCTCCTGCCTTCTGCTATTCATCGTTCTTCGATCCTCCTGGCCTTGCTCCTTCTTTTGTTTCTCTTCCCTCCTCCTTCTACGTTGCCTCATATTCTGTCCTTCTCCTCCATCTCCCTCTTCCCTCTCCCTCCTAATCCTCCTCGCCCGCGTACTCGAATCCAACCACCCGGCTTCCAGACTCTGCTGTTTCACGCTCTGGCGGCTGCAATCGGAGGTGGAAGGGGTGAAATGGCAGTGGAACGGAGAGCCCCCCCCTTGGGCAATCGGTTTCGGATTCGTGTTCGGGTCGTGTGTGCGGGCAAGGCGAAGCTGCGTGGACGCGCGAAAACAATGATGCCGCCGTGGCTAGGGGTTGTGGAGCCGATTGTCCGCCCCTCCCCCCGGGCGCGCGGTGGCCAAAGATGTCCCGTCGGTGTCCCGTCGGTGTCCCGTCGGTGGCGCGACGGTGTCCCGTCGGTGGCGCGGGGTGTCCCGTCGGTGGCGCGGGGGGTCCAATCGGTGGCGCGGCGGTGACACCGATAGTGAGATCGATCGTGAGATTGTTTTGCGAAATCGAAAGTGGAATCCGTTGTGAGATCGATCGTGAGATGTTGTGATATCGATCGCTAATGAAATATATCGTGCAAGCGACAGTGACATCGATATTGCGCTCGATTGTAAAATCGAATATGAAATCGATTATGAAACCGATCGTGAGGTCGATGGCGAAATCGTATGTGGGACCGATAGTGAGAACTGTTGTGGGGTCGATCTTGAATCCAATTGTGAGATCGATCGTGAGTTCGATTGCCAGATCGATCGTGGGATCGACTGTGAGATCGATAGTGGGATCTGCTGTGAGATCCATGGTGCGATCGGCATTGAGATCGATAATGGGATCGATCGTGAGGCCGATCGTGAAGTATGTTGTGGGGTCGGTCGTGAAATCCATCGTGAGATGTTGCGAGACCGACCGTGATATCGCTCGCGCGATCTATAGTGCGACCAGTATTGAGATCGGTTCGGAGATCGATTGTGAGATCGACTGTGACATCGATTGTGATACCGAAGCTGAGATCGATGGTGAGATCGATTGCGCCGTACATTGTAAGATCGATCGTGGGAACGGTTGTGGGATCGATCGCGGGTCCGAATGTGAGATCGATTGTCAGCTCTATTGTGAAGTCGATTGGGCGGTCGATAACAAAATATGTTGTGATAAAAATTGCGAGGTCGCTTGTGAGATCGATAGTGAGTTCGGTTGTCGAATCCATCGTGAGATCGGTTCTGAAACTGACAGTGAGAGGCGTTGTGAGATCGACAGAGGGATCGCATGCGACACCGATCGTGAGCGAGATCGAAAGTTTGATCGATGAAACGTTGGTCCCCCCCTCCCTCCGAACCTCCAGATAAGGGATGCACGCGGGCACCTAACGCGAGAGGAGGAGGAAGGAGGCAACAGAAGGGGAGAAAGAGAGAAAGAGAGAATGAGAGAGAGAGAGAGAGAAAGAAAGAAAGAAAGAAAGAGAGAAAGAGAGAGAGAGAGGGAGCGCTCTTTCGGCAAAGCGGCGAGGCGCGCCGAGCTCCTTGCGTCCGCGCCCGCGCGTGCGCCTTGCTCGCGCAGACGCGCGGGCGCGTTCTGGCACTCTCGCGGCCGCCCAGCATAGGGGGCGACCGCAAGTGTCGAAGGGGCGTCGGCGGGGTGGGTGGGCACATGATCTTGTGCCACTTGGCTGCAGAGACCAATCTGCCCAAAACGCTTCCTTGCTGCATGTAAACTGCACGTGTACCTCTAAATCGGACTATACATGTTAAGTGAGGCGCGCGTGCTTTTAACGAGAGGACGAGGAGGAGGAGGAGGAGGAGGAGGAGGAGGAGGAGGGCAGCGCTCAGTGCGGCCACTCGCCCAGGGTCGTCTGGCTGGGCCTTCGCGCGGGGTATAGCCGCCTCGCCGGATCCTCCAGCAGGCCAGCCGCTTGGCGCGGCCGCGGGTGGGGCGGTGACCACAATGGGCTCGGGCGATGGCCCTCGCCCCTTGCCTCCCGCGGGCGCAGGTTTGGCGGGCGGCGACCGCCCCTTGCCAAGCCCCCCACCGCCCACGGGATACAAGCTCGGCCCGGGCTTGGGTGGTGGCGCCGGCGCAAGCGGACTCCGGTCCTCTGCGTGGCCAAAAGTCCACCTCCCCATCGCCCGTTGGGTCGAAAGCGTAACACTAGCCGCCAAGATCACTGCGAGCACCCCGAGAAAACCCACCGCCATGGCGCCGCAGCCCGCACTGCCGCCCCGGAGGAGGGGCCCAGGGCAGGGAGGCCAGAGTCCCTGGACTACTGGCCGTTGCGGTTTTGGCCGCCCTGCGGCCCCCGGGGACACCTGATCTTGAGCCACTTGGCTACAGAGGCCAAAATACCCAAAGCGCCCCCTTGCTGCACTTATTCTGCAGTCTACGTTGAAATCAGACTGTACAATATCACCCGAAGGGTGGTCGTATAGGCATCCAAAGTTGTTCCAGAAAGGGAGCATGGGCTTGGCACAAATAAACTGGGAAAGGGTTTCGTCGGATGCTGTGGGGATTGTCTCGGGAGTCGTTCGAAGCCCTTGCACGCCTGATGGACCATCGGGGGTGGCAATTATCGCAGGTCCATGCCTACCTGCCCCCCGCCGCGAGGGGGCAGCCGAGAGTCACCCATAAGGCCCCAGCGTGGCCTCCGGACAATCCCGGAGAGACCTCCCACGAGGCCTCACACCCGCGACCCAAGCACGGTGGCGGGACGAGAATGCAGCCATGGCGTGGCCTGGGCAACCGCTCTCGCTCTGGGCGTGCGCCTGGCGCCCTCTGCCCCCCCCCCCCTCCCGCTGGAACGTGTGGCCTGCGGCAGCCGCGACTCGTCCATGTTGTAGCCGACCCAGGAGGTGAGGATGCCCGCCAAGGTGCCTCCACACCGCGCTCCTCGTCCTCCTCCCTCGGGCATCGAAGGCCAAACATCGAAGTGCAGGGTCGACGGCAATCGACGGCAATCGAGGTTTCGGAACATTCCACCAGCCCTCTGGGCGCAACTGTTCCAGCCTCCCGTTTTCCCTTTCGGGAAGTATTTAGCACTGTTTCAAAATGATCGCCGCACCCTCGCCCACTCGACTGGCCGCCAACCAGGACCAGGAGCCAACCTCCCCACCAATCCTGAAAAAATTATCCTGGCGAAGGACCCAACCATGTGCAGCTGTACCGCTCTCGATGAACCCCCTTTATGGGGCCACGATCCTCGTGAAAGCTGTACCGAAATGGGCGGGGGGACGCATGCAAACCCTGCCGCTGGGGCCTTCGGTGGAGCTCCCTATGGGGCCACGGTCCTCGTGAGGGGTGTGCCGGAATGGGGCGGGGCCGCCATGCGAACCTTTCCACTGGCGCCTTCGGTGGAGCTCCTATGGGGCCACGATCCTCGTGAGGGGTGTGCAGACATGCGGCGGGGCCGTCCCTGCCACTAGCGCCTTCGGTGGAACTCCCTATGGGGCCATGATCCCGGTGAGGGGTGTGCTGAAATGGGGCTGGAGGCCGCCATGCGAACCCTGCCACTGGCGCCTTCGGTGGAGCGCCATATGGGGCCACGATCCTCGTGAGGGGTGTGCCGAAATGGCCCGAGGCCGCCATGCGAACCCTGCCACTCGCGCCTTCGGTGGAGCTCCCTACGGAGCCTCGAAACGTAGGAGGGGTGTGCTGAAATGGGTGTGGCTGGCGTATGTGGGCGGTGCCACTGGGGCCCTCGGTGGAGCTCCTTATGGGGCCACGACGCGCGTGAGGGGTGTGCCGAGAGGAGAACCACGAAACGCTGTACTGGGTGAGCGAAGCGCAGGGAGGAAGGAGGAGGGAGGAGGGAGGAGGGGCAGGAGGAGTTAGGAAGGAGGCGGGAGGAGAACGCGGGGACCGTCTCTTCAAAACGAGGGCCCAGCACCACAGGATGGTTGGGAATGAGCCTTGCGAAGGACCCAATCATATGCAGTTGTGAATGCCGTCGTTGTAAGTATCGCCTTCTGTGGATCTCCTGATGGGGCCACGAAGCGCGTGAAGAGTGTGCCGAGAACTTGGGCAGGGCGCAGCTCCCTATGAACCTACGAAACGTGTGAGGGGTGTGCCAAAATGGGGCGGCGCAGCCATGCGGACTGCGCCACTGGGACCTGAGGTGGAACTCCCGATGAGGCCACGAAACGTGTGAGGGGTGTGCCATAGTGGGGCGGCGCCGCCATGCGGACTGGGATCTTAGGTGAAGCTCCCTTTGGGGCCACGAAACGTGCGAGGGGTGTGCCTACATGTGGCGGCGCCGCCATGCGGACTGCAGCACTGGGTTCTGATGTGGAGCTCCCTATATGGGGCCACGAAACGTGCGGTGGGCGTACCAAAAAAGGGCGGCGCCGCCATGCGGACTGCGCCACTGGGACCTGAGGCGGAGCTCCCTATGGGGCCACGGAACGTGTGAGGGGTGTGCCCAAATGGGGCGGCGTTGCAAGGCGGACTGCGCCACTGGGACCTCAGGTGGAGCTCCCTACATGGGGCCACGAAACGTGTGAGGGGTATGCGAAAATGGGGCGGCGC
Source organism: Prorocentrum cordatum (assembly GCA_963575745.1). Lineage (NCBI taxonomy): Eukaryota > Dinophyceae > Prorocentrales > Prorocentraceae > Prorocentrum > Prorocentrum cordatum. The sequence continues at coordinate 597,425 of CAUYUJ010022059.1, read as the reverse complement.
CGCCATGCGGATTGCGCCACTGGGACCTGAGGTGGAGCTCCCTATGGGGCCACGCAACGTGTGAGGGGGGGGGGGGGGGGGCAAAATCGGGCGGCGCCGTCATGCGGACTGCGCCACTGGGACCTGATGTGGAGCTCACTACGTGGGGCCACGAAACGTGCGAGGGGCGTACCAAAATAGGGCGGCGCCGCCATGCGGACTGCGCCACTGGGACCTGAGGCGGAGCTCCCTATATGGGGCCACGCAACGTGCGAGGGGTGTGCCAAAGTAGGGCGGCGCCGCCATGCGGACTGCGCCACTGGGACCTTAGGTGGAGCTCCCTACATGGGGCCACGAAACGTGTGTGGTGCGACGAATGATGATAATGATGATGCTGCTGATGATGATGATGCTGCTGATGATGCTGACGATGCTGACGATGCTGATGGTGCTGCTGATGATGATGCTGATGCTGATGCTGACGATGTTGATGATGCTGATGATGCTGATGATGCTGATGATGTTGATGATGGTGATGATAATGATAATGATGATGATAATGATAATGATAATGATGATGATGATGATGATGATGATGATGATGATGATGATGATGATGATGATGATGATGATGATGATGATGATGATAATGATGATGATGATGATGATGATGATGATGATGATGATGATGATGATGATGATGATAATAATGATGATGAGAGGAGGGAGGGAGGAGGGGGAGGAGGAGAGGAGGGACGCGCGGCGCTGTCTCTTCAAACGACGACCGAACACCACAGGATGGTTGGGAAGAAATGAACGCGGCGGCAAAGTCTTGATCGTGAGCGGCCCCCCCGAGATCCATCTGGATTGGTTTCTGACTGGGACGCCGGAGGTGTGAGCATATTTGTCTGCTGTGCGCTCGCCAACTGTCCGTCCAGTATCAAATCAAATGCGCACTGGTTGTGGGTGCACACGCCGCACACCATGCTGACTACCCCATCGCCACTTTGCACTGGCTCTTTGGACAAGGATGGTGGGGGGGGAGGACATGTTGCCCGATGTGTGCTGTTTTGACACATTGTCCGATGTGTGCTGACACGTGCCTCGTGGCACCTGTCGCCGCCTGGCGCACTCTGCGCGCGCCTCGAGTGCCCGGTACGCTTGGGCGTCTTGGTCATCGCGGTTGCCGTCCATCCGATGGCGCCTTCTGCCTACGCTGAGGCCCTGGTGCTCGTATACTAGAACCACGCACACGCGCTTCGCGCGCGCTTTGGGTCTAGCGCAACACAGGCCAACGTCTCGACACGATCGGAGCGTATCGCCATGTCTGTCTTGCCAGTGCTTCGACCCGTTGCAGGTATTATGCGCGTTCCTGTTACTCGCCCTCGCCAACCTCTGCTCCGTCTCCTCTCCGCTCTACGTCCTCCTCCCTCTGGTTCCTCCCTTCCGCCAGCTGTCCCTCCCCTCTCGCTCTTCTCTCCTGCGCCCAGGATCCTTTCAGCTCTCACTCTCTCTCTCCCTCCCTCTCTCGCTGACCCTCCTCCGTCCACCCGCTTGGAGGAGGAAGGATAGAGGAAAGTGGAGTGAGGAGAACGAGCGCACACAGCACCAACTCGTAGGCCGCCTCCTCCCCATTTCTTTCCTCCTCATGTTCCTGCTCCTCCTGCTCCTCCTCCTCCTCCTCCTCCTCCTCGTTCTCATCCTCGTTCTCCTCCTCGTGATCCTCCTCGTTATCCTCCTCCTCCGCCTCCGCCCCCTCCTCCTTCAAGCGCGCCACGTGCCGACGCCGCTCGAAACTGGTTAAGGGGCTAAGCTCAGGGGACGCACGGTGCGCCACGAAGAGCTCGCGGAACTCAAAGAGCACCCCTGAGTAGCCCACTAACCACTGAACGGCATGGCGGCAGTGGCGGTGTATCTTCGCATGCGGTTGCGACCCCTCTCCCCCTAAGGGCTCGATCCCTCAAGGGCAGAAAGGGGATGTAGTCCGAGCGAGGGCTGGGGCGAATTTCATTCCCCAACCACGCCAGAAAAGGGGGCTCGAGAAGGGTTGGGGTCAGAACGTGGGTTGGGGCGAATGCGATCCCCCAGCCACTCCAAGGGGGTGGAGAAGAGTTGGAATCCGAGCGTGGGCTGGAGCGAATGTCATTTCCCAGCCACGCCAAGAAAAAAACATCATATGGGTTGGCGTCCCAACGTGGGCCTGGGCGAATGTCGTTCCCCAGCCACGCCAGTGGGGTAGAAAAAGGTTCGGAGATCATATGCACCACGACGCGTAAAACAATTTCAGGGGGCAAAGGGGCCACGCCGAGACCAGGATAGGGGAGTTTGTAAGGGGCCAGGCGGGCAGGGTTACCTTGAGGCTACTTGTTTCATTGTTCAATGCACAGGTGTAAGGCGTACTTCCATAACATAAGCAAGTGAACTTCGCCAGTCGATGGGGAGACCCACGCCTTGGGGGTGATGGTTGTGGGGGACCCTATGGGAAATACTTCCAATTGAGGTATCTCGGTACTAGGGCATGCACCGATCGTACTTCAGTCGTGGGAAAGGTCCCGCGCCGTGGGGGGGTCTGGTTGTGGAGGGGCATATGGGAAGGGCTGCGCTCCCCTGGAGCAAGAGGTGACCGCTAAATCAAAGGCCCAACCACCACAAGAAGTGCAACCGCTGACCACCCCCCACCCCTCAGGATGGGCGAAACGCAGGCCCCACCTGGGTGGTCACCCCGGAGGGTCAATAACTACGATCGAAGAGTGTCGCTCGTGTGTACGAGGGTGCCCCAAGCACGTGGTGGCTGCTCAATCAATTACTCCGACGGGAAGACTCCGCATGGAAATCCTTTCGGCGAACCTGGAAATAAAATTCGCTGTCGTCCTCGCGGTTAGTGAGGCGCCCTTCTTGTCTTCTCTGCGTCATTATCATTCTCGCCCTGGCGCAGGGCCCTCACCCGCTCCCCGCGTTGCCCTTGCCTCGCCCTCCTGCTGTTTGTTTCGTCACCCACCACCCCTCTCCTGTCTATTGCAAAAACGCGCGCGTCGATGTTCCTCGACACCGTCGCCGCCTCGGCCAGCGCTGGCGCATTCTCGAATGGCAGCGTCGCGTGGCCGTTGGGACAACCCCGCGGGCCAGGCCGTTGGGGCAACCGCGCGAGCCGCTGCGGCGCGGGAGCAATCCGTGTGGACAACCCCGCAGGCACCGAGCTAGTCACAGTCGCGCTCAAGGGGTTACCATCCGCGGCCCGGACGCAAAGGTTTCCCCCTGCGCCCGGCCGCCGTCGTCGTCCTCCATCCTCTTCCTCCTCTTCCTCCTCACCTGATGGGTCGGGCGAATCGCCCTCTGAAGAGCGCATAGGGACAGGGCTCCCGCCTGAGATTTCCTTTCAGTTCACTCACAGACGAGGCCTCCCGCAGGATATTTCCTCCATATTCAGGCCTCGGGAGCCCCAAACTGACGACAATTACAAGGATGAGGACGACCCGCTCGAATTAGAAACATGAAGTGCGGGCCCCATAGGGAGGGGGCTCCCGCCCGAGACGTCCTCAAAAACATAATCTGCGGGCCCCATAAGAAGGGGGCTCCCGCCTGAGACTTCCTCGAAGAGACGAGGCTTCCACCATATTCAAACCTAAGGGCCCAAAGGTAGCGACAATTACACGGATGAAAATGACCCGCTCGGATTACCAACATGAAATGCGGGCCCCGTAGGGAAGGGGCTCCCACCTTAGACTTCCTGTCAATTCACTCACAGACGAGGCTCCCGCCTGATACTTCCTCCATAATCAAGGTAAGGGCCCTAAAATGACGACTGTCAACAATTTACGACGACCCGACTTCACAGACGAGCCTCCCGCCGGATACTTCCTCCATAGTCAAGCCTGAGGAGCCCAAAAGTGATGGCAGTTATAGGTTTCCGATGGCCCGCTCGGATTACCAACATGAAGTGCGAGCCCCATAGGGAGGGATCTCCCACCTGAGACTTCCTCACAATTCACTCAGCTCTCGCCTGATAGTTCCTGCATATTCAGGCCTGAGGAGCCCAATAGTGATGACAGTTATAGGTTTCCGAGGACCCGCTCGGATTACCAACATGAAGTGCGGTCCCCATAGGGAGGGGGCTCCCGCCCGAGACTTCCTCACAACTCACCCACTGACGAGGCTCACGATGGTGATGATTGGTGATGATGACGATGATGTGGTGGTGTGTTCCTGCGCGGGGCGTCCAGAGAAAATGATGCGAGCGATGAGAGAGAGTGCGTGCGATGTGCGACTGAGTATGATGATGGCGGTGGTGGTGGTGATGCTAATGACGATGATGATCGATGGCTGATGGTGATGGTGATCAATGGTGAGTGACTGGGTATGACGATGATGGTGGTGGTGATAACGATGACTGATGGTGATGATGACCGATGACGGGGTGCATGCGTGAGTGAGGCGGAGAGTGGGAGGTGTTCCTGCGCGGAAGGTGTCCCAAAAAACAAAAACCCCACTTTGGATGTGGGGAAACATCGAACCACCTCAGGGATTGCTACGGTTAACCAACCGTCAGGCTGGAGAGCCTCAAGCCTCACCTGAGTGGTCAGCATAGAACGGCAGCGTTCACCCGCCGTTGGAATTGTGCGTCGCGGAGCTTATTTCATTGATAATGAATTTGCCCAGTGAAAAGTCGAACAAGCCACTTAGTGGCCGTGGGGAGGGGGAAATAGAAGGGGCCCGGTGAGCCGGGTAAGCAAGGCTAGACTTGCAGCACTTAGTGTAGGAAGGAGCATGCCCCACTGGCGGCCGACACAAAAGGTTGAGTAGTTTCCAAGTGCCGTAGGCTATTCTATTATACCGTACGCAGGCCGTCCAGGGGACGGACCTTCTTACAGTCTTAGTCATAGCAAGGCCCATGAAAGTGTGCTTCACAGTCATTGTTTGCTTCGCAGTCGTGAGGCAGCCCTTTCGAGGGGTAGATCGTGTTAAAAACCCAAGGCCTCTCAGCAAATGGGAGGCCACGGCGTATTCAGGGTTAGTGGTGCTTCACAGGATTGCATTCGACGGACTACCTGCCTGTGCGCGAATTTCTTCAAAGGCGGCGCGGGGCAACCACCCGCATTGCAAAGCGCAGCCCCTAGCTGAACAACATATTTTGCTTCGAGCGATCCCTGACGAAACCTTCGGCGTTTGATCCAGAAGGTGCGCGCGCTCATTGGAACGATGCGCGCGGGGCGCAGGAGGTTTCAGCCAGTGCGGCGGTCGGGCCATGTCGCGAGTTGTGTTGTGAGGTGTGGTGTTATGCTATGTGCTCTGTGACCAATTCTGTCGTAGCTCATGGTGCTAGGCTGTGCTGTGTTTCGTTATGCTATAACATCTTGTGCCGCGCTCTGTCATGTTATTATGTGCGATGGTATGAGATGAAATGTGTTGTGGTGCCGTGCTATGTTGTAATTGTTATGTCATGATGTCTGTACGATGCTCTGCTATGCAATTGTATGATATGCTATGCTATGTTAGTGTATGAGATGGGTTACTCCGATCTGTCATATCATGCGTGCTGAATTGTGGTGTGACATGGTATGTAACGTTATGAAATGAGGTGACGTGTTCTGCTTATGTATGTTCGATTATGCATCGATGTGTTATGGAATGCTTGGTTTGTCATGTTATGTGACGGCATGTGCTGTGGTGCTGTGCTATGGTACGCATTGTTATGTCACGGTGTGCTATGTTACGGTATGGTCTGTCAAGCTATAGTATCATGCTCGGATATGTTCTGTTCGGTGGTGTGGTGTTATGCTCTGTTCTGTGGAGGACCTGGGCGTCTGGCGGCCGCGGTATGCAGAGTGGGCGAGTCGGCGCGGGGGACGGGACCCTCAAGGATTATCGGGGGACCTGGGGATCTGGTGGCCGCAGTGTGCGAGTGGGCGAATCGGCGCGGGGGGCGGGACCACCAGTCACCAGGGATTATCGAGAATAAGAAGAGGTAGGGCCTGACATAAAATAAGCCACCTCCTAGGGCTGCAAAGGTGCCAACGCAGAGGGTGGAAACAAACGTCATCGTCCCCAATTGCCATCGCTCCATCGAGGGTCGGAATCGTCGAAAGAAGATCGGCTGAATGTATGCACAGCAGTACCGTGTTAGAGTCGCGAAGCTACCGCATGGAATGGGATCGAGGCTCCATGTTGAAAGACTGCCGTATGGAGGAGCGGGGAGCTGGCCATTTTGTAAGTTAGCATAAAGGGAGTGGTGTCGCATAGTCGGTGGGGCCACCCCACCCTGCGGAGGGCGCTGTCTCTCTACACCTCTTATGCTCCACCTCTCCTTTCTGATGATAACCGTGCTTCACAATCGTGGGGCGGCTCTTCGCCGGGAGGGTAAGAGCGGTAGCATGGCAGTGGACGTGCCGAGTATTTACCCTTGGGAATTCTATTTGCAAGCTAACTATGGGACGGACCTTCCCTACGGGCACAGCCGTGGTGGGGCCCCAAAGTCATGCGGGTAGAATGTGCTTCGCAATCGTGGGGCGACCCAGGGCCCGGTTGTGACCAGTGCTTCGCAGTCGTGGAGCAGCCCTTTGGGCGAAAGTTGGTTTCTAATTCGCGTCAGACTGTTAAGGTCTATGTGCTAGCTTATGGCTGATATTCGTGCTTCACAGTCGTGGGGCGGCACCGCGCCTGGTAGGTTTCAGGAAAGGAGCCAGAAGGCAAAATGTGATGCAAAGTTCGGTGGCGACCAGTAGGCAAGCTGCATCTTGTGCTTCGCAATCGTGCGCACCATCAGGGGCAGGTGCATCATCGAGCCAAGCCTTCAGGTTTGATGATCGTGAGGGGGGCTTATGACAAGAATGATCCATGTGGGGGGAGGTGTATGCGGGGCTGCCCCGAGGACCTCTATGTTGTACTTGAAAAGTGAGAAGGGAATAATCCCTGTATCCCCATCAAAGGTACTGCACAGTCGTGGGGCGCAGGTTGTGGCAGTTGCTTCATTTCTAAGGTTAGCCCCAGGGCCTGCTCTCGCAGGTCAGCGATTCGACGTGATCGCACCACCCCTGCTCTGACAAGCAGAGCATACCCTCAACCCATGTTTGTCTACACGGAATCCAGCGTTTGGGAATGCAGGGCAGACCACTATCCTTCATACCAGTGGCAAGAGCCCGCGCCTGTTTCCTAAGGCAGTGCGCCCACATCCTTCGGGAAGCGGACGGATGCGCTGAATATAATCGTGCTTCACAGTCGCGGGGTGGTCTTTCGCCTGTTAAGTTCTGAGCGCTTCATATCGAGGCGAAGTCTGGTTCGCATCGTATTGCCAATGTTTTTGCTAACGCATGTAAGCGACCGTTCTTCTGTATACGCACACGCACTCAGTTGAAAGGGTGCAGAGACCCAGGCCCATCCGAAACATGCAAATTATAGGGCACGAGCATGTCAATACTGGACCCGTGTCCTAAGAGGCAGCCTTGACAATCCGCCTTCGCGCGCGCCTCGTCAAGAAACGTTAAAAGGCGTTGGGGGGGCAGCGTTCCCGAGACGGATACCAAGGGGAATCCAGCATGAATCGTCCCAGAAGGACATGGTGGCACTCTCTCTGCCTGCCCCTCCTTTTCCTCCGCCGACGCATCCTTAACTCCTCTTTCAGCCCTCCCTTCACCCTCCTTGCCGTACTCATCCCTCCACCCTTCTCATCATCACTATTACAATATTCCTTCTCCACCTCCACTGCCAAACCCTCCACCCGTTTATCCTCCTCCCCATCATCCCTTCCTCCTTCGCAGCATGCCAGAGAGCAGGAACAACAATAAAACCTGAGAACCAAGATGTAAACCACAACCAATCTCTTTGAGCCAACGTTGTCAGTGAGGGGCCCCTCTTGAAGCGTTTGGACCCTCTTCGGACTCCAGAGACACGGGTCGCATCCCGCCCCATCGCCTACTTCGGCACACCACTCTCACATGTCGTGCCCACAAGGAGCTTCATATACGGCCGCAGAGACAAGGTTCGCACAACGCCCCCCGCCATCTTTGACACGCGCCTCACACGGATCGTGCCCCACAGGGAGCACCACCTACAGCCCCAGAGACAAGGTTTGCACGACGTCCCCCCGCCCAGTTCGGCACACCTCCCACAAGAATCGTGCCCCAAAAAGAACTCTACCTGTGGTCAAATGGGCAACTTCGCATGCCGTCCCCCCGCCCGTGTCGGCGCATGTCTAACACGGATCGTGCTCCACAAGGACCTCCCCCTACGGCCTCGAGGGGGCATCCGGCATATTCGTCACTCTCTTCACGTGGATCATGCCCCACAAGGAGTTCAGCGCACCTGTGCAAGCTTGCTCCGACATGTTATGGCATTCCAGAGGCGCTTGCGTCAGAAATCGTGGGACGTCGGACGACCATGCGACCTAGGGGGTGAAAAGCCGCTGCACTTAGAGAGCCTTAGGTGCAGCGGAGTATTTTGGGAGTCAGAAGGCCCTGCCTGATGAAACGTATGATCCCCGACGACCATCGGAACCAGGAAACGACGCTGCACTTAGAGCGCCTTAAATGCAGCAAACATTTCTTGGCCTCGAGAGGCCTCTGCCTGAGGATACATAGGAGGCCGAACCGAAGGATTTAGGCTTCCTGGGGGCATGGGGACCTCTAGGCCTCTTGGGAGCCTCTTTGGGGCCTCGTTGGGCCGCCTGGGGCCATCTTGACCTGAGTTGGCCGTCTGGAGGCCATGTTGGGCCGCCGTCCTCGCGGCCTCGAGGGCCGTCTTGAAGCCGTCTTCGACCGTCTCGGGGCCATCTTGAAAGGTCCCCGGGTCCCCGGCGGACCGTCCGAGGGCTCCCTCGGGCTCCTCTGGGGCGCTTTTTGGCCCGTCTGACGCTTTCAAAGGCTGGGTGGCACTCTGGGAGGTCCCTGGTTCCGTTATGGGAGACTCTGGGGCGCTTTTGGGGCCGTCTTGTGGTCTGATGGAGTTCCTCTTGTGGCAGGCTTGGGTCATTCGACGACCACCCAGAAGCCTCAGAAGCACAGTGGAACCGAAAACGCGAGATACTGAACAACTTATGGGTTCCCTACATCGGCCCAATGAAAGTTCCTTGAATTTTCATCACGACGCTGGCCTGCGGAAGTCGACGGAAATAAAACGAGGCGGAAGACGGGGGAAGGCCGCTGGAAGGCTTGCCAATGTCAGCGGAATTCAAGGACGCCCCTTCCGAACCCCCTACCCCCCGTAGAAACCTAGCAATGTTGTCTTCCTCCGTGGGCCGGGCGGGATCCCGCCTGGCGTATTCCGCTTTAATATTATAAGTTTAGTTCAGGACGATCAAAATCCCACCCATTAAAAATGGGGTAGACCAAAATCCCGGGTCGTTCACGGATCCCACCAAGCTGGGATCGGCTCGAAGTAAGATGGGGCTCATAAATTGCAGTATTATTGCCGTGTTGGGGTCGTCTTGAGGTCATCTTGAGATCTTATCCCGGTCATGTTTGGATCACGCAACCATCGCGTGGTCATTATGAGGCCACCCTGGGTGCGCTTGGACCCATTTTGTTGCCATCGGGCCATCTCGGCGTCACGCGTTGCTCATGTGTTGCGTCATCTGCGAGTCGGCCTGAGACGGTCCAGAATCCATGGCGGGATCGCGATGGCATCATCCTGGGCCCTCTGGACGTTATCGTCCGTGGCCTGAGGCATTCCTGGAAGCATGTTGTGGCCATGGGGCGTCTTGGGGTCGCGTGCGTGCGAACGCTGAGCACGCGTGCGCGACTTTTCATCTTGCCGACGGGTTTACATACATATTATTCTTCTTGCGAGTTTCCAAGGAAACTTTTGTTGGAGCCAAGTATGGTTGTACACTGATTCTGGCCTTGTGGAAGCCCATTTTTGAGCCAGAATCCTTTAATATCAACCAGGTTTACCTCTCCAGGCCCTTTCGCGGGCCCCGTTGGACCCGTTCGCGCGGTCCTTGGGATCTCTTCTGGCCAACTTGTGGCCATCTACGAGCCTCTTCGGCCACGTTGGTCCGTCTTGGCGGTGCCGTCCTGGAGGCCCTCGGGGGCATGGAAAATCGCTCGGAGCGCGGACAAGGGCCCACCGGCCCAAGGGACTAAAACTTGCTGCGGGGGGGAGGGGGGAATTTTGAAAAAAAAGGGGGCCAAGGGCACTGGGACCCGGTCGCCGGTTATGTAGTAGCTCTGGAGTGAGCGACACAGCCCTAGGCGGCTACTGTGGGAACTTCACCACAGCTCCTTCTTCATATACACACCCTCCCAAACTCGACTAGCCTCTAACCCATGCCAATGCCGACCCCCCCTGTCATCCATGACAAACAAACTCACACACCAGAACATGTTGGCAAGCGTGGACCCCAAGCAATAGGTTATTGCGCTGTGGATGTGTGAGCTATGTGATGCAACCTACGTGGTGCAAGCTATGTGGCATAAGCTATGGGGCTCAAGCTACGTGGTACAAGCCATGTAGTGCAACCTTGACGGACCTCCCAAGCGAGGTACGCGGCAACGGGGCGGCAATGGGCGGCGACGCGGCAAGACCTCGACGGACCCATCCGGATGGGCAACAACGAGGCGGCGATGCGGCGAGACTTTGACGGACCCCACCATGTGGGCGCCACGAGGCGGTAACGAAGTGGCAACGCGCGGCGACGCGGCGAAACCCGACGGACCGCCCAGGTGGGCGGTCATGAGGCGGCAACGGGCGGCGGTAACCTCGACGGACCCCCTCCACCTGGGGGCCAACAGGACGGCAACGGGCGGCGACGCGGCGAGGCCTCGACGGACCCCCCCCCCCCGCTTAGGCGGCAACGGGGCGAGACCTTGACGGACCCGAGTGGGCGGACCGAGGCATCAACAGGTGGCGGAGGGGCCAAAACGTCGACGGACTCCCCCCCAGTGGGCGGCAACGAGGCGGCAATGGCACGACAACGAGCGGCGACGCGGCGAAAGCGCGACGCCGCCCCCCAGAAGTGGGCGACAACGAGGCGGCAACGGGCGGCGACACGGCGAATCTCGACGGACCCCCCAAGTTGGCGGCAACGATGGGCGGCGGCGCGGCGAAACCTGCCCCAACTAGGCGGCACCATGGAAGCAACGGGCGGCGACGAACAACAAAAACCTCGTCGGACCCATCCAATCCCCTAGGACAGCAATTTTTTGTTTAGGGCAACCGTGCAAACCCCTATGCGCAAACACTGTTTTTGGAACGTGTTGCAGCAACAGCTAGGTCATGTTCGGGCGCCCCGCGATCACTTTACAATGCCTTGTGGCAGGGAAGGTAGGACTGCCAACGTAGTGCCTGATGCGTGCAGGCCAACATATGGGCCGCAAATAACCTTGGCGACCTTGAACTCGTCACGGGGGCATCCAAAAACGCCAACCAAGGCAAGGACTGCCCACGGGGCGCCTCCAGGCGACTACAACCCGAAACCCAAAACACCCAACCAACGCACGGGGTGACCACGAGGCGCCACCCGGGCGCTCATGGGGGGAAAGATGGGAACACCGAGCCATTTATGAATCTAGAATTACGCACTATTTCAATTGCCGTGTGTGGTTCATGCGCACGATGGACAACGTTCCTATATGTTCGGCCCAAAAGAAATATGATCGCAGATTCGCTAGCCCATAATTGCACGCGGTATTGATTTGAAGCGAACCACGCGCATTCGCAACCATTCGTGAAACGCAAGGATTACTATTGTTTTCGTGTGTGTGTGTGACACAGCGCAGCGCCTTGGCATGTCACAGCACACGCGCAACGCGCAATAGAAAGTGAGCGTCGCCCGCTGCGACTCGCCTGCTTTGCTGGTTGAAAATCAAAAAAAGACAAAACACATATTCATATTGCCCAAATTATGAGGAAACGAAGGAAACGAACGCTGGATCGGAGACCGACGTTGTCTTCAAATCGCATACATGTTAGGCCACAGCCACATGCCTCCAATGTGCACGGCCATGCGTTTGTCGGCCCCCTGTCCTCGAAAGGCCGTGGGGTACATCCGGATTGACTGATATATGCGTGTGTTGGCTTTCCCTGCCCCCGATGCCCGAAAACCTGACGTGGGCTCTGGTGAACCAGTTTCTGGGCGGTTTTTAGGCGGCCGGCCCCCCGACCAAACCAAACAACACCTGGAAGGCCCCGTTCAACACATGCGACCCCCAAACCAATCTGGAAACTCCCTTCGACCACGCGATAACGACACCCACGCGGCCCACGACAATCCCTGGATTCAATGTTAACTTGCCTCAGATATCCCAACATGGCTGCGGGCCCCCGCCCTGGACCGACAATGATGGCCCCCTGATCGGCGCAAAATGCCTTCGAGGAGGGCTACGCTACGCTGCATCTACGCTACGCGCATTCGCAACCGCGCCACGCTGATCGCAGCTTTGCGCATGGGGCCAAGCGCGACAAATCAGCTCTAAACTACCCCATGCGACCGCCCGTGCGCGGATGGGATTGAGAAATTTGGTCCGGAAGTTGGAACCTACAACGGGCCGCGAGCATTATTTGTCATGCGAGTTTCATCCTGGACCTGGCGCCACCGTTGGACATGCCCCTCAGCTGGGCTCCTGCCATCACCCCCAGCCCACGATCAACGTCGCGGGCCCCGTGGCTGGGCTTACAAGGTAGGAACAAGGATAAGCACCACCACCACCGCCACCAAAAACCACGCGCGGGAGAAACCAAAGAGGGCCCCCCTGGCGGCGTGGTCCCCCACTTCTCGTTCGAGACACCCCTATCCCCAGCGCGACAAGGCGTCGTGTACCTCCTCGCTGAAAGTAAACCCCCTGGTGGTGGTGGTGGTGGCGTCGCTGCGTTCCCCCCAACGCGGGCCCATCCCGGCATAGAACAACGGCGCTATGGACGCAACGCTAGATCAGCGCCCCGAACCACTCAACGCGCTCTCGAAATGAGATCGATGCCCATATGCAAGACAAGCCTTCACTGCTCACCGTTATTTCTTCGGTCGTCGATATCACTGCTGACACGTTGCGCCGCGTGCGTTCCTTCATCCCCCAAAAAGTCGCGTTTGGATGCTTGTGTTGTGGGTGGTGGCTAATGAACAACTTCCTCCCTGCCCGTGCGCGGATGAACCGCACTTTCCCTCCCGTGTCCAGCCCACAAGACTCTCGAGCGTGCTGGCGCGCACCTTGCACTTCGGGCTGCCAAGCTGCTGCCAAAAAACTCGTTCCGATCGTGCGGCCCCGCTCTCGGTGCACACTGCGTTGCCAACGTTGTCGTCGCCGTGGCCCAGAAACCCCCTCCGAGCGCGTAAGCTCGCTTATGATTTTCGCGTTCTCAGCATCGTTGACATTTCTTTGCCAGGAAGCTCACTCCGAGCGTGCCCGCTCGCTGTGCGCCCGGGCACCGGACTAACCTCTCGTCTCCGCCTTCTTCACCACGACGAGGCATTGGCACCTCTGGGAAGAGGTAACGAAAAAATGAACCGCCAAACAATACGCACCAAGAGACACATTTTTGCAACACACAATTGCGAAAAACATGCCGCACTGCCACACATACCTGGGGAGGCGGGCGCCTCGGCCGCATGCGGAAACCCAGACTTCATTACAAGATCGCTGTATGCTGTCTGCCGAAGCCATCACTCGCGGCCCCTCTCCTCTTTTACCCCCATTCCTCTTCCTTTTCCGTTCCTTTTCCGTTGCCATTGCCTCGGCCTCCTCAGCCCCTCCATCTCCTCCTGACCCTTCTCGTTTTCTCCTCCTGTTCCGTTTCCTCTCCTGTTCCTGTTTCTTCCCGTCTTCCTGTTTTGCCTCCTCTTCCTCTCCTCCTCCTCCGCCGCCTCCTGCCCCCTCTTCCCTGCCGGGCCTGCTGTTGTTCCTCCCCGTTCCCCTGACAATCGCCCTCCCCCTGCCCCCTCCCCTCCTGGTCCTTCCCCTTCCTGCTCCTGCGCCTGCTTCTGATCCTGCCCCTGCTGCTCCTGCTGCTGTTCCTTTTCCTGCTCCTGCGTCTGCTCCTGGTGTTCCTCTTTGTTCCTCCTCCTCCTCCTCCTCCTCCTCCTCCTCCTCCTCTTCCTCTTCCTCCTCCTCCTCCTCCTCATCCTCCCTTTTCCCTTCTGCTTTGTCCCTTCCCCCCGCACTTCGAAGATCGGGGGGGACGCGCTCCGAAAGGTTCATTCTCATCCCTTGCGCCTTGGGACCGGGGGGAAGGAGAACGGCTGATTCATGTCGCGTCGACGGCGCGCGCGGGTCCCCTGACACTTCGTGGGCCGAGCAGCCTTGAGCGTTCGCGGCCCTCCGACAGCGCGGAAAGTCCGGCATCGGCCGATCCCTCGCCGCTGGCGGCGTCCAACCTTGAGCGCCCGCGCCAACGGCGCCGCCGCCTCGACGCGGCGCGAGCCTGCCGCAGGTGCTGGGTCGCGAATTCGTGACACCGCTTGCGCATGCGAGACGAAGACAGACGAGTCTTCAGCCAGAACACGTAGCGACCTTACGCCGCGGCTTATGCAAGCCGCCAGCGTGGCACACCGCGTGGAGACGGCGCCTGCGCGCGACCTTACGCGGGGCACCGACGTGCGAATGTCCGCGCAGTCGACGCCGTTTCTTCCGTCGCTCATTTGTCCGCATGTCCGTGTGTCCGCGTCTCGCGGGGGAAACATTTTGACCCAGCGTGGGCCCGACCAGGCCAACATCGTCAAGTAAGGTAGTTTTCGCTGTTGGGGTCCATGCTAGCGGGTCAATGGACATCGTGGAATGTAAAGAGACATGTGTATCCCGTTAAGCTGTGGGTCAGGAAAGTATACAGTATGAGCACGCGCGCGCGGGGGCGGGCGCGGGCCTTTTTCCCCTCCGAACCACAAGTAGCTGCAGACAGCGAAGCATGAGTCTGCGCATGTGGTTATATATACATCGACGGCGGCAGGGAGCGCATGGCAACGACTCCCCCCGCGGCGGCCCGGCCGCAGCGCCGGCCAGGGCCGACGTTCTACCATCGGGACTCTTCGTTCCCGACGGCGTCGAATTACAGCGCGCGCGGGCGCGAGGCTCTCGCAGCCGCCGGCAGCCCGCAGGTCAAGGGGTATTGATCACGCGGCCATTGGCCAGTGATAATAGGTATTGATGGAGGGGCGAAGCTCCCGCAGCCTCGGGCCCTTCCATATGCGCTTCTCGTCGCAATCTTTGGCGATGAGCTAGGTGCGCATGCGCCGGCGCAGCCTCCAGAACGCCACTGGCGTAAGGCGTCTGTTGCTTGCCGGCGCCATCCGCTGTAGCGGCGCCACTGGCCTCGGTCGTCGCTGCGGCGATCGGGCCAGTTGCCGCAGTCGCCCTTCCCGCGGTCTTTTCCCGGACCTTTGCTCCAGCCCCGGCTGGGGGAACCCCTCCACGCACTCCAGGCGTTGTCAGTAGGGGTTCGGCTTTGCCCCCTGGCCCAGGGGCGGCGCTGTTCCTCGGGGAGCTGCTGAGAGGACGACGACGCCGCGCCGCCAGACTCAGTTTGGCGGAAGTCCCTGTGCAAGCGCTGGCGGACAGCGGGCGGTGAGGCCGTGCGATCGCTCCATGGCTCTCTCGGTCGTTTCCCGCCCTTGCCCTTGCCTGTAACATCAAGAGGGGTTGGGGCGGCGCCGCTAGACGCGCTGCCCCTGCCGCCCTCGTTCTGCGGAAATGCAGCCGCTTGTTTCGCCGTCTCCCCTACGGGCGGGGACGCCGAAGGGCTATGCGGCCGCTTTCTGCTGATTGACCGCGCAGCCCGCGCGGTGGTCGCCACGGGCTGGCGAGTCCGAGCCCCTCGTACCACTGGCACGCGTGAGGGGCGACGCTCGAGATCCGAGTCATGGGGCGGCGGCGCTCCGTGCTGTGCCCGCGTCTGTAGTGCGTAGACAGCAGCCTCATACACGTGCAGCGCCCACTTCTCAGTGGCCGAATGCCTGAGCGCGTCGACTGTGAACTGTTGTCCTCGGAATTGTGCGTCTGACTGAGACTGCAGCACGTATTGCATGCAAGCCTCGATAGCGGGTGCGTCATCTGCGATGTTCGGCAAGTCCTGCCAATCCATATATATATAGGTCCTTGTGAGCTATCTCGACGAGCGCGCGATGCGACTTAACAATGTCGAGCTCCCGAGAGAGTGCCCCACGGAACCTGTCCACCTCTTCGCGACGAACGCGTTTGGCATCATTACTTGCGTGGTCCATGTCAACCAGTGCCCATTGGAAATCCTTCGAGACTTCGATGGTAGCCCTGTAGATTTGATCAGCCAGCCATGTCTCACTTGCATCACCTAGGTCTGGGTCATGAGCACAGACGGGCACGCCTACCCTGGGCACGCGATTTTGGCCTAACGGAGGGAGCTCGGGGTGGGCGCGCGTCTCGACGGCGAACGGCCCTGTTCCCTCCATCTTCTGGGGCGGCCAACTCTTCTCTTGGTCTTCAGAACTCCTCGACTTCATCTTCAATCACATTCAAGAGACTGTCGAGGCGCTCCGGTAGATGATCTTCGTTCTGACGACACCATTGGCGCCATCCTACGGAAGGCTCTGTGAGACCCATGGCATCAGGGTCCATTGTGTCCCAGTCAAAGATGTTCAATATTCCCATGTCTGTACCATAGCCCGTCTTGTCGATGCGCCGGGTCAGCTACGCCCACCACTTCCATGTCGGGCAGATTGCATGTTGTCCAGCTGGCTGGCAGCGATTGTATACCTGATACGACATCCATCGATGTGCCAGCTTGCGCGCCTTGATCTCTCGCGCCTTGTTGCCATGGGCAGGGCGTTTGTCATTCGGCGATGCTGGTATCCATGCGAACACCGATCTTTCGGCAGACAGAGCTGCTGTCTTGCCCGCCATAGCGGCATAGTATCGCGTGATGGCCCCGTTGTAGGTATCCTGTCTCCATCCCTCGCGGTTTCGTGCCTTTGTGCGATCGGGGTTCTTAATAACGGCTCCCCTGGACATTGTCCGGCCGTCATTGCGTGTATGGTACGGGCCTGGATTCCATCGGTATCTGTGGAACCCTGCGGCTGTCCAGTCACTCGCTGGCTTCATCTTGTCTCCAGATATCACTCACGCCTCGTATATAATCCCTTCACGGCAAACTACACATCCTATCATGCCGTGCCTCGACTTGTGCCCCATGTGACACACTAGGCATAGATCGTATTCCCAGCCTGGTGCTTGCTGAACTTCAGCAGCGAGCTCTGCTTCGAAAGGACTAACATTGTGCCCTGCTCGGATCTGCTGCCTTGACTCCAGCGCGTCGATGCACCCGGTCTTGGCGCGGGTGACGACTAGAACCATTGTCAGCCGTCTGTCATAGGTGACTTGCCATGACAGCTTGTTGCCAGGCGATTCGGAAAACTTGAAGATCTGCCACATGTTGTCTCACAACAGGACACTGTCCGTAAATATTTGGCCGGTCGGCAGAATCCAATGCTGATGCGCCTCTAGGTGTCACGCACTCATGGTGGCGAAGTTTTTGCCGTTGGAATCCTTCAAATGCACGTCAAATACCGACCGCTTAGTCCGACCCAGGAAATCTTTAGAAGCCCCATCCTGGTGAAAGAAGGTCGGCAATCAATCGTCGCTTTCCTGGCGGATGCGTCGTTCGCCTCTTTCTATTAACTGTTTGGCTTCCGCGAAGCTGTACGGGGCCTGTATTTCCCCGGGCGTCAGCGCGTCAAGATCATGGATCTCGTGCGCGTTTGGGGACATTGCCGCCATGTATGCTGCAGTGCCATACTGTCGGGTGCCCGTCGTCGCGTCATAGAGCGGGGCCACCCTCCCAGCCTGACTGTTTCGTACGTCAGCGTCAGTCATCGGAATCAATAGTGCACCGTGTTTCTCGCTCATGCTCGGATCGTATCTGACGTTTCTGCGGTATGGGCTCACGATTCTTAGCGAATCGCCATGCACGGCCCTGATCAGGAGAGGTCGTGTTGTCGGGGTTATATGTAACCTCTCCACATCACTTCCCCGGGACGAGTCAGTGTCTCCGTCGATTTCGGAGGCTCCAAACCCTTTCTTCGTGATCTCGTAGAAGCTCGAGTCCCAATCCATTGGACGGGAAGTGGGGCCTTCGTGAGCCGCATTTATCTCTACTCCCAGCATCTGCACCTGGTGCGGTGAAGGCGTCGCGACCGCATGCATAAACCTGGCCCACAGGCGATCGTAGCCTGCATCAGTGAGAATCTTTCTCAATACGTCCACTTCCACCCATCCTCCTGGACTCAGCACGCGGGCTGAACTGTGTCGAAGGAGATGAAGAGTGAGCTCTGCAAGACGGAATGCTTCACCGCGGCCTAGCCCGCTCGCTATAGCATACAGCTTCGGGCGTAAGTGTGGATACATCGGCGCCGGAGCATTGTCTGATCCAGGCAAATTGTGCAATACCGAGCACGCAAATATCTGTCTACCTTGGCACGCTCGGCTTGTGGCAGGTGCCTGATGTAATCCAACAGCGGGTCGGCCACGAAGTCCGCATAGGCGGATAGCCGGTCACCTATTATCACCCGGGCCATGCGCTGGCTAGGGAACACTGGCCCATTGTTGTGCAACTCATCTATCAGTCGCGCTTTTTCTAGGGTTAATGCAGAAATATTGTTCTGGCGGCACCCTGGCGATGCAAGAGGAAGGATTCTTTCGCCATTGGCGAGTACCCTCATGGGTCAGCTCTTCGTGTTCTAATCCGACCTGGACTAACTCGTCCGTCTATCCTCGTGCGCCGGCCACACTGCCATCATATACTCTTCTGATATCTGCTTCTCTTTGGAAAGCGGCAGGTTACCGTCGATGAGGAAATAATGTTTACCGAATGGCGCCCCCTCACTTGGATCATACGGACGAGGCTGCGGGTCGATCTGTAGCGCGGCAACAAGCTCCAGTCCGCTTGCTTCCGCGCTCTCTTCTTCCTTGTTAGATACCTCTTCGACATCATCGGTGCGCTCACCTTCTTGGTCGGCTGCAACGCCCGGCTCTATCTCCTCTTCATCTTCAGACGAAAATTCGTCGGACTCGTCGACAGTCACGGCCATGATCTGCGTCCTGCACAACTTTTCATACTCCGTCTTCTCATATTCTATTATTTCGGATTTGGCCCTCTTGTGATGAGCATCCGCCCATCTGCTGTGCATCCGGTAACTAGGCGTGCATCGATCCAGGTGCATGGCTGTTGGGGGCAACTCCATGCATCTGCAGCACCTTCGCACCAGGGGAAGTTTCGAACCCTGGGTTGCTACCATCCTGGTCGTTCTGAAGCACCAAATTTTCGAGCATATGTAGATATGTTCGATACGGGAGGCAGCCGGAGATGTGGTGGCGTAGACGTTCCTCAATCTCGCCAGCTTCTCGCTCGACATCGTCGGGGGCTGATGATCTGGGGCTCCGATCCTCGGATCTTCGGGCTGCGTGGGTGGCGTCCCGTGGGGGTTTTCGAAGCGTGGCTGTTTGCGATCAACAGAGCGCGACCGCTTGAATCCAGCATGCCCGATATGACCCCAGTCTGAAGGGCGACCACACGACTGCGCCACTCGCCACGCAATCGCCGCTGCTTGTATCATGGCCTGCCTATCTCCCCGCCTGACTTGGCCCATTGACCTGCGCGGCCCACGGGGCTCGGTTCTGCCAGGGACATTGTCCGGAGCTGGGTGATCGGCTTCTCCCGGAGCTTTCTCATCTCTTTTCTCGCTCCGGAAGGCCATCCAATCGCTCGCTGAAATCCTTGGCGTAGACACATCCGCCTCCATTGTCCTCAGACTCGTGCGTCCTAGCGACAGACCTGCCTTTTCAAGCGGCGCAGCGATATCCCGCCGGCCATCGGCCACTAGAATCGGCTTGTCGAACTGTTCAGTAATCAGTTCTTCCGAATACAGAAAGCGGTAGCTCCAGTCCCCAAGTTCTAAGTTCTGCGGATGCTTCTTTCTGATAGCCCGGAGCTCCTCTAGGATCTCTCTCTGGGTTGTCGTACAGTAGCGACTCTTGATTTCTCTTTCCACGTTTTAAATGTCGATTGGTCCGATGGGCTTTTCACGTCGCTGACTTGCGGCATCGTCACGCCGGGCTCCAAGTCAGGAGTGGGATCTACCATCGCCTTGAAATCCACCTCAAATCGGTGTGAATATTCCGAGTTGAAGACCCATACCTGTTGTTGATTTGCCTGACATGGTGTCATAAGATACAGCCGCAACGACTGCTTGACAATCAGCTCTGGCGCACTGCACACGCATTGTTTTCGCCACTTTGATTCTGAATCGACCGGTCGAAAACCTCCTCGATAAGCCGTTGGGGAAGCGAGCTTGAAGTCTACGGCAACGATGTTGCCATCATCCCAGAGCTCCGCGCCGTGGCTGTAATTCTGGTGGAGGTGATGGATCGACTCGCTTTCGTGGACAACATATGCGCCCTCGGCGGGGGCTTCATCTTTTGTTTTCTTGTCCGTTTTCGCCCTCATACCCCACTTTACCCGAGAAGGGAGAAATACACCTGCGTTCAGAATCGCGTAGAGCTTGCGGACGTCAGTGGCGTGCGAGTAGGATTCCCATTCGTCTACACCTATAAGGTCATTGACCCAATCAGGCAGTCGGAAGGGAATTTCCAGCACCGTGCAGAATTCCTCCTCAGTGCACTTCACCATGCTCCAGTCGAACAACGCAGAGCACGATGCGTCTGGTAAATTCGTCGTGTGTAATCGTCGCGGCACCATGTATTCGATTGCTCTCCTCGTGCAGCATTATGCCGCGATTCGCGGGGAACGTGCGAGACGCATCTTCTTCGCCGCCCAATCTCGAGCCGCGACCCGTCCCTTCGACGTTTTGCACCACTCATCAGAATCAAAAAAAAAAAGAACGATTCGACAAGGTAGAATTCTTCTATCCTGTTTTCGGGCTCACGCGGTACAAGCATCAGTTCCTAGTCAACGACCTGAATATGATCAAATACCATCCCGATCGGCGGCAGAGTGTCCGATCCGTCTCTTTTGCCGACTACCACTGCCTCCCGATGCTCCTCGCATGCGATGAAGAAGTCGGGGCATTGCACCCTAACCTGCCCGAAAACACAGACGATGTGTTCCTCTCGATTTTCTATGGTCGAATGTTGCAGGACGCTCTGTATAATTCTATCCCACAGAGGCCTGCCAACAGCGCCCGGACTGTGGGACGTTGCTGTTGCAGCAGCGGACGCTTTTGCTGTGCTTACCTTCGGCGCAGCTTTCTTGCGCGTCTGCGCCGTGAACAACATTGTCGTCCCATTCTCGATCGCTTCGATCACTTTCTTCATACCTTCGTCAGTCGGTAGCACTTCCATATGAGATCCAGCTTCTATCTCCATCCCGTAGATATCGACATTGTCATTGAGCGGCACCGTAATATATCGCCTACACGCCCACGCCGGTCGGTCGTCATAGAGCCCTTCCAGCCATGATGCGAACTCCTTGGAAATGACGTTCACCGAATCGGGCGGCAAGTACTGAGGAGCTCCCACATCACCGAACGGGAATATCTCGCCCACCTGGCATTTCGCGAGTTGTCCCTGAGTAGATATTACATCTTTTACCATGGGTACTTCCACGCCTGGGGGCTTAGGCATCGGCGCATCGGCCAGCGGTGGCGGCGCCATTGGCGGCAGCGGCGGCGGCGGGGCAGTTGGCGGCCCGGCGCCTTGCGGCCGTTCAACGTTATCGAAGGACGGACAACAGAGTTCGTAGCAGACCTTCGTCGCATTTATGATATACTTGGCAAAGTCTTGGGCGTATGAGTAGTTGTCGATGCCAAGTGAGAATTGCCAATTGTCGTTTTCCGGATGCTCTCCACGATGATATATCTCCAAGCCACGGAGCATGAGCATCTTGGGGTTATAAGTTATAGCCGGCCTCTCGGTAGAGGTGTATCCGATTTTGCCCCCACGCAAATGTGCGAGATGCGAAAGTGTCCCGAATGGTGCAGTCTGAACTGGTCTTGGCCTGATCCCAGCTTTCACCATCGCCAAGGGCGAGGAACACCGGCATTTCGCCGGTTGCGTTTGCGACTTACGCCTGTTCGTCAACAACGTCGTCTATCATCGACAGTGCGTCTCTTTCGACATCGTCGTAATCTGATGGCGTATCTTCTCTTCTGGCCCCCTTGACTCGCCTTTGCTGGCCTTCACAGCGAACGCGTAATTCATTGCCGTTCCATATCATGACACGGCAGCGAGTCTCGCAGCTCCCCGGTGGTGGGGTCCAGCTCATTGAACGTATGTTAGCCCGAATATCATCAAGTTTTGTTCCGTTGTGGATCGTTGCATTAGCTGCGGTTGACCTGTTCTGGAGCTCTTGCAGGAGAGCGGCTTTCAACGCGGCGGCCCCCTTATTGTTGACAAACGATATCGTAGAGTCAGAGGAGACCATGTATTCCACGTCTGTATTCCACGTCATTATACAGCCGATCGCTCTCGCTCATGCCGGCTCCCACCTTGCGGTTCCATGTCCGGGTCTCCTGAAACGCGAGAAGACATTCCCGCGGCCCTGATGAGGCCACTCAGCGCGGCGCAAGCCTGCGGGGAGCTTAGCCCGGCGAATGATGTCGCCGCTTCGGGTCGAATGATGCAGGCAAGCGCTTTCCCGATTGAGTCGACCGCAGTGCGGTAATCGAGCTTCGGTTCGTTGTTCGGTAATATTTCCATGTCCATACGAGGATCTGGCCTTCCTGCCGATTTGAACCATTCGTGGCAATACTCCAAGGTATTCCAATAACCGTGGGTGCCCGTTCTATCAGCGAGTGCACATCGTTGTTGTTTCTTGGCTTTACCGTCGTCGTAATCCCTTGGGCCGGCAGCCATTGGCTGCTGTGGCGCGGGAGCCGCAGGGGCGTCATAGTTGTTACTCGGGACTCTTCGGCCCTGCCCTTCATTGCCGGGCGCTTCGTAGTCCACGGCATGGGGCCACTCCTGCGTGTCCGCGTCCACTTCCATCGGGACTGGAGTCCGGGTACCTCCCGACGACATCGTCGCCAGGTGTCTTCGTTCCCCCTTCCAGCGTCGGGCCTGGCCCATCTTCACCACCCGGTGGCGTGTCTGTCCCCATCTCTTCATCTGGTGGAATGGGGACCTCCTCGGGACGTCGCATTGTCTCATCAAAGTCGTAATCTGAGAGGCTTGGCGGCAGTGAGGTGACCGTCGGTGGTGACATGGGAGCCGGTCTTTGCTCATCGGCTGCCGCGGAGGCGCCAGCTTCTGCACTTCGCTGTTGCTCGGCTTCAGTGGCCCTGCTGTCCTCGCCCATCTTTTGTTCCATCTCACGACGCCACTTCAGCCCCTGCGATTCGCTCGTGGCGTAATCGCCTGTGGCCTGCTGACCCATACCGTCCGAGCCATGGGCTGGAAGACGTGCCGGAACCTCCTCTTGTGTAGGAGTACCCGCTGCCTCTTGTTGTTATTGGCGCAGGCGCTCCTTCATACGTAGACGCTCCTGCAGTCCCTGCGAGCTCTGGCTGGCATAGTCGCCAGGTGCCTGCTGCTCTCGGCCGTCCGCGGCGCCCGCAGACGAAGTGCGCGGTGGCGCGGGAGATGCCTTTTTCTGCCTGGTCTGCTTCTTGGGCGGGGGTTCACCGTGCCCCTCAGTTGACGCATACTTGCCCGGCGGTGGCGACGAAGGCACTCTCTCGTCGGCCGGTCTTGGCCTAAAATCCAGGCGGCGGGGGCGTTGCCTTCGGCGAGCTGGGAGGTGGCCCCTTGCTTGGCGGCGCATGCGAAAGCATTTCACATGGGTCGCGCGCGGCCCGTGGCGGCGCCAAGGGAAGCGCCATCCCCTTGGGGGGCGCCTTGTACGGAGGGGTGTAGCCCAGCGCGAACGGCCTAGGTCGTCTGCCTTCACCTTGGGTACCGGGGCTCGGAATCGCACCCGGTGCCTGCGGCTTCGGAATCCTCCCTTCGCCATGGGCCGGACGGGAAGGCGGTGCGCCATATCGAACATCTGCAACTACACGCAGCAAAACTGCACTTTGTTGCGGGGACCAGGATAGGCAATCACAATTTGATTTGGCGCGTCGGTCTTTCTGGGTGAACGGACGCCGCCTCGCGACTCACGATGGAAGGCGATGGTCGTGCCGACGACGTTGCGTGCCAAGCGTGGAAGCGACCGCCATGTTTCACGGCGAGGCCTGGCGGCATCCGCAAGACAAATCACAGCGCGAACCAGCGTTTCATCCTCGGACGGGAAATCCGGCACGAAGAAAAATTCGAGAGCGCGGGGGATCGGATCGCGGATTTGCTGCTGGGGCACAAGCGGGAGAGGGAAGCGGGCTGCGTGAAATCAAAGCCCCCAGGCATACGGCTGGCTTAGCTGAGCCAGGGGATGTGGGATGTCGGCGGGAAGCAACCCAGGGGGCGGGGCCTCGGCGATGGGCGGCGCGGACAGCCGATGCTCCGCGAAAAAGGGACACGTACAGAACGGCACTTAGCGGCCGGGGCGCGGCGCATGTTGGGAGCGCGGGTGGCGGCCCCCGACATGCACCCAGCCCCGCTGGCTAGGTGTAGTTATAGAAGTGCTCCGTTTTGCGAGGATGTCTCCGGCGAAACCAGCACGTACAGAACTACACCTAGTGTCTGGCTAAGTGTAATTCTGAACGCGCTGGATGTCTCGCGCGGGGCGATCACTCACAGACAGGCACCTAGCGAAAGGGGCGGGGTGCAAGTCGGGTGCGTCGTCGCGCCCCGCCCGCGGAGTCAGAAAGGCAAGGGCCGCTGAACCCCCTGCTGGCCTCCGGGCGGAGGTGTCTAAACGTCCCAAGGCTATCCAAAGGAATTCCAACTGTGGCCTCCGCCCACATAGCCCCCCCTATCAGAGCATCTCGCCTGGTCACTATGTTCCCCATTCCCGCCCGTTGCTTTGCCCGCCCCCTCCCCCGTTCTTCCTCTACCTGCCGCCCTCCATTTCCCTAAGCGTTTCCCAATTGCCCCTGGCCCCTGCGCGGCGGGAAACGCCCGCGCCCCCCCGCAGGTAATTGACTCACCTTGCGCTCATCCTCCAATCCACTCGTGAGCCGCAAGTCTTGGTTCCATCCTGACACTGGCAAGCGACGTCGAGGCCCCGGCAAATCCGACGAGCGAAATCAGCCCTGCCGAATGGCGGGCGAACCAATGCGTAAGACGATGTCGCACAAGTAAGTTTGGAATTTTGGGATCCGCGCAAGAAGCTAATCCACTCGCCCAAAATGTAGGTCTGCGCCTGTCCGACCATAGGCCGGAGACCTCGGCGCCCCCCCCCCTCGCCATCGGCGGGACTGGAGGGCGGCGCGCCAGGAGCCTGAGGCTTTGGCGTACGTCCCTCGTTCGGTGCATTGCAATTCGGGGCCGCGCCAGGAGCCGGTGGCTTCGGCTGGCCCTCCTGTCTTGGGTGCCAGTATGGCGGTGGCGCCATGGGAGCCCGAGGCTTCGTCGGAGGCCTCGGCGGCGCCTTCCTGGGCGGCCGCCCTCCGGGAGGCGCGTTGGGCGGGGGAGACGGCGGCTCCCTCGCCCTGTAGTCCCGGGACGGCTGCCTCGTGCCATCTTCCCTCGTGCGATTCCAGCGATTCGGTGGGTTGCCTCTTTCCGATCGTTCACGGCGTGCCGATGGGGGGGCAGCTTTGCGCTCAATGTTGACGCGCCTCGCTGTCTCCTCCTGTAAGACTTGCTGTCGCAAACTGATGTATGGCAACGGCGCTGCATAGAAGGGAGTTGGATCGAAGTCGAATTCAGGCAGACCCTGATCACGCCTGTGGTCGGGCTCAGCCGAGATGTAGTCAGCGCGCTTTAACCAACCGCGGTGTACAAGGCTGTCCTGAAACTCCACTATGTACTCTTGCTTGTGTGACTTCCGGCGCCCCTCCAGCGTTGCGCAAGGCCATGGATCGCGTGGCCATGCCGGTCGCTCGCTGGGACCCTGGACTCCCGAGTAAGTCTTGTACTTCTTGACATGCTCCTCCAGGTCTTGAAACGCGGCGCCCTCGCATGAAGTCATGGGCGAGACATCCCGTAGCAGCATATTCCTGCAATGCGGGCTGTCCTGAAGAGGCTCGTTCCCCCTCTGCGGATAGCGCCCAACTCCCCCTGGTCCAATCGGGGCGCGAGCATGATCGCCGACCCTTCCAGTCCACACGACATCGTCGGGCATCGTGGCATGGATGGAATAAAACCGATCGGCGATGTGCCTCCGTGGCCCATTGGGCCTATACTGTCCAACGTGGCCCCAGACTTCACGCTCGTAGAACCTGAAGAATTCTCTCGGAGACATTGTCTCCAGGTCCTTAAACAGCCGATCAGTGGGCTCCTGAAACCACGCTTGAAGCAGAGACTCATTCTGTGCCGGAGTGAGGAATGGTCGGGTGATGCGGTATTCTGCGTGCGCTTCAGAGCCCATCCATGGCGCAATCACCACAGCACTCAGGTCCTCGACCTGGCGATGTCCGCCGTATTCACGCGGCACTTCCCAATTGGACTGTCTTCCCCGTATCACGGGCAAATGTTTGCCTTGCGCGTTGGGCTGCAACACCAACGAATGCACGCGTCTCGCGAAGTCATCCGTGTAATCTTCCGCCTGCTTGCAATCCCTTCCTCTCGCTTCCACGTGCCTGTGGCTTCCATCACACCTACGTATTAAACTTTCGGTCATCGTGCTAGAAGACGATGCAATACTCCATGGCTTTTTGATGTACTGCCCCTTGCTGTTCTTAAGGCCGTAAACACATCCATGAAGCCTAATTTTCGTCATTCTGTATTTACCCATGAACTCTTTCACACGTGGATCACTCCAGTATCGACATGGAGTCGGCCACCCGAAACAAATCTGGCCCTTTCTATTCTTAACCTCTTGGGCCAAATCGCGAGCTACCCATAACAACTTCCTAGAAAGCGCCACGTGGCCCCTCAATTTCTTTAGAGCTTTTTCGTTACCTGAGCGGTAATACATGGCCTCATTCACGCATTGCATTGCCATGGGGGCCCGCCCGTGCACGGCATCGAGATCCACAATGTTATGCGTCTGTCGGTGGTAAGGCCTTTACACCTTAATTATGTCTCAAACTATATTATTCTGCCACCGCGAATGCTTTTCCTTCTTCGGTGGTCATATCTTCTTTCTCCGTCAGACGCACCACCTTGCATTGACCGTCAGGTATGGGAGCTCGGTTTCCTAACCGACTGTAAGTCTGCAACAAAATTATATGAAAAGGCGTTGTCGGGATCCTTCGCTGGAACCTGCGGCGGCACCAGGAGCGGCAATCATAGCATCGCTACTCGTTGCTCTCCGTTCATCGTCGGTATCTTGGCCATTCTCTTCATCGAATGACTGGGCCTGTACCTCTGAACTGCTTGACCCACTGTCCGTTATCTCGAACAGGGCCATCATCTCGTTGTCTTCTCTTATTTGTCGCTGGCGGTGAATCCTCCGTTCGTTGCTGACCTCCGCTGGTGATCCTGCCCGGTTATTAACCCTAGGGTTTGGCGGGGAATCAGCAAGAGGTTTGCCTTTGTTTTGTCTTTAGGCTTTTCCTTGGCCTTCTTACTGGGTATATTGCCGCCGTTCCGTGGCTTGGACTGCGCCCCTAGCTTCGTTTTGAGAATCCCCCCGGGCTTCAGGGGAAGACCCGTTTCGCCTTCAAATAGCGAGTCCATGTATTGCTGATGCGACGGGGCAGTCCAGATGGTTGGGGCCGCGACCTGCACCAAGTACAGCACTTTTACCCACGACGGTGGCTGTTCAAACCTCTTGGTGCCGATGTCGGCGGCCTGATCGTGCGTTGGGCAGTATGCCAGGTTTACCGTTCCCCTGGCGAACTGCTCAGCAACGGCAGAGGCGTCGATTCGGTGAGTACGTGGCAGGTGCATAAGTTTCTGCGAGCCACCTGCCTTACAAGCATTCACGACGGCTTGGTTGCCTTCCATGAACTCTGCCCTCAGGCTTCGGCCGAGTAGCATCTCCCACAATGGGAGCGCTGGCAGGAGTTCTGTTCTGAGTGCCTCGTCAGCTGACACGATCTCCGCTTCCAGTGTGCTGTGAGACACTGCGGTCTGTCGTCGTGAACTGCAGCTTTGAAGCGCTCTTGTGCTGGGTCCCCATAGAAACGGCGCATTGGCACTTGTGCTGCGGTGAGTGCGAGTGCCACTTGCCAGATCAGCATCTGCGAACTGCTTCAGCCATGCATCTTCGCGGCTGTCTCCGACCCAGGACGCTAGGCGGTAGTCGACCGTTGCTTTCAGATAGCAGATGATGCGAAACATATATATATATGTATATATATATATATATATATATATCATGTTGTTCGGTCCACTTAGTGACACAAGCATCTGTCTTGCAGACGGCTTCAGCAGATCCGGACGTGCCATCCGTGCCCCATAGAGTATATTCATCAGTACCTTGGCTGCAATTGGTTGCAGTATACTTGATGGGGCAGGTGGCTTGGGATCAGGAGCTGATGAGTCCTCCATTGGAGGTCCTCCCACGTGTATTTCTGCATCGGGAGGCCCCTTAGCAGCATCGATTCTCAAACATGTTGCTAGAGCATCTTCGGCGGGTGCCACAAATTCTCCGCGTGGCCCGCCTTGCCCGTCTTCGAACGAAGTGAGTTCAGGGCCAAAGGGGCTTCCCGACAGCGGATGCGCGCTTTGGTCGGTGTCTGTGAGCTCAGCGTAGAGCGACACGCAGGACTTGAAGAATTCGGCCATATCGTACTCCATTATGCGTACTTTCTTCTTCAATCCTGGCTTGTACTCTGGTGTCGGAGGCAGCTGTGGTGTGGCGGGTGCCGCGCACCATGGCCCACGTGACCCGCGCTGTTCTGTGGGGCTCTGAGGAGTGTAGACTGCGGCCTCAGCATCGCGGTCCTGGCACACCAGTATTGTGGCTATGTTGCGTGGGCCATCAGGGAGGGGTGCCCTGAAGCACTTCTCAGCGACGGCTACGGATGATGCCACCATCCCGCTGGTGTATTCAGTGTCGTCGAGCTCCTCCCACGCGTCGTGCTCAAGGGTAATTATTCGGACGACCTCCCTTCCCCTGGGCCCGCCCGGTAACGACGCGTGGTGTCTGTTCGCATTGGCGCCATGCCTCACCCACGCGCCGTGCCCTTTGGGGGCGCGAAATGATCTGTCACAATAGATCGGGATCATTGGCGCCCCGCTTCAGCCACGCCATCGGCGTTTTGGCCCTTTGGAGGTGGCGGGTCCAACGCGGTTGGAGCGACGCCGTGGCAATCCATCCATTTCTTAAAAATCCTGTGTTCGCATCCGGGGTATCTTCACACTGGCGTTGGTGGGTCCATGCCGATCCCTTCTGGCGCAGTCTTCGACGGGCTCTGTATAAGATTCCATCCTGTCTCCAGGTTTCGAGAGGGGCCCGCGAGTTTGAAATCGCCAACATATATGATTAAGAACAATTCAAGCTCTGGGTGATAGTAGCTTGGCACAAATCCCTTCGACGCGACGTGCGCCTCACAGTGTTGTTCCCGGAATCCACCAGCATCAGGATGCCCGTGCAGCGCTAATAGCAGAGGGCATACTGGGTCGATCATGCCTCCCCAGCACTCAGGCCATGCTTCCTTAGGCAACCGCACCCACGTCGGAGTGCCCCCTAGCTTGGACTGAGCGTATGCCTGGCGAGCATCTGCTAGTTGTATGTCGCGTCCTTCAAACCAACCGTATGCGTCGGCAGCTTTGCTTGCCTGCGTGGTAGCCAGACAGCTGGATAGCTCCTGGAACAGCGCAACGTTCTTGTCTTGATCAAAAACATCCGATCCGTCAAAGACTACTCTCCCTTTGAATGTGCAATCTTTGTGGCCTTCAGGGAGTTCGGCGTTCTTTTCCACAGGGATCGCGAAGAGTCTCCCGATGTGGAAGGTGTTTCCTGTCATCTTTGCTTTACCATCGCGGAGCTCTTGGACTTCTGATTCATCCCACGTCTTGATCTTTCCAAGACGCCCCCACTCATCCACCAGCGCCTTCTGGGCCTTTTCACTGTTGGCCACCTCGGCCTCGGTGACAGGTCGAGCGACGCAAGCATCGTTCATGACCTGGGCATCGCCCGGCGTCGGTGGAGGAGCAAGACGTTCTTCCCTTTTACCAACCTGCACAGCGCACCAATCCTGGAAGTCTGTCAACGCATCATCATCCGCATGGCATTTTTCTTGAGGGGCGGCCGCCGCCATCACATAGGTCGGCGCCGGTCGAGGCATCTCGGTGCCCATTGCCCTCAAGAGGTCAGCGTTCGGACCCGGCGTTCGGACCCGGATCCTCTAATCCGTAGAAGCCCTTCTTTTCCGTTTTGTATTATTCAATGAATCTCTTCCGTTCCGATCCACTTGTCTTGAACCATCGGTCAGGGTGGACGCCTGGGTTAGTAGATTCCTTCCGTGTACGTCGGAGGACGGCGTTTCAGTATACTTCATCGTGCACGTCCACCTCGTTTGGCCTCCTGGAGTAAGGACCGTAGTAGAATGCCACTCGAAGCTGCGCCGTCTTTTGCTTGCCCTTCAGTGG
This sequence comes from Prorocentrum cordatum, assembly GCA_963575745.1. Taxonomy (NCBI): domain Eukaryota; class Dinophyceae; order Prorocentrales; family Prorocentraceae; genus Prorocentrum; species Prorocentrum cordatum. The sequence continues at coordinate 567,021 of CAUYUJ010022059.1, read as the reverse complement.
GAGCGGCATCGTTGGCTCCTCGAGAGGCTTACCTACAACTACGGCGTTCTTCTCGTAATACTCTCCCGTGTCCAGGTGTTGCGTCGTTCTTGCCAAGACTTGTTCAACCTTCGGTCCTCCCCTCGCGGGGGCCGCAAGGAATTTGAACTGCCTGGCAATGATGACTTCTGTCTCGGCGAGGTTCTCGCCGATCCTGACCGCATTGAAATCGACTCTCATTCGCCTGGCACCAGGCGGGGGCTCTGGATCGGGCGGCGGGCCCGACGGCCCTTCATCATCTGTCGGACCATGGCCCCCTTGGGCCCCGCCCGCTCGCCCGCCATAGGCGTGAGGCTGGGCTCCTTCCACCCCGAGATTGTCGAGAGTGTCGGGAACCGTCGCTGGGCCCTCGTGGGAGCCCGACGCCCCCCCGGATGTCGCGCGCGGCTTCTCCTGTCGTTCCTCCGCAGTATTCCCGCCCGACAGCGGTGTGTCAAGAGCGACGCTGCTAACGTTCGCAGCAGCCTTGTCGCAGGCTCGCCTCAGCGGGAAATGCACTGGGGAATCCTTGTCCACATTGTCGATGACCCCATCTGGAGATTCGTCTTCCATGTGCTCCACAGCTGCGTCGGTCCACATATGTTCCGTTCTCTCCACGATGGGCCTGTTGCCATCTGCCTTCGCACCAGCAGTGATGTTCAACCCTTCAAGTTGCGCCAACGGCGCGCAGTAGTGGTCAGGGCCAACGCGCCCCCCCGCATGCTGTACATATCCGAGATATACGCCGACTCGCGTTCTCGCGGCCATTTTGGATTGTTTTATCTTGGGTTCCGGCGTTGGCAGGTATCGGACTGCAGATCCGAATGGCCCTAGCGGGGCATTGAAGGGCCCGCCAAATCTCAACTCCCACGGAGTCTTTCCGTTCTCTTCGTGCGTGGCGCCATAGCATGCGCAGAAGTAAGGCACGGCGAATGCCCAAAACTGTGCCGGCAACCCGGCAGTCATGAGCAGGGTTCTCGCTCCGTCCTGCACGACGCCATTGGCGCGCTCCGCTACGGAGTTATGTTTCTTGTTGGCCGGCTGAATGGAATCGTAAGCTATCTTCAGATCCTGGCAGGCTCTCTTTAGCTCTCTTGCCGGGTCAGATAAAATGTGCACGAACTGTTCGTGCGGGGCCCGTAGGTTCACTAAGAAGTCGGTGACCTGCTCGGCCGACTTTCCGAACGTGCCTTTTGCCACCAGGAATCTCGTGAACCGGTCAAGCAATGTCACACGCGAGGTTTCTCCGTAAAGTCCCCTCGGTAGTTCATCAAGCGCGAACCAGTGGCCCACGGTGCATAGGCCCCCGAATGCTTTCGGCCCCGAGAAAGGCTTTAACTTCTTTAATGCTTTGTTCTGCCTTTTCCGTTGCTGTGTTCTGAGCGTCTTTGCCCCTGCGCAAATCGGGCAGTGCGGGTTCTTAGGCAAGTGCGTCATGAGGTGCCTTCTTGATAGAGCCTCTTTCTTAAGTCGTTCGACTCTACTTGGCTCACCCCCTGATTCCTGCATTGGGTCTTCGGCGCCATCGTCGTCGACGAGATCGATTGCGCCTATTGCCTCCGCGCGTTCTTCCGCCGCCCCCTCTGCAGATGCGGGTGCGGCTTGATTTTCACTTCCAGCGGCGTTGCTGCCCTCGGTGTTTTGCGGTGGCATTCTGTCGACTATCCCAGTTGGGCCGGGCTCCCCGCCCCCCCCGGATTGCCAACCCAGGCCCATAATAGAAATGCGCGATGACGCCCCTGCCTTGGAGGTCGGCCTCACCGGGCTCGCCTCTGCAGTGGTACTAGTGACGGTCACTACAGACTCCGTCCACATACGATTGTTCCGCCATCACTTCCTGCGAGCGCAGGTCCACGGCGGCGCGGTGCCTGACCGCCCGGAGCGGGGGACCCCCCGCCTGCTCGGGATCGTTCAAGCTAAACGTCGCGTTCGCCTCCACACACGCCCATCGCGCTAAACCCATTGGGTAGGCGGGAGCTGCCTCGTCTACCAGGCCCAAAGCCTCACCTCCTCCAGTGTTGAGGTACGGTATTTTGTCATCTACCGTCAGGTCCACCCTCATCCCATTGGGTAGGAGGAGATACGGCTCTTTCCCACTCGTCCAGTAGAAACTGTAGCCGTGATCTATGCAGGGTTCGCTCACGGATATCACGCTTGGCGTTTCTGGCATGACTATCGCGTCGATCTTACCACTCATCAGCCGTTCGCAGGCAATTCTCACGGTTCCGAGGGCACTGGAAAGCCCCCTGGCCGTGTTCAATGCGATAGGGACTTGGAGTTCCTTCATCATGTCTATAGCGCCTGCATTCTGTACACATTTCAGGGCAATCAGATTGGATCCACACCCAGTATCGATTATGAATCGCATCGATCCAAAGTGAACAGTCTCTCTACCCTTGGTTATTCGGTTGTGCTTCTTGGCCGATGCGGCATCGGCATTGCCGTCCACGCCGTCGCCATCGCGCCCGTCGTCAGTCGCGGGCGCCGGCTCTTTGTCCAGCCACAACCTCCACACTTCATGCTCCAAGTCGCTCGCGCCATTGTTGGCGAGCTGCTGATGCACGGGTGTGGTCTTCGTGCGCCACTCTTGCCATTTCTTGGGAAAACTAAACGCGTCCCCGTGCTTCGAGGCTATCGGCCTCGGATCGGCTTCCCTGATCTTCCTCGGGGTCCATGGCGTTGGATAATGTGTCGGAGGGTCTATTCGTGCCCTCCTATCTGTCCGGACAGTACTTTGCATCCGGTTAAGGGTGCCACCTGCATCACGACGCAGGGAACTTCGTCCGACGCACCCCTCGGGTACGATCGGATTCCGCCAGCTATCAGGCATCTCAGCGTCTCAATGAAGGGAGAGCTGTCTGACCAATTATCTCCTGGGCTGGCCATTGGCCCTTGATTCATCGCCCAGGATCGTGACCCGGCGAAGGGCGCAGCCAGACATGCCAGCTGCGCCGGTTCTGCGGAGGCCGCGCAGATCGCCACTGCGACAGCGCCCGCGCGGGCGGCGTCGGCACCATGGGCGCCAGACGCCGCCGCCCCGGGCCACGGGTGCCCGGGAGTGTTGGCCTTGCACCAACGCTTGTCGCCGAAGGGGCACGGCTGGCCGCCCAGGTGGTACCAGCATTTTGCTTTACTCTTTCCCTTCTGACCACCGGACTTTCCGCCGCGCGTCTCCCCTCCGTCCAGAGCGGGAGCTGCCTGTGTCTTCGACGCCTTCGCAGTCTTTTCGGCTGCGGCCGTCCGTTCCGCATTGCGGCTGCACGGCAGCTCTTTTCCAAACTTCTGGAGACTTTGTTCCCAGGCATCACGCCCCTGCTTCTCTTGTTTCGTCAGCGGTCGATGCTCTCTACCGCAAGATCCATCGCAATGCTGGGGGCCTCGGCTGTAGGCATAGCAAACCCGACTCTTTCCTTTTGATGGGGCGTTACTACTCCCGCGGCTGCTGCCGCGTCCATCATGTTTCTTCGAGCGGTCTTGCTTGCCACCTCTGTTGTCGCCTATACCCTTGCCCCTGTCTTTCTGATCGTTATTACCTTTGCCCCTTGATGATGATCTGCCCCCCCGCTCTTCCCAGCTGCACCTCCATTGGAGGGGCCTGGTGTCGCCTCCTGAGTCCTACCTACCTCTCTTCTGCTGGGATGCGAGTGTAGCCTTCTTGGGGTGCGGGCACATGCAATCTTGTCGGCTCAGGGGGCATTGTTCCTTTTGCCGGCGTCTGCAGATGACGGACTTCTTGAGCCCCCCAACTTGCATGGTAAGGGAGCCCTTGTTTCCCCCGCTTGTTGATCTGCTGTTGTTGGATCCTCCTGTTATCTTCTCCCCGGTCCTTCAGCATCTGGTTTGCAATTCTCCCCAGCAACCATTCATGCGGCTACATGCCCTTTCCGTACTTCTCGTTACTGTTGTCATACATTGCAAGAGTCATCGTCACGCAAGGGCACGTCATCACCTGCTTGTAGAAATGGCTTTGTATGGAGGGCCTGAAGGACTTGTGGGGTTTCTCCATCTCCAGTGCCACACTCATCCATTCATCGTAGAAGTGGTAGAGGTCGCGATCCGCCTCTTTGCATTCTCCTTTGATCTGGATAGCCATAATGTCCTCGTAGGTATACACCTGACCATGGTCTTCGCGGGTAGTGGCATGGGTTTGGATAATACGAAGAATCGATCTTCCTGCGAGTAATCATCCGTCCTTCATCATGGCAGAGTCAGCGAGATCAACTTCGTTAGCAAGGTGCCTCAAGGCATGAGGAGCATTTGGGTCCCTTGGAATGTTGTTAATCTTCGCGATGAGGTCCGCAGCAATACGCATGTCCAGGTTCCCGAAATACGGTCCTGGGTCTTCTTGAGCCTTTGTCTTGACATGTTTTGGCTCGAATGCCTCGGCGATCCACTTTGACGTCAATACATGATTTTGCTGCGAGCTCGATGCCACCGCTCGAATGACATATTTCTTCCACATGCGGAAGGATCCCGCGTCTGGCAGCGGGTCTAGAGTTATTTTGTCAATTCGATCTGCCGCAATCCACGGTGTCACCACAGGTACCAGACCGCCGGAGTCCGGGAGCCCTGGGCCCCCGCCTCCCCCTGGAGGCCCGGAGGGCGGCGGTCCCCCACCCCCCGGATCGCCTTGCCCGGCTCTCTGGGCATCGGCGTATCGTCTGGCTCTACGGTTCGCCGCGTCCTCATCTTCCTCCTCGGAGGATTCATCATGCTCGCCATCGGAATCTTCTTCGGAATCCTCCTCCTCGGAGTCGTCTTCCTCGTCGGAATCGCCTTCGTCGCCATCGTCGCCGTCGCCGCCATCATCGGGGCCACCGCCTCCTGGCACGCGACCGGATCCACCCTTCTTCTTCCCCGGCCCGCCCCCGTCACCGCGGGCGTTGCCCCGGCGCAGAGGCTGGTCGCCATCCCCTGCGAGGCCCCCCGCAAAGGCCGTGGTTTTCTTCGGCCGGGCCGGTGTAGTGCATCCAGGGAAAGTGCTGACAGGCGGTCTGTTCGGTTTATTTTTCTTCCTTTCTTCTTTCTGTTCCTGTATTCTGCTAGGGGCCCATTCCCATTGATGGCTGTCATTGTCACGGGCCTTGGCAGCGGCAGTCTCTGATTCTCTCATTATTGCCTCCGCCTTTTCGCGCATCTCCTCAGCCTGCGCTTGCGCTGCATTCTCCATCGCGAGCGCGCGCTGTTCGGCTTTCTCTTCAAGCTCGTGAATGCGTCGAAGGGCAACTGCCTCTTCGTTGGCCCTTTGCTTGTCTCTGGACCGCTTGACTTCTTCCTCTTCTTGCATCCTTTTCTTCACCATGGCTTTCTCCTCTTCATGCTTTCTTCTCAGCGCCCTCGTGGTCACGCATGCGATCGGTTTCGCACTGCGTGCGCCGCCCCATGACCCAGTCGAAGTGCTGTTCACAAAACTGTCTCTGGCATCTCTCGCATGTGCGCGGGGCGTCGGCCGCGCGGCATGCAAAGCACCTGGTCACATCTGATGTAGCCGGCCTGGACCGCGAATCCTCCCGCTGGGACATCGCCCCACCAACGGGGCGCATCCGCGTCGCCAATGCGGAGACGGCTCTCCTCACCGCCTTACCGTGCTGGTCACGCCTTGGAGCCTCTCCTGCACCATCTGCAAGGCCTGCTGTCGGTAGGATTGCTCGCGACGTGCTTCCCATTCCTGCACGTTCGAAGCAGCTTCTCTGTGGAGTCGCTGCTTTGTCTCCTCAACTTCGGCCTGAGCTTGCATTTCCGTTCTCCGCAGTGCTTGCATTGCCTCTTCTGCCTCGGCTTTCGCGTTCGCGCGGCCTGCCTGGGAAGTTGCCGCAGCTATATCTGGGCAGTATGTTGCAGCGATTTCAACTCTGTTGCCTTTCGTAGGGCTGCCTCGTGCTCTGCGAGGGCGTCTGTCCTGACTCGGATCAACGCTTGGGCTGCTCCGCATGCTTCCCCACGAATCGCCATAGCTCAATCAGAAACTCGCTGGAGTTCAGCTTGCACGTTGGTTACTCCCATCTGTGCATTCCTGGCTTCGCCCTCCAGCTGTCGATGCTTAGCCTGGGCTTCCTGTAGCGCCAGGTCCGCTGTCCTCTTCGCCTCGACGGCGTTCTGTCCCAACCAGCGCCTCTCGGCGATGGACTTGGCTGCGATCTGTTCCGCCTCGGAAACGGGCCGTTTGGTTGCCTCTCGGAGCTTGGTGCGGACCTGTTCCTCGAACTTCGTATTTCGGCCCTGGGCCCCACGGAGTGCTTGTCGGGCCTGTTCCGCGATGGCCTGTTCGGCCCTTCTCTGCTCCTTGGCCTCTTTATCTGCTTTTAATGCAGCCTCATAGAGGGCATCCTTCTGCTCCTTTTCCCTTCTGAGAATTGCATTGAGCTCATGTTCTGCCTTCTGTGCCGCCAGTTCATTATGCGCACTCTGCCTTGCTTCCACGTCTGCCATCGCTGTGCGCATGGCCGCTATTTCGGAAACGCGCTCCTGCTCGAGTTGGCTTCGCCTCATTTCCTGTTGCAGCTCCCACTCGCGGTGTCTATACGCAAAGCAGTTGCGTTGCTTCGGCGGCAGACGTTCCTGGCAATGATACGCAAGATTGCACAGGCCACGCTGGACAGAGAGAACCCCGGCACACGGGCTTCTGATATGGTAGGCCATCGGCAGTCCTGCCCGGGCACCGACTCTCGGGGCCCGGCTCGCACGCCGGCCCGTGATTCGCACGCGACTCCCTAATTGAGAAGCGAGACGTTGATGATCTGGACAGAGATGGCCCGTGACTGGATTCCCGCGAATTGCGACTTCGGCCGCCCCTTCCCGACCTCGACCTCCCGGAAATCGAGCCGGGTGACTCGAATAACTGCCTTCCACGGGGGTTCAGATCAGGGGCTGGCTCGGGATGCTCTGGGCCACTCGAACCGCCAGGCTCGGTCTTTGGGCGCTTTTCGCACGGGGATTGTTGCGCGTCCACCGGGTCGCCCCTAGGGGTTTTTCCGCGGCGAATCTCCATTCCAGACCCCCCGGACGAGGCCGCGAAGTCCCTTTGACGTTCGACACTGCCCCGCGGGCTCTGCGACTTCCCCTTTCTCCGGACATAGTCCGTACCTCGCTTCTCCGGGGCCCGATCGGATGCCGATCCATAACTCTTCTCGGACGAGCTCGATATTGTCATCGCCTTCACCGGCGCGGCGATGTGCTCGGCATCGTCGTCCTCGTCCGATGATTGGAGTTCGCGACGTAGGCCTGATCAACGCCCCCCAACAGCGGGTTGCGCAGGCAGGGCCTTCCCCCATACCAATCGTCCTCTTCGTCGATATCATCGTCTGGAACAGGGGTGTCCTCTCGCCCTCGGTTGACAGGGGTATCATCATATCCCGATGGCTCAACTGCTGGAGACGGGGTTCGTATATTGGAGAAGGGGTTCTTCTTGATCAGCTTCTCAATGGCCTTGTCATCCTCCTCTGCAGGTGAAAAAGGTCTCTCAAGTGAGTTGATCTTCTACAACATGGTTGCTTTTGTCTCTCGGATGCGTTGTGAGGTCGACTTTGTCGGTCCGTCGACTCTATCCTTAACCATTTCCACACCTTTGGGGCTGGTTTTCCCTCCCGTGTTCTTCTCCACGGTCACGGAAGTACCCGTACTTGCCCCAATTTCATCGACATGGTCGACTGTCCATAGCCCAGAGCTTTCGGCTGATAACCAATCTTTACCAAACTCAGGCCCAACCAGGCCAACATCGTCAAGTAAGGTAGTTCTCACTGTTGGGGTCCATGCTAACGGGTCAATGGACATCGTGGAATGTAAAAGGATATGTGTATCCCGTTAAGCAGTGGGTAAGGAAAGTATGCAGTATGAGCACGCGCGCGCGGGGGCGGGCGCGGGCCTTTCTCCTCTCCGAACCACAAGTAGCTGCAGACAGCCAAGCATGTGTCTGCGCATGTGGTTATATATATACATACATCGACAGCGGCAGGGAACGTATGGTAACGACTGAACATTCTCTACGCCTGAGGCCTCCCCCCAGGCTCCCCCCTTCCGCGGCCGCCCTCCTCTTTTCCACTTGTCTAGTGTGTCTCTGGCGCCACTCGCCGGCTGACCGACCGCGTTAGCGTCCGCCTTAGGCTCCAATCAAAACGTCAATGCACCCCGCCTCCCCCGCCTCCCCGCTCAAGCGTTTTGAATGGCAGGCACCCCCGCCCAGGCTGCTATGACTCACAGGTCATGCAGAATGGCAAATGTTCAATACAGATGCCATGACCGCGAATTGGCCAACCACTTCTATTTCAAATGCAGACGTGGCGCCGCTAAACTCCTTGCCCCCGTCCTCCCTCCTCCTCCTCCTCCTCCTCCTCCTCCTCCTGCTCTTCCTCCGCCTCTGCTGCTTTTCCCTTCCTCGCTCCCTCTTGCTCGCCCTCACTCCCTCCTTTCCATTGCTGCGGATTGCTGCCGGAGTGACGCTGCCGAAGTTGTTGCCGTTGGGCCCGTACGGCCGCTCTCAGGAGTTTGAGCACTGACACGTTAGCTCGCGCTTGCCATCCCACTCCGACTCCAGAGCATCGTCACTGACGCTTGGTTCAAGAATCACGGGTTCTTCCTCCAGGTCGTGCCGTGCCAGGCCGTGCGTGCGGCGGCCGAGGCTGCTGATAGTCTCGACGAGCTTGAGCTCAGCGTCCGAGCCCCCCCCCACCCCACCCCACTCCCGAAATGGAGCCGCAGGGTGAGCGCGATGCCAATGCGTTTGAGGACCTGACCCGCCTGAGCTACGATGTCTTGCGGTACGGTCTAATCTAATTACTGTTGCAGCCTTAGTGGGGGTCTCGGTACCGTTCACTGAGTTGCAAGGCTGACAGCACACTGCCAGGGCTCCTCCACCGTCCCGTCCATGCGACATAAACAGAAGATGCACGTGAGGCGGTTCGAGCAAGGGCTTCACCCGAAGATGGGTGCCAAACTCGTTTCCTTTTGTTTTCTTCCATGCCCCCTCCGTCGCCCGTCGCCTGTCACCCCTCCGTCCGCTGCATACTTGTAACTTGTGACCCTACCGGGTGCAGACAGCGCTGAAGGTCATGGCCTGGGCTGGAAGGATGTGTGGGAAGGATGCCAGCAGGCGATCCCTCGGTCGAGGGTAACTTCCCGCCTTCCTTCTCGAGGCTTGCCTCTTGCTACGGGCATTTCAGTCTGCGCTTCGTTCCTCATCTTCCTC